>SSNS01000079.1:1204168-1529822 GCA_006937985.1 Aphyosemion australe
ATGCAGCCTTTTCTGAAACTATTGTATTCTAGCATCAGGTAGAACCCCAAAAGGCTCTGGCATGGGCATTTATTAAGCAGATCTGTTTCAGGAACGTAAATATACATTTAAGTAGAATTCTGCAGCTGCACCGGGCTGACCGTGGATGTGCCTGTTTTTAAATCAGCTCAACTAAAGATGCTGATATATAAAAATTGGTAAACATCAACCAACCGACATATTTGTCTATCCCTATCCTCAACCTCTGGCCTTTTGACAACTGGTGAATACAATATACTGGATGTTTTGAAATTAAACTCACATTTCTGATTTATTATACCAACACTTACTCAAGAGATAACTAACTAAACACGGATAATGCCCTTTTTTCACCTTTTACTATTAGGGCTGGTTCACACAGCAAGATGTTGATTTTTTACCAGATTCTCCCCTTCTGACTACCGGCCGTGTGTGGAGGGTTAAAACTGCTCTGGTTTGCTCGGAAGCATTTCAGGACCGCTCCGTTCCCAGATCGAGGATATTCAACACGTTGGATTATCTTGCCCCGACATTGAAGTCAAACGAGCGTGCAGCCTGTAGAACGTGATTTGTAACTAGAGATGCTTGATATTGGCTTTTTTACCGATATCTGATACACTGATATTGTCTGACTCTTAATTTCTGATACCAATATAAACCAATACCGATATATGCAGGTTCGTAGCCACGTGCTGTGAGGACAGCGTACGTTCACTACATAGGGCAAATTTCTACTAGTGCCAAATTAACTAAAATATCTCACAGACATTACCTCAGATCTGTTGTACTTTGACATTTTGTGAGAGAGGAGACATAGCTGAAGAGTTTGATGTATAACATGTGTATGGTATGTAAAAGTTGGGTCATTATAAGACTAATACCAATATTTTCCGATATTAAATTTTAGTGCCAAAATCGGCCAATATTAATGGTAGACCGATAATATATCAGAAAGTGAGGTGATGGAAGCGTGCCATGTTTGTTTACTCCTGACTCATGCTTCATCTCAAGAGGTTTTGAGGGATTTCTTGTCCGATCTGGAAATTAGTGAGTGAAATCGGTTTGTGTGTAGTTATAGCCGAGTTGCCAAACACACCAAAACAGTCATATCCATGATTTTTATGACCCTGTTGGGTCCCTCATGTTTTGAAAAATGTATGGCAACTTTTAAATCTTGCATTGTGAACTTCTCATTGGTTCTGTGCTGCAACGTTTTGAGTTCAGCAGGAAACAACTTTAAATCTGAGCTGGCAGTTAAAGGTTGTCTTCAATCTTCAGCATGCTGAAGACACAACATGGGGGGGCTGCCATCTTTAAATTAGTTTTGACGTTTGACATGACTAATTTTATTTTTTCATTATGATGCAGCTAAGACTTTTGGTATTTTGACATAAATTTGCTTTGCACAAGTGGAAAAAGCTCCTATGAATGCGTGTAAATACACAAGTCAGCCATGTTTACTCAGTGGTGTATACAGCTATTTGCACCGTTGGCATGGCTCTAAAGTAGCTTTGTTTTTAGATTTATTATATTGTATAGCAGCCTTTGGTGTCCTGTGGATTCACATTTCATCTCGCAGGAGAAAAGACAAACTTTCCAAAGGATGGAAGAAGTCATGGAGCACGATCTTGTGTTTGTTGGCATTTGTTGTGCTTTTTGGAGGGAAAGATTAGACCAAGGAAGGGAAACGTAACTTGCGTGCTGTCCAAAGAACATTTATATCTTTTATTTGAAAGCTGGCATCTCTGATGCTGCAGGGCACGGCAGACATGAAGCAGGGTTGTTTAAATGTCATGATACAAAAATCTCTGGTTTACTGACCTAATGAAAATTCTGATAATAACATCATCAGACATTCCTTGAGATGTTCCGACTGTGGTGAAACACTCAGACAGCCTTGCGGCGTACGGTCCGCTGTTGTCTCTGCAGGCTGGACTTGTACTATTGTTTTTATGCCTTTTGTCTTTTCAGTGGCCCCGCCAACACACACACACACACACACACGAGCAGCAGCAGCAGTAGACATGTACTTTTGGCTTCATGTTTAAACTATGTAGCTTTTCGTGTGTTCGAGCCTGTCCAGAGAAATAGAAAGAGGGGAGGGCCAGGCATCAGGGGAGCGAGTGCAGAAGTGGGACAAGAGCGAGCCAGAGAAACAAAGAGAGAGAGAGCCGGGCCACAGAACAACGCTGCTGCGAGCAGCTGTGGCACTCCCAGATTTCCCCCTGATTGCTTTCAGCTGGTACTTGAACCCTGGGCCTTTTGGGTTTTGGAGGCCAGCCCAGACCCCACAATCCCCCCAGTGCCTCATCCAGCTGCCTGACCCCTCCCTGACCCCGAGCCGAGGATAGGAAAATACGAGCCATGCCAAGCCAGAGAGACTCTTTTATTTTGCCTGCTGGCATGCTGCCGGTGACCAGGGCTTACATAATGGGAAACATAGCAGGACCCAGGAGAAACAGCCCCTGCCCCTCGTCTTCTTTTTTCTTTTTCCTTATTAATCGATCCTCCTTTCTCCCCCCATCTCCTTTCTCCTCTACTTTGTGTCTTTTCCCACTCTGCTCTCCTCTCACCCCCATTTGTTCCATCCTCTTCCTTCCCCTGTGCACTCTGCCTCCCCTCCTGTTTGTGATATATCTTTTTGGGCCCACTCACTTGGGCACATTTATTACAGACAGCCTCGACACAATCCTGAAGTCGAGCCACCAGCAACACAACGGCGCTGCACACACTCCCAGACACACCAAAACGCACATGTGGGCGTGTTTGCATTCTTTGAAGCATTTATGGCTTTTTTGTTTCATTTTTCTCTGTAAAAACTTTAATTAAGAGTAAAAATTGCCAGTTACTGAAGCTCTTTATTGCATCACATAAGAAAGGTGGTTCATGTCGTCTCCAGGTGGAAACAGACCGTTTAAAATGGCTAAATTAACATGTTGAAACAGCCTCTTGGATATTTTCATTTCTGTACTAATAGTTTTTCCACATACGATGAGAAAAATAAAACAATCTTATTTAGAAGAGATCATAAACCAATTAGTTGAACAGTGTTTTTGTAGGATGACATCACTCAACCTCAAAACCTTCTGTTCTGTGTCTAAAAGCAAGAAGATAAGTGATAATTAGCTCTGTTTTAGCTGTCAACACCTTTTACTGAAAACCACTGATGCACAGATGTTGCAAACTCATAAATGCATGAGGAAATCTTTAGAAGATCTGACTGTATAGTTGGATTCATGATTTTTTGCTTCTAATATTTTGCTGCAAAAAGTCAAATCAAGATCGCTTCTCGTCTAAACTTTACACTGTAAAAACTTGTTGAACTTACTCAACAAACTTATGTCAATTAAACTTAATGTCTTAAATTGAAAGAATAATATACATTTACTTTTAACATAACAAGGTATAGCATCTTATATTACCTTTTATATCCAGTTGACATAACCTGCTTAAACCTCATATAATCCAAGATTTTTCTAGCATTTCTACTTGTGCACAAAAAATGCTGAAATAAAACTTCCTATAGAAATGTTATACATTATTGCATAAGTCACAATTTCTTTACATGAATATCAAATTTGAGTTCAGCCCTCACAAAATAGAATAAAATATTTGTGTGTTTCTGAGATTTAACCCCTTTATTGCCAGGTTTATGATCAAAAACAGAACTGTGAAAAATGTTTAAAAATGTGTTTTTGTGTGTTTAATGTCGAGAGGACCTGTTTTGGGGGTGAATTGTAGCTGACTTGGGGTGTCACACTTTGTAGTTTTTGTGTAATGTCATATTTTCTAAAAAAGTCACGATTTTAGACTTTGTGCACAAAAAAATGCTGAAACAAAACTTCCTCATATAATGTTTCATAAGTCCCAAATTTTTTTACATGAATTTCATCCTCAGCTTCAGCCCTCACAAAATATAATAAAATATGTGTGTGTTTTTGAGATTTAACCCCTTTATTACACCTTGGAGTGTCACAAATGGATATAAATGTTTTTTTAATGCAGAAAATATGCAATCTAGTAGAAAACGGTAAAAACTAAACATTGAAAGTGACATCTGTGTGTGTGTGTGTGTGCGCGTGTGTGCGTGTGTGTGTGTGTGTGTGTGTGTGCCAGCTGTTGCAGATGTTTGGAGACAATAACATCATGGTTAAAGCTATATATTTGACACATGATGTAATTTTATCATGACACAAAAATAATTAGCAGTGAAACCAAATAAAAACAGAAAAGCTCAGAAGGACTGTGGCTTTGTGTTTGACAGAACACAGAATGTGTGTGACACACACTCGGTTCAAGATGTCATTCTTGGCAGAGGTGCAAATTTCCCCGAAAAATGTAAACACGGTCAGTTTTAAATCTGGTTGATCAGCCTCAGATTTGCTTTCAGTTTTTGTCCTCTCTTGTTTTTTTTAATCGCTCATGATCTCACCCACAAGTGAGTTCTTATCATTTCAAAATTGGTCCTTTTGGGTTCCACTCAGGCGTTTAGCGAGTTACCACATGGGCTCAGCACTCAGCGGTGGGCGGTATCCTGTAGAGATTTGTAACTCTTGTCTCCTGGGGCTTTCTGTGGTGTTTTTCTGGAGTCTGTCCATGGGGAGGAAACTGTACCAGGCCAGATATGAGAGATCTCACAGCCCTGGGGGGGTGACGAGAGGCTGGCTGAGGTTTGGACAGATAGGCAGAGGTGCAATGAGGAGAGGGACGTTGAAGAAGTACTTTACAGTCTTTTCTCATGCCCCTCTGCTGGGAGAAAGCGAACGGGTATCTTTTTCAAACACATAAACTTTGGGATTTTGATGATTTATAGAGAAAGGAAGAGAGAAAGGGAGAGGAGGAAAAGAGGAGGGGTAGTGGCAGGGGGTTTTAAACATGATGCAAACCATTTGGAGAGGGGAGCGGAGGTTGCCAGCACAGCCTGCTCTGTTTAAACTGGAAAGGAAGTGACCGTATACACAGCATGCCAGCAAACTCTCTCCCTCTTACTGTCTGTCTTTATCTCCCTTTCCCTTCGGCTCACCCAATCCCTCTTTTTCTCACACACAGAAACACTCAAAAATCTGACTTTTGCACTGTCAGAAGCTCCAGAGCGCTCGTGCGCACACATACGTACACACTCACATCCTCCGAGGTCAAACGATGGCCATTGGTTAAAGACTGTGTTTGTTATTCTAATATTATGTTTCTTTACATCACCATCACCGCTATTATCATTATGGCTATTATTACAATCTGGAAGGCTGGCCGTGCAGGAAGAAAGGAGGAGAAAAGAGCCAAAAGAGAGGCTGAGAAATGAAAGATGGAGCAAAAAGGGAGGAGAGGAGGTCAGAGTTTTCCCTCATCACCCCTCCATGACTAAATCTTATTCTACTCTGTTGAGACCTTCCCAGGAATGAGGATTTGTTGTAGGAACTGGGACACATAAGAGAGAAATGAAATGAAAAGTGAGCTGGGGGTGATATAGTGAAGTAGGTGATGAGGAGGTGAAGGAGGACAAAAAGGGTAAAATGAAGAATCAGTGTGATGTACTGGGATGCTGTTAGTGGGTGTGATCACACGTTCGCTAAGGATAATTATGCTTTGAACAATCTGGGGATTTAATCACATTTCTGTCATAAACCAGTGATCTTTTCTGCTGCAGACGTAGCCACAATGGTAATATCTGTCTTAGCTGGGTAAAAGTTTAAAGTTTTAAACAAAGTCCACTTTTATCAAACGTTGCAAAGACGTTCAAAATAAAAAAAATGCTTAAGCATCTGAGTCATTTTTAGGCCGACAGAAGGGTTGATACATGCTAAACAAAAATCATGGCCGGTCCAAGCCTTTTTGAGGCCCTGAGCAGATTTTCCTTTGGGCCCCCAGACCAACAAAACTTCAGCATATAAAAAAAAAACGGATGCAAATAAAAATAGTTTTGAGGAAAAGTTTTTAGATTTTAGGCAAATAGAAGAGAGAAGGGTTAAGAAAATTACAGTGTGTGCTTGTGTGTGTCATTGCAGCATTGCCCTAGCTCAGTGGTTGTCAATTACTTTCTGTGAAGCCCCCCCTAGGATCCATAGAATTTGTTTGTGCCCACCCCCCCAGCAGGAAAATCTGTGTGGGGGGGACGCAGATTCTCCATTGGACATTCTCTGACGGGGGGGTCGAGAGGTATAGTTAGCTTTCCAGGCTATCACAGTGCATGGGTGTGAGTGTGGCATATATTGTGGCATCTTTCCTGTATTGTCCGCCAGGTAAGCTCCGAGCGGGGGTCGGACGCAGTCTGCCACGCCCCCTCTGCCCCTCCCCCGTGCCCCGCCAGGGGGGTGTGCCCCACTAATTGAGAACCACTGTCCTAGCTGGTGTAACCTGGAGTTTAACTTGACTTCCTGAGCTTGGAGCAAGGCCCACTCTCTGGGTTTCACCTCAGGTCAGATGCACTGTCAGAAAAATCTAATTCTGTTGGAATTTTGAACATAAAAAGCATAACCACATTCATGGTTAAGTATTTGTGTGATTTGTAAGCGGAAAGGATCAAAAGCTCCTTAATGAAACGTAAAAACTTGATGCTCGGCTTTGCGTCAGTTTGCTCTGTGAACGTGTGTTTGCTGTTTTTCTACATTGTTTTTGAGCTGATTAATCTTCCGCTCTGGGTTTAGCTTTGTGAGCCCTCACAGCTTTAATACGAGCACACGTTTGGCACCGGCGCAGTCATTAAGCTTGGCTGTCCCTGCACAGACCCTGCTCTGTCTTAAGTTATAAAGAAGATCATTCTGGAGCCTGAAGAGACTCTGTAAACCAGCCAAGATATTCTGGAATATTGTTCAAGCCTGCTGGCTGGCACACATTCACAAGTGTGTGAGTGTGTGTGTGCATGAGATATGTTCACACTGCTAAAGCACATCAACACAGAGAGGGTTTTCTACATGGGTGGGCACACATTACTGTCAGCTGCAGGCCCTCAAAGCTGCAGATGAAGGGAAAGTGAGGGGCAACCATCCTTAAACTAATAGACACACACACATAAACACTCACACGCCTCAGGCTTCCTCCTGTCTGAGCAGATCAAATTTCAACATCTCACCTACAGATAAGAATATTTATCCAACACCTAAGTGTTTTCAGGGAACCCATTTTCTGCAGATTCACATGTTTTCTACTTCTTTATTATTAGCTGAGGCATTACAGATGGCATCCATCCACCAAAAAAGAATCTGTTCATCTAATTTATTCATTTGGAATTGATTCACATCAGTAAATTAGAAGGGGATTTCCATTGTAACTCCTGATGGTGGCAAAGGATGAACCGGTGCTCATTACCATTTCAAGCAAGTTGCATTGCCCTGCAGCCACGTCCTCTCTGATTGAACATCTTCCTCACGCAATGTGATGGACCTCAATCAAAATAAGTCTTTGATTAGCACCATCCAAGACCTCTGCAACTGAGAGCCAAAGAAAACCACAAACCAATGAATCCAGGTGTGTGACTGGAGAGGTTTGTGGAGCGTGTGGGCATGCCTGCACCTTTGAAGATTGATGCATTGTAGAAAAAGTGAAACAGGAAAGTTACATAGTCAGTTAAGTGTAGTAATGCATGGTATTTGATGCTAATTCTAATGGTAAAATACCTTAAACACATTTAAAGTTGAGGAATCCATTCCTGCTTTGTGCATCACAGGATAAAAACAAACAGACAAATGCTCATATTTGTGCAAATGGTCCATTTAGAATTGTATCATCAATTAACCTAAAAAATATTTGCACAGAGATAAAATCCATATATTCTATCTATTTTCTTCCACTTATCCGGGGTCGGGTCGCGGGGGCAGCAGCCGAAGCAGAGAGACCCAGACTTCCCTCTCCCCAGCCACTTGGGCCAGCTCCTCCGGGGGAGCTTTTGGGTTTTAGGATGTGCCCATAACACCTCACCAGGGAGGCATTTAGGAGGCATTCTAACCAGATGCTTGAGCCACCTCAACTGGCTCCTCTCGATGTGGAGGAGCAGCGGATCTACTCTGAGACTGAGCCCCTCCCGGATGACCGAGCTTCTCACCCTTTCTCTAAAGCCTCGATCACACGGAACGCAGAATGGATGCGGTCCACTTTCTGTACAGCTTCAGAGCATTCACACCACGCGGTGCGGCGCGAATCCAGATGCGGCGGTCTGTAAAGTTTCCACATGGGGTCTTACTTTTTCTGGATCCTGCATGCAGATTATCATTACGTTAAAAAAATGACGTGAGCCAGACAGGAAGTGAGAGGTGGAACAGTGAGATTCAGCCAGTATGTTTCAAAATAAAACCTCCCACTGTGCAAAGCCCTAGTTAGGAGGTCCTACAGACGTGGTCTAGACCGACGGACTCAATATAGACAGGATCTGCACGTCCATGCAACGTTGAATGTTTGCAGGCCTGTGTCGCATTATTTCTTAGTTCCAGTTTAATTAATAATGACGGGGTTATTGGTTCCCAGTGTATAATAGTTCACGTTATTTTTTACAAGCATATCTTTAAACGTATTGTGTCAAATTTCTAAACATTTGGTGATCTTGTGGGAGCAGGTTTCCAAAGACTGGCAGTGCTTGACAATAGTTTCACAACAAATACTCACAATATGAGTCTGCATGATAAATTATTTGTCTAATAACTCAGTGAGGGCGCATAAGTAAGGTAGTGTTTTGTCGCAGTGGTCTTGAGGGACCCAAAACTCAAGCTTTGAATATGAACTTAGCAAAAACCCAAAACCTGCACCTAACCTAACTCACAGCTCCAGACTTAGAGCTGGGTGGTTTATAGATCATCAATAAGACTAAAGGAGGAGCTGTTATGGGCCGACAGAGCTGACCAGTGCAGGCAGGTTGGAAAGAGCCAAAAATCGCATAATACATTTTGTCTATTGTCTAATTAAACTTAAAATATTTTCACATCTCTTGTTGTTCCTGCCCCTTTTTCACTCTCTACACCAGTTCTCAGTGTTTGTGGTCAAAGGGGTGTTGTCTGTTATTTTTAGCTCTCTGTCTTCTCACCACTCACACTGGTGGGGTGCAGCACCATCTTTAAAAAAAGAATATTTAAAGCAAAGTTTTTCAGCGTGTGGCTTTAGAAATGACAAGCAGAACATGCACAACCAGCCACACACCTCTGAATATCTTGCTGCTCTAGCATAGCTGCGCTTAGGTTGGTGCCTGGCTTGTGGTGAAGCTGTGGTTAGAGCCTGCTTCAGACAATTACACCCTTGCTGCAATTGACTCAATCAACGGTGCCCTAATTAGCTAAATTAAATAGGAGTTTGTGCTCACTTCCCTCTCGACTGCTAACTGATAATTAAAGACGATGTGCCAGGAAACCACATGCATAAGCCTATTACATGGTTGGCTTAAAAATAATAAGAGTATGAACCATTATTTCTCTACAGCAAAGGATTCCGGTAGTACTTATGTTGCTAAAATACCACAGCAGGGTCACAAGGTTAGTTGGTGTGTTTGTGTGCAGACGCACAAACTTTTTCTCTCATATCAGGTATTTTTCTGACGCGTCTCGCCCCACTGGGTCATCAATAGCATCAGGGTTTGCATCCAAAGTTAGAGACGTGGTCGAGGTTAACGAGCTCTCTGTCTACCGATCCTCACCCGCAAAGCAGCTGACCTGAAACCTCACAGAGCTGCAGGTTACAGTCCTGTGTTCTGACTAATGACCCCTTGTTTTTACAGCAAGCTGAGCGCCTGGGCGTTGCATGTGGCCCCAATAGAACTCATCTTTATACAGAGTGGGACGAAAGGAGTCTCACACTATGAACTTTAGACATCTGAGAAGTCATTTTGACACAATGTACTTTGTCTATATCAGGTTTGGAATGCCCCTTTATTTATTAAACGTCAAGCTGGTGATAGGTGAAGACGTGCTCATTTACTTCTTGCTCAATTCTGCATTTGCACTGTATGTCACAGGAAGTGAAATCGTGTTATCAGTTCTTCACACTTATGTCTCGAGCCTGTGTGTGAGCCACTGCTGAAGTTAAAATTGTTTCATTTTATTTTTTACGTCAACTTCCTATGAATTATACAGTGAAAGTCAGCTTTATCATCAGGATAATAATAATCCGGCTGAGTCTAAAATTAATTAGAAAGAGGTCAACTAAAGTAAAATGTCAAAAAATACTCTAATCTGAAGTGGAAGAGTAAAGGGCATCATCAAATTATGCTTCCTTCTTTTAGAAAAGATGAAGGTGATGGAAAAAAGGTAAGCTTATTGACTGAAAACCGAAGTATTGTCTTGGTTCGACTAAGGTTTGACTTTTCAAATTACTCCTCGTTCACACTGACTTCAGAACGGATGTGGTTTGGTTTCTGTACGACTTCCAGACGGACTTCCATTCACACTGACTACGATTTACGTGCTGAACGTCTCCCACGAGCACCAAATGATTAGAAATTTGACATAATACGTTTAAAGTTATACCTGTAAAAATACAGTGGACTATCATACACTGTGAACTGACATCCCTGACATCAATAATAAAACAAAACCCAGAAAAAAACCAATGCGACACATGTTTTATTTTGAAATATACTTGATGCGCCTCACTAGCGCACGTGTCACTTCCTGTCTGGCTCATGTAATATCTTGACTTCATGCAGAAACTTTCTGGAGCTCTGCATCCACCCCGCAGCCTAGCATGTTTCAGCTATAAAAGCTAACCGTTAGCATTAGCAACTCCACCACACGGCAGAACTCCTCCAGGCTTGTGTTATTTGTGGAGATAAAACATCATCATTTCAGAGCAAACGGAGTCGATGTGTGAAGGGCCGAGTGCAAAAGCAGGAGGAGTCAGAGGAAAATTTTGAAAATTAGTTTGTTTTTTTTAAATCCAACCTAAACTGATATTAACAAAGATTAAATCCTGAGGCCGAAGTAACAAAACTGGACTCGAGCAAATAAAGTGAACAACAGGCTGCACAAACATGACTGACCCAACAGGAAATGACACACAAGAGTGTGTGTATGTATGTATGTATATATATATATATATATATATATATATATATATATATATATATATATATATACATATATTTAGTCAAATAGCAAATGCTGGATTAACTACAGAAGAACACAATCCCCTTCTCCATTAGGAACTGGTGGTGCAGTCCAGTTATCTTCTCCAGGTATTAAACTGCTCTGAGCCCTGGCCACCATCTTTTGTCCAGTCACAACTTTGCTCAAGTGTGGCCTGGGGTTTGGCCATCACACCGTTGAAGAGTCACATTGCTGTTATCCAATCAGAGGCGAGATGTCCAAATATCATGAATATTAATAAGTAAGACTCCAAATCCTGCTGTTTTTGCCTCCCTCTACTCCAGCTAACTTCTGCTTCCTGAAACAGGAGCGCCAGAGCTTTATCCCACAGCAAGCAACTCCCATAGAGACCACAGCAAATGTATTTAAATAACGAGTGAATGGGAGCTTGATTATTGCCATAGCTTGATTTAGATGTGAAGGTAATCACACGGACTCATGCAGCCATGCTTTTAGCAGGACTTATAAAACAGGTTTAAGAGTGCCTGAGTGTGGGCTAAAGCTGGGTCACAGACATGCTCCTCCAGCTCTCGTCTGGCCCCTCTGTGGCTACAGGTGCTTCACATTATGCCTTGTAAAAACCCAGAAAGAGGGGAAAAATTACTGCCACAATTTGTTAGCGAGGGAGGGGGAGATGGGCGATGCCGCGTATGGATACGCTATCTGCATACGTGACTGTGTTGTGTCTGCTTAACGCGTCAGCATTGCTCCCCTGGGCCAGGAAGGACTATATTGTTTTTGAACTGAACTCAAGTGTCATTTTCTGAGGAGTGATTTAGTGGGCTTGTGTGTTTGTTAGGCGCCAGCTGGCACGCTTCTCCACCAATGGTGTGTATGCCATACGCACCGAGAAGGAAGGCTGCAGGGTCACGGGGACACGAGGTCGCTGGGAGTGCACGGCGGAGAGAGGAAACAGGCCTAATCTCAGAAAAGGCTGGCAGCTTCCTGCTCTGAGTGGAGGGTACACAGAGGACACTGTCTCAGCTCTGGATACCCAGCAAGTGAGATTAAGATGTAATTCAATCAGGATTAGCTCACTCACTCATGCCCTCTAATAATAATGAAAGGGAGGTCTGAGTTAAAAACTTGTCTTTTTGATCTGCTCGGCCTAATTTACCATCCAGATCCTTCTAGGGCCATCTATCCAAAGCAACTCATTTAGGCCAACATGTCTGCTGTTTTTCAGGCCCTTAATGTTAAACCAGCAGCTGCGTGCAGGATGTTGGGCTAATGGCGGGGAACCGTTGATGAAACATGCTCGAGTGCACAATGTTGCCAATAAACGCCTAATTCTAAATGATAAATGACTGAATGTTTTTTCTGCGCTGCTGCAGAAACACACTGATTTATATTGAACACATTCGCTGTTGCAGCAAGTGTGTCTGGTGGCTCGTGCTGTTTTGGAGATGATTTCCTCTCTTTTCTGTTATTGTTGTTCCAAACTCGATAAAAAATTTTATTTTTGTAAATCATCCCACTGTTCTCTGAACACCATCCAGTGGTACTTCTGTGACCCCAGCGTGGTTCGCTGCTCTTTTGTAGCATGAAAGCATCACTGAGATGAGATGAAGTCTCAAAAATGCTCAAGAGGGCAAAAAAAAACCCTCAAAGTAGAGCTGACAAACTTTATTTTTAACTTATTAACATCACATAAAGTAGTTTGCATGCTAACTTTATTGTAGTTAGTCGTGATAGACAGACGGCAGACAGACAGGCACAGGAGACTGAGCTAAGCTGATGAAAGAGTTTCATCAGTGATTGCACAACATTCCCTCTTTTTGCAGTTGTGATAACAAATTCTCTCTACTTCCTCTTTGGGTGATATTTGCATCATCAAAAATGTCAGAGGGGAGCAAAAAAAGCTCAAGGAAGGGTCTCTGAGAATATCACGATGTTGTATAAACTAGGTCATGATGGTAATAGAGTACAAATCTGATGTGCAACAAGAAAATGGCTTTAAAAGCTAAAATCAATGACATGTGATGTCAGCCTGCAGTTGTGTGTGGCTAAAAACACACCAGATGTTTAGGGGTCATGGTTAGGGTGAAACGGCTGGAGGTCAGGATGAGACTGGAGGTCCAGACAGATAAACGTCTGTGAGATGCTTTCCAGTTTAAATGGATTCTTCAGCCAATTGAACAGAAATAATCTTGACTTGTGTTTAACAGAGTGGCAATCATTTAAAGTCTGACTCACTCACTCATTCAATTATTTGGTGATGGTGGCAGAGGAGTTAAGTGCCCGCCCCGCAATCGGAAGGTTGCAGGTTCGCTGTCGTTGTGTCCTTGGGCAAGACACATTGCCCTGCTGGTGGTGGTCGGAGGGACAGGTGTCGCCTCTGTACGGCAGCCTCGCCTCCGTCAGTGCGCCCCAGGGCAGCTGTAGCTACGATGTAGCTCGTCGCCACCAGGGTGTGAATGGGTGAATGACTGATTGTGTTGTAAAGCGCCTTGGGGGGTTCTAGGACTCTTGAAGGTGCTATATCAAATACAGGCCATTTACCATTTGCTTCACTACTTACTCCTCATTAGGAGCTGGTGCCTAACAGGCGGAGGACACTATGGACAAGTCACCAGGAAACATATTATGACTTTTCCTTAAGTTGTCGATAGCGCTATGGTCTATAAAAAAACATGTATAGGAAGTTCTTTCTTCAACAGTTTCATTCTTGACCTTTCAGTACCTTCCAGAATGAGCCGTTTCAGGGCTCTGTCACTTTAAGAAAACAAGCAGGAACTGGTATTTTTCAAGTTTGGGGTGTATAGAGGCAGTATATACTGATAGGACAAAAGGATACAAAAAGGGGGTTTTGCATAATATGTCTCCTTTAAACTGGTCAGTTTTGGCTTGTTTTTAGCACCCCCTAGTGTTCGTTGGCAAAACCGAAAATAAAACATATCTCTCCTCGCTGTGCGTTCGTCTTTTTAACACCTTAACCTAACTGCTGAAATGTCTCCTCAGCCTTCATTAGTGTCTACAGGAGCGGTTCATCACTAAATCAAACAAATCAGCTGCATTCATGATCTAAAACATGCTGGAAGCAGACTGCAGATCCAGGTAGGTCAAGCTCAAATTTTTCTCAGCAGACCGGACTGTGAAGTTGCAAGTGGAATTTTCTGGCCACAGGGGGCGACAAGGGCTGAGTGGTCTTTCATTAACCCTATAGCAGGGGTTCCCAAATTGGGGGTCGGGACCCCCAAGGGGGTCCCCACAAGATTGCAGGGGGTCCCCATAATTTTGTCTTTGCTGAAGTTGTGAGGTTAGCAATATTTTATTTGTAAAAATTTAATTTATAAAAACCCAATACCACACCCTACAGTATAATCAGAACTCCATATAAACGTTATAACTCTGTATGTCTGTAGAAAGTTTGTAATTGATCACATTTAATGTGTTTATGCGTGTAGGAGTTGGGGTCGGGGGTCCTAGCTTGTCTTGAACACAGGCAAGGGGGTCCTCAAAGAAAAAAATTTGGAAACCCCTGCCCTATAGGGTCATTTTAGCACATACTGGCTCAAGAAAATGATTTAAAAATATAAAAAATTTGCAAAGTGTCCCTTTAAATTATGGCCTGGGACATTTGTGTGTTTGTTCTCTTATATGCAACGTCAGATGTTTTATAAAAACGTCAGAACACATAAGAAACACAGGAGGTCCGTGTTTCACGAGATGAGGTCAGCAGCAGCATTTGTGCACAAACCTCTCGTGTTGAAAGTGAATGCAACTCACTTATTACACTCTAAAACACGGCATGGTTAAAAATAACAACATTTGCAGTGCTTTGTGATGAAAATAAACCCAACCGACCACAGATTGTTCAAACACAGAAGATGTGGGATGTGGGTTTGACTCAATGTTTTGGGTTCGATTTTATGCAAGAAATGGGTTAAAATGAACAATTGCTAAAGTTATCACACAAAAGTACGATTAAAAGGAACCAAAACTTTTTTATAGTTACCATTTTCTAAATAGACACACAGTTGCTTCACTGTGTTGAATTACGAAATTGCTTTAAAAAGAACTTTACTTGAAAACAAACTCAGCGATTGATGAACCCATCTCCCGGTTTCTCCTCGTTATCAGCCCACTCATCATGTTGGGCATGTTTGGTATCAGTGAAGTTTTCTCAGAGCGGAAGCCTCTGCTGATCTTTAGCACCTCTTTCATGACTCAATCAGCGTGGCTATATCGTGCATTGAGTGGTATCTCCTCTGGTTAACCGTACAAACGTTTTATCAGATCTTAACTTTCCACTTATCAGGAAGCTGTTTTTAACATAACCTACCATGGTAGAAGAATATTTTACCCAAAAATCTGCTTTTTGCTGCGCTGTTCTCCACCAGCTCATTGTATGGAAGCCTCATGTTTAACAGCACATCCCTACTTGTCTTTTTATTGGCCCGTACAGCTGGTTTTGAGTTTTAGTGGTGTAATGTGCAGGTCGAGCTCTGTGCAGATGATTGCTGGGCCTGTATAAAAGCTTGTTGAACAAGGAAATGGGTACCAAATTACCATTATGTGATCTGGGTGGATTGCCGTGGCACTCATTTCGTATAAAACAGAACTAATCTAACATGAGAGCCTTGCAGTTTTGTGCTTGGGTTCAGGTCCATGTCTGACTTCATCAAAGCGCCATGGATTAGAACCAAGAACACACAAAAAAAACGTAGCTTGGAAAAACCCAGGAATAAACAGATTTGTGTATGTGGAGTTGAAGCTCTGTGCAAAGTTACACATTTCTATCAATTAGTGATAAAAGTTGCAGCCCATCATAGCAAAGCAACACTTCATGGTACAGTAAAAACTGGACAATGAGTCATTCCCACTAGGCGTGCTTCCATTGTCGGAACTTGAAATTGAGCGGGAGTTAAGATGTCCCGGTCCTCTCAGCTGTGTCTCTATACACATTCAGCCTTTTCAGGACTTTTCACAGACGTCAGCATATCACGACTGCTTCGGCAGTGAGTGATGTCACTGATCAGCGCCAAGAAGCATCCACAGTAACATTAATAGCATTAAAAGTTTTATTCTCAAAGTCCAGCATCATTGAATCCATTCGGAGGACCAGGAGAGCGGCTGCGTGATGTAAAATGTGGCCTTCAATGACCGGAAGAAGCGTCGTTTCTTACGGCGCTCTGTGAGACAACAAAGTTCCATGAATTACGCCATTGTGGGGGATTTCCGCTGCGTTTTTTGGTGTTGGAAGTTTAGTAATGGCGACTTTAAAACAGCGCAATCAGTGCTTATTTTTGTTTGCTTCCATTCTGCTTCACCAGCAACTTTTACAATTTTACAAATTCCAGTTGTTTGGCAATGTCTGTCGATGTTATTTCCCACGGAGTTGCAACCAATCAGCACTAGTTAACTACAAGTCCCACCCAGCGACTCTAATGGGCTTTTTCTGAGTACAGTCTCTAGTTCAGGTGCTCGGTTGCTAAAATGATCCATTCTGGCCCGCCCAGTGAGATGAGACACACCACACAGGTCAAATAAAATTACCTGGAAACTCTGACAGTAGAAACGGGCCTAATGTTCATAACCAAAACCGGGTTGATCCTCAAGACTTCACTATTTAATTTTTTCTCAAACAAGAAAAAATATGTTGAAGATTTTCTTTTCACAAGACAGATATTAATACATCTTTTTGCATCAGATGCTGTAAATCTTGAACTTTACACATATTGTTAATGCATTTGCAGTGGTCTCTAGTAGCCTTGTAAGTCGTTCTCTGTGAGATAAAACGTTGGTGTGCCTGTTTTAGCACAAAAAGGAGAAAGTAGCTTCAGACAGCAGCATGACTCTACCACTGACTCTGTTTGCTCTGCAACGTTGATGTTTTAGCTCCACAAATAACACAAGCCTGGAGGAGTTCTGCCGTACGGTGAAGTTGCTAATGCTAACGGTTAGCTTCCACTAGCCGAGACGTTTTTTGCTGTTTCCTGGACGCTAAACCAACAACAGCCTTCCCCGTTGCGAGCCAAGATGGGTGAGTCCATGAATGTTAAGTGACAGTGTGACGTAGATCTGTCAGGATTTTCTGAACCGAGTGTTTTTCCGTCTATTTTCTATCAAAGGCTACTGCAGGAAATAGGGGTAGAAGGCTGTTTTCCCTTTCAACCTTCATGTTAAACTCTGAGTGACTGATCATTTTCAAAAATAAGTTGCAGAAAGAGGACTGTTGCATGTAATTCCTACTGCTTGCATCCTTTTGTGTCTGTCTCCTGCAGTTATTCATCCCTCCTTCAACCCCTGGTCGAAGCCTGAGGTAGGTCATTTGCTGCGGGTGGGCAGCAGCTGGATGGAAGTGCTTCCTTCATGGCCATTGGACTGAAGGAACCACCGCTGATCTTTAAGAGGTGGAAAGTTTGCGTCGAGGGCTGTATTCCCACCTCCCAGCCTGGGAACGGAAGCTGGAAGCCGCCAGGGAAAACAAGCAGACAATCAGGTAGAGCCGGAGCAGAGGGAGAGAAAGAGAGGCGGAGCTGCTCGATGCGTCAGGTCGTGAATGACACGACTGGAGCTCTAGGAAAAGCACACATATCAAGTGGGGTTTGGGATGGAATGTTTGTTTATTTGTTTGTAGGAGCATTTCCTCATCCATCAAAGAAAGTGAAAGGATGTGTGTGTTTTCAGAAGCGCACTCAGAGTGGGCGTGCAAGTGCATGTCACACACACAAGCGCATCACTGAAACATTATCCCATATTAAAGTTCAGAGTGTTTGTACAGTGTGTGTGTGTGTGTGTGTGTGTGTGTGTGTGTGTGTGTGTGTGTGTGTGTGCGTGTGTGTGTGTGTGTGTGTGTTGTATATTTGCTTAAGGACAGTGGCCAGCAGGGGACAGGGTGGGTTCAGAGCAGCGGAGAGGAAGATTATGGTGTTCAGTTTCTACTGGGGGGGGGGCCTGTCAGCCTGCACGTAACATAGAGTATGTGCACTTGTGTGGGTGGGGGTCACGGCCTTTTTCTCTCTATCTCTTTCTGCAAACAGCTACACACAGCCACTCTCCCATCATTTAGAGGACGTTCCATCCACTACACTTATTTTTATGACTTTTTCTAACCAGGACCACTTCTACAATCCAAACCGCAAACTTAAAACTTCAGCTTTCACCACAGAAATTCATCATTTATATTAGAAGAACTCACTCTCTGTCCCCAAATGGGAGGTGGTTCTCTAAAGTGGCTCTTTAAACAGATTTATGCGCCTATGATGTTAATAAAAGGACTCTAGCATTTAGAATAAGTGAATGAATCCGAGCCGTGCAGTGTTTTTGTTGTGAATCGGGTCAGATGCACTATAAGAAATGGAGTGTTGGATTAACTTAACCAAGTTATGTTCAATTAAACCTAGTTGACTGAATGTAAAGCGTAATATATATTTACTTTTGACATAACATACAACAATGTATATCACTCTTTACATTTAACCAACTAGGTTTAGTGGAACCAGTTGACATAACTTGGTTAAGTTAATTCAACATCCCATTTTTTAGAGTGGTGGCATTTTCAGAGAGAAGAAAAACACCTCAAGCATTTTTATTGGTTTGTTTGTCTCCATTTAAAGTTGTTATAAAGTTAAAGACATTAATTTAGTGCATTAAAGAAAAAGGAATTAGTATCAGGTGCAGTCATTAATGATTATTGTAGCCAAAATGATTCTCGCATTTTTCAAAAAAATAAACTTTAAGAATAACTGCTACATGTTGTTTCTTTGCACATAAAAATACCAAATATATGTTAGAATATTACCGTAGATTCTCCTGTCAATTAATAAAATTTTAAAAAATATATTGAAATGTAACGTGAAGCAGCTTTAACCTAACGGGACACACTTATAACTACTGTATGAGTCTTGCTAAAACATGGCAGTATGAGTGACACAACTGTTAGTTCCCTCTTTTTAGTTGACAGTGCAGTATCTCTACATCTACAAGTTTTCTTTTAATCTAACACCATCGAGTTCTCCAGAAAGAGGAAGCATGACTAGTGGTGCCCCTTCAGGATACATGTTTCATTTTTATTCTCTTCATTTCCGGTTTTACTCCTATGTCTTTATAATAAACCTATTTTATGTTCAAATTTAAACGTGTTTAGAATGTTTAAGAAATATTAATTATTTTTAATTTTAACCATTCATCCAGTTCATTTGTGAGAAATTATAGATTTTGTTTTCTCTTAGACACTTTTATTTTGCGTTGAACATAAAAAGTAATTTCTTACATGATTTGATTTAAACCCCCCTCCCTGGGCTGCCACCTTATCGTGGTGGAGGGGTTTGAGTGTCCCAATGATCCTAGGAGCTAAGTTGTCTGAGGCTTTATGCCTCTGGTAGGGTCACCCATGGCAAACAGGTCCTAGGTGAGGGATCAGACAAAGTGCAGCCCAAAGACCCCTTATGATGAGTTCAACAGATGGATGCAGTGTTCCCTCGCCCAGACGCGGGTCACCGGGGCCCCTCTCTGGAGCCAGGCCTGGAGTTGGGGCACGCTGGCGAGCGCCTGGTGGCCGGGCTTTCACCCATGGAGCCCGGCCGGGCATAGCCCGAAGAGGAGACGTGGGTCCCCCTTCCCATGGGCCCACCACCCGTGGGAGGGGCCAAAGGGGTCGGGTGCGATGTGCAAAGGGTGGTAACCGAAGGCGGTCTGATCCTCGGCTACAGAAGCTGGCTCTAGGTACGTGGAATGTCACCTCTCTGGTGGGGAAAGAGCCGGAGTTGGTGTGTGAGGTTGAGAGGTTCCGACTAGATATAGTTGGACTCACCTCAACGCATGGCTCTGGCTCTGGAACCAGTTTCCTCGAGAGGGGTTGGACTCTCTACCACTATGGAGTTGCTCCCACTGAGAGGCGCCGAGCAGGGGTGGGCATACTTCTTGCCCCCCATCTTGGTGCCTGTACGTTGGGGTTTACCCCGGTGAGCGAGAGGGTAGCCTCCCTCCCCCTCCGTGTGGGGGGACGGGTCCTGACTGTGGTTTGTGCTTATGCACCAAACTGCAGCTCAGACTACCCACCCTTTTTGGAGTCCCTGGAGGGGGTACTGGAAAGCACTCCTTTGGATGACTCCCTCGTTCTGCTGGGGGACTTCAATGCTCACGTGGGCAACGACAGTGAGACCTGGAGAGGTGTGGTTGGGAGGAACGGCCCCCCCTGATCTGAATCCGAGTGGTGTTCTGTTATTGGACCTCTGTGCTCGTCATGGATTGTCCATAACGAACACCATGTTCAAGCATAAAGGTGTCCATATGTGCTCTTGGCACCAGGATACCTTAGGCCGCAGGTCGATGATCGATTTTGTTGTCGTTTCATCTGATCTGCGGCCGCATGTCTTGGACACTCGGGTGAAGAGAGGGGCGGAGCTGTCAACTGACCACTACCTGGTGGTGAGTTGGCTTCGATGGTGGGGGAAGATGCCGGTCAGACCTGGCAGACCCAAACGTGTTGTGAGGGTCTGCTGGGAACGTCTGGCAGAGTCTCCTGTCAGAAGGAGCTTCAATTCCCACCTCCGACAGAACTTCGAACACGTCCCGGGGGAGGCGGGGGACATTGAGTCCGAATGGGCCATGTTCCGTGACTCCATTGTCGAGGCAGCTGACCGTAGCTGTGGCCGCAGGGTGGCCGGTGCCTGTCGTGGCGGCAATCCCCGAACCCGCTGGTGGACACCGGTGGTTAGGGATGCTGTCAAGATGAAGAAAGAGTCCTATCGGGTCCTTTTGGCCCGTGGGATTCCGGAGGCAGCTGATAGGTACCGGCAGTCCAAGCGGAATGGGGCTCGGGTGGTCTTGTTTTAGGCTGACAAAAAACAAACGGATGTTGTTTGTTTTTCTCAATTGAGTGATTTCACAGAGGTAGTATAAACCCACATGGCTGCACAAAAAGATGCAAAAGGTGAGTTTTGCATAATATGTTAAAACAACGGGAAAAACAAACACGTGAAAAAATTCCTAAATTCAATATTTGGCTGTAATTCTAACGATTGTGTTTGAGAAAAAAGTTACGTTTTTGTCTTTTAGGTGTTTTCTGTGTTTTTACTCATCCATCGATTCATTCTATTTATCCACCTGGTCTTGTTTGAGGTAGTAGGATATAGACAAGAAGCAGTCTGCTGCACTTTTACTTTTAACTCATGTTCTAATATTTAACGAAATATTTAAAAAAGGGTTGCATGTTTTTAAATGTGGTTTTGGTTCTCACATTTGTTGAGTGGTTTTGATTTTGCTGTGCTGTGTGTTTTACCCCAGGCCGAGCATTGTGCATTTTCACAATCTAGCCTTTCCCAAAGGAAACAGCAGTGTGAGCTGCTCACTGACTCGTCATGAGTAATGAGTTTAAAAACTGCCGACTACAATAACTTCCCTTTGGGCTGAAAACGTAACGCGGAAATGACCCCTTAGTTCATATTATATTGGAGGTTTTGGAGGTTTCTTTACCATACCTATTTTATTTTCTAAATTATTTTTACATAACCTTCCATGCTTCCTTATCTTCCTTTTTTTGATCTTTTTTGTTACTTTATCTTTTTTTAGGCTATTTTCACCTGCTCTGTTATTTAGATTTTCCACAAAACTAGTTCCTATCACTCTAAAAAATGAACTGTTGAATTTACTTAAGCAAGTTATGTCAACTGGTTCTACTAAACTTAGCTGCTTGAATGTAAAGAGTAATATATGTTTACTTTTGACATAACAGCATATTACAGTGAATATTACATTTAAGCAACTAGGTTTAGTGGAACCAGGTGACATAATCTGGTTTAAAAAATTCAACATGAGTGTAATTCTTGCAAAAAATGCAAATAAAGCACCTTGAACCTTATATCCATTTCAAGTTTCATGTTCAATGATTATATTTAATTAAATTAATTTTATTTTTTCTGTAAGTTACTTGCTGACATTTAATTATTTTGATATTAAATATGTTTCGGAGACTCTATGGTAACATTCGGTCATAAATCTGTCTGTGATTCCGTTGTGTTACTTATTATTTTCACTTGCAGTCAATATGATTATTGAGGTCACCAAGCAGAATTAGGATAACTATTGAGTCATTTTAATGTCTTTTTCACACTTAAGGCTAGTTGGAACCATTCACTTACTTTGTTTTATGCTAAGCTAAAGCTAAAAGAGTACTGCAAAATCAGGAAAATGACTGGGCTGGTTACAAATGATTTTTTCCTACTTATCTAAGTATGGGGAATAAAGCAACAAACAAAATTTTTCTTTGGGGTGGAATATCCCTTTAACATGCAGGCTAAATGTGAAAATAGTCTTCTACCCCTATTTCCTGCATTAGCCGCCAAAAGAAAATAGACAAGGAAACGCTCAGAATAGCAAAGCAAGTCAGATCTATGTCACACTGGAAATGAACATTCATGGACTCACCCATCTTGGCTTCCAGCGTCCTGGAGAGAGCGTGCCTCAGCTAGCAGAAGCTAACGTTAGCATTAGCAACGCCACAACACAGCAGAACTCCAGGCTTGTGTTATTTGTGGAGGTAATAAAACAATGATGCAGAGCAAACAGAGTCAGTGGTAGAGTCATGATGCTGTTAGCCAATCAGAGGAGAGATGTCCGAATATCAGGAAATGAGACTCCAAATCCTGCCGTCTAAAGCTACTTCCTCCTCTGGCTTACTTCTAGTTCCTGAAAAAGCGCCAGAGCTTTTTTCCCACAGAGATCGACTCATAAGGCATTCATTTATACTAGAGGCTACCAGAAACATGTTGAAAAAAACAAGTGAACTTGGTCTTTAATGACTGTCCTGTGAATTAAAGCTGATTTTAAAATGAAATTTAGGAGCTAAATTCACTTATGAACTAACATGCTCACCTTCTTGCTCCAAAACTTTGTTTTTATTTTTCGGTTTAAGATCAACTTTTTGTTTTCATTTAAAAATAAATTGTATGAAATAAAATAAATGAACGTCTTTTTAAAACTAGCATACTTGGTACAGCGTGGCTGATTGTGTATCTGGTACGTGCTTCACAGACTGTCCGAGTCTCAGCGGGCTGCCAGTGATTGAAGCCATGTTGTGAGAGGGAACAAGGGGGACAGATGGGGGGGTTGAGGGGGTGTGGACGTGACATCCCCAGCTGGGCCGTGACATCACTCCAGCAAAGACAGGAAATTTGGAAATTGTGAGGGTAGGGTACAGTGGGTGACTTCAGGGCCTTGTCTGGAGCTCCTGGTCCTCCAGCTGGGTAAACTACAGAGAGACCCCCCCACCACCACCATCACCAGTTCCACCCTCTCATCCGCCGACCGCCCCTTTGTCTTCGCCCTCCTTTCTTCGATCTCCTCTGGTCTGAGATTACGTTTATTTTCACAAACACTTCTTACCCTCTCTGAGTCGACGGCCCATAATGCCATGTGTTTCCTCATGCTGGCTCCCCTTTATCTCACTCTCTCTTCTGAGCGCGTCTGTATTTATGTTTGCATGTGTGTCTGCTCCTCATCCGCTCACTCTGACCTCGCATCTCTATTGAACTCCATCAAAAGGCAGCGGGGCCTCCTGCAGACATGCACACCTGCAAGTCCAATGATTTTAATAGCTCGCCTCCTTGCTACCTAATTTATACACGGCCGACTGTCAAACCGAGACAGATCGAGGAACTTCGGTAGTATTTTTACAGCAGTAGAGTAGTTTTATAAAATATTTGGGATCAAACAGATATACCCGGACCTCCTGCTCTGAGTCTGGAGCTCCCGTTGGATTCCAAAGTCTTTCCCCTGAGAGCCGAAAGACAAAACGTCACCATCTCAACAATCCCCTCAGCTCTCACTCTGAGGATGTCTGGTAGGCGTCCTATACAGATGTTACAGCCGTTTCAGGTGGCTCCTGTCATTTCAGAGGACTAAAATAAAAAGACAAGCACATCCACTCTATAATGAAGGCTTGATTTTGGAGCGTCTGCCAACATCTGTGATTTGTTTTTATGTAAACATCGCTGCAAACAGCGCAGTGGTCCAGCCAATCTCTCCCTCCACTCTTCCTGAAACTGTAAAACGCCTTCGCTTGAGGCAACGTCTCCAAACAGGCAATCTTTCCTTTTTCCAGGCCGGAGCTGAGGCCTCAAACTTAAGAGGTGCTAATTCTCTTTCCAGCTGTGTCACACTGAGCTGCAAATAACCATAGTGTGAGCTGGAGGTCACCACTCAGTCAAGCCAACAGGAACGCCTCACCTGCGAAAAAGGAAGACGAGCCCAAACTGGACACCTCTTGGCTCCAGCTGGACATTCAAACCAGAATATGTAACAAAGGGCAAAAGGAACAAATCTTTTCTGCAGGTTAACCTGATCTAAATCACATTCTAGCTCTGCAGACACTTAATAGAGTGGAGCAGAGAAGTGGTAACAAATGCTCTGGCATTCTGCTGAGCTGTGAGACTTTTCTGGAGAGGGCCATGCATGGCACACTACTGCCAACAACCACTGAACCCCCCTCTCCTGATCTCACAAGGCATTCGTTTATACTAGAGACCACTGCAAATGTATTGATAAAGTGGTCTTAAAGGTGTGGTTCACTGAGAAATCATTTTTAATGATTATTTCTAATCAGTCACTCTGAGATTTTCATGCATGCTGAACGTGAAAATCGTCTCCTACACCTATCTCCTGCATTAGCTTCTAATAGAAAATAGATGGTGAAACTCTAGGATTTGAAGGGCCTGACAGCATGACATCACACTGTCACTTAACATTCATGGACTCACCCATCTTGACTCGTGACGGGGAAGGCTGTTGTTGGTTTAGCATCCAGGAAACAGCAGAGAACGTCTCGGCTAGTTTAAGCTAACCATTAGCATTAGCAACACTACCACACAGAAAAACTCCTCCAGGCTTGTGTTATTTGTGGAGATAAAACATCCTTGTTGCAAGTCAGTGGTAGAGTCGTGTTGCTGTCATCAAATCCGAGGCAAGATGTCCAAATATCAGGAAATAAGACTCCAAAACCTGCCGTCTGAAGCTCAGCTGTGATGTGGGCAACTTTTAGGTCCAAGAAATGGTGCGCCGCTATTTTTCTTCCCTAGAGTACGACTTACAAGGCATTCATTCCTACTAGAGACCACTGCATAAGTATTGATTAAACAAGTGTTCCACTCCTTTAAACAAAAAGCATCTTGTACTTATGGTCTGTGAGAACTCATTAAGTTTGGACAGCCCTGTCCTAATTTTCTGCCTTAGCCGGGCCTTTTTCTTCTCTCTCAGGCCAATATTGTTTCTTTTAAACAAACACACCCGCACACAGGCGTAATTCTGTTTTGTGTGCTCATTCCTGTGACTAGAGAGAGCGAGCTGCCAGTCACACAGAGCGGTTGGCCCTAGGTTTGCACATCTCCGCTTTGAATGTGAAACACATGTTAGTGTGTGGGTGGGAGTCAGGAGAATAGAGGAGAGGGTATCCATGTCTCAATATGAAAACGCCCTGTCCGTCCATCTGCGGGAACATTTAATAAGACTTGCGCACCAGCAACCTTTTTTTCCACACGCTCTTTCTCCCTCCATCTCCCCGGCCTCCTGCTCTCCTTATCTTTGATCTCTCGGCTCAAATTCTTTCTATGCAAATTGAGTTTGCTGGAAAATTGTGGGAAAAAAACAAACTTTTCACTGTGAATGTTTGCACCTGCAAAATGCTCCACTGTTCATCGTGCGCTGTTTGTTTAGGTGTGCAAATGTTTGTGCTTAGAACGTTTCTGTCATATGGTTTAGGGTTCCTCCATGCATGTTCCACCATGTGTGTTTGCTGCTGAGATTATAAAGGGGAGTTGAATCTGCAAGAGGGGACTGAGTGCATGGCAGCCCCCCCCCCCATCCCTGCTTGCACGCCCCCCCTCGGTGCTCTGGTGTGTCTCAGGGTTCTGCAGAGGGTTTATGATGTCTGGCAGGGAACGTAGAGAGTGCAGATGGCAGGAGCACTGGAGTAGAGGGGGGGTTGTGTGGGTGCATTAATATGGTCTGCAGTTCTCGTTAGCGCTAATCAGGGGCTTCCTGTACAGAGAGGAGCCTGGGTTCACCTTCACCCAACTGTAACACCACACGCTCGTATAGAAAACGACACATGCATTCACACCTCAGAGAATCTGATATGCACCTGTAGGGGGTCAGCACACACACGTACCTGCAAACGGCCCCTCGTTCGTCCTCATTTCCTTCCATATCTCACTTCCTGACTTACTTTTGTTGAATGCAGGACCTATATCAGCCTTTTCTGTTTGTTTGGCTCCTTATGATCTGTAGCTGGCCATAAAGTGAGCTGGAAAGAGCAGCGAGCAACTGAAAGTGGAGTTTTTTCCACTCTCGGGGTGACTTACCATATGCTGGAGTCACGTGAGACCACTGCAAAGAGTTCATTCTCCCTGAGAAAGGCCCTCGGCCTGAGGTGAACCTTGAGGGGTCGTGAACTTCAGCTGGAGCGCAGAGAAGCTGGCACAGAGGACAGACACCCACAATGATTTGGTGGTTAGTTCCAAAGTGGCACAAAAGTCCGACTGGAATGTGGAAAACAGTGATGAACTCACGAGGGATAAATCAATCTGGGATTGGCATATCGCAGGAACAAAGTGTGCAGCGTAATGCCATCTGTGAGCATTTAGCAGCTTGGAGCTTGTGTGGCCATGATGGCATGTGGACTCTGGGTGATGTGTTGACCACAGCAACAATAGAAACAAAATTCCACAATGAAAATGTCATAAGTACCCGTGCTCTTTCCCTCTCCCTCCTCCCATCCTCTTTTTTATTTATTTTTTTCCTCCTGACGTTAAAAGAGCCCCAGGGTGAGATGAATTAATGTATTTAAGATGTGGAAATCAGATATTGAAATCTTTGCCCTCGCCATCCTCCTCCTTTTTCCCCCTAGCCTCCCTCTCCCCTGCTCCCTGCACTGCTGTTCTCTTTAATAGAGTTTAATAGTGCACAGGGAGACAGTGTGATAGATCGACTGAGAGAAACCCAAAAGATTTGGTTCAATTTTCTCCTGGTTTTTTTTTCACAGAGCACATATTGTGTCAAATCTTTTTTTTTTCTTTGCCGTGCCCTGGGCTTTGCAATTGATAGCCTCCTCAAAAACCCTCACCCCTCCTCTTCCCTCTACACCTTCCCACCAGAATGAACCTTGGCCAACCACAGCTGCCTGACCAGATGTGGAAGAGAAAGCGATGGGAGCAGAAGGAGAGAGAGAGAGCGCGATGGAAGATGGGGAGAGGCCACCTCCTGCAGGGAAAGTGATTGAAATAGAGTGAAAAAGGAAAAGATGGTGAAACGAGGGCGGAGCAAGAGATGTAAAAACATAGCTGGGAATCTAATGTGAGAGGAGAAGCATAAATTATCACTTATTGGTCACTCTCTGGCCTTGTTATTGGAGACCACCTACCCAGAGCGTACAGGGTCACTGTGTGGTCTGTCGTCAAAAACCAGCAAATTCATTATTTCTGCTGATTTCACAGCTTGAATCATCACCTAAACCCACATTAGGAACGAGGCGCTCCTCGTTTCACAGCCTGAACTGCAACAAAACAATTAAAGTGACCAGAACGTGCAGGTCCAGCTTGATCAGGGGGTCAGCAAAGTCCTCATGTATCAATGTTCCTCCATGGGCAGAGCTGATTTATGGAGCAGCGCAGCGCTCTCAGCTGCAAGTCCATGCATACACAGTACTCCTGGGGACTGTCTGATTAGAGATGGGGGAGAAAAACCATGCAGTCACACACACCCCAGCATTTGGTTCTCATTATACACATGTACATGCACACCCAGAACACGCTCGCACCCCTATGAGCACACATCCAAAGATGTAGATGCAGACTTGTGCAATCGCCTGGAGTGCCATTTCCAATTTACCTGTGTGCTGTGAAACTAGGCATCGGCAGCTGTTGCACAAAATAGACGTGGAGCAGAAAAAAAAACAATAAAATAACAGCAATCCATTAGGAAAGAGGAAGGTTTATTTCCCACGATGCAAACCGATATTTGTGTTCCAAACTCTCCTGATTGTGTGATTTTATGTTCCCAAATTAACTTTCAAATTGCTAAAATTTTCGGAGACTGGAGCAGCAGATTAGGAGGTGTCACCGAGGTGATCGGCACCAACTCAAGAGCTGAATTTGTGGCTTTCTAAAAGAGAAATGAGAAGTTAAAGACGGGACCCCATGCTGTTTAACACAAGTGTTAATTTAGGTGGACTGTAAACACTTGGCTGTAATCGCACACCGCAGCATGTGGTCACTTTGACTGCGTGTGTGTGTGTGTGTGTGTGTGTGTGTGTGTGTGTGTGTGTGTGTGTGTGTGTGTGTGTGTGTGTGTGTGTGTGTGTGTGTGTGTGTGTGTGTGGTGGGTTTGGGGCTCATTCCCAACAGCTAATTGTTGTACGACAACCAGGAAAAATAAGTGTGGTTTACAGTGTTCTCTCACAGTGGTGTGCCCAAGGGGTGGCCAGAGGGGACCAGGACCACCCCTGGAAAATTGCTGGCCCCCCTAGGGAAGATCATCACCCCCCCCCCCCCCCCCCCCCCAATAAATCACAATTGTGCTCACACAAACTGTACAATCATCTTCTTTAATCAAAGACATCACTGTTAGAGACAATAAATACGTTTGTTTTATTGAAATTTTAACAAAGTTTTATATGCATGTCCCTGAGGCTCACCATTAAAAAAGTATAAATCCCAGTAGTCTTTTGGATTTTTTTGTTCTTTTTTTTTTTTTTTTTTTTAATAAAATTTGAAACAATAACTGAAATAATTGTGTGAAATTTTGTCTTTTTTCTGAAATGTTTGTGTTTCTCTAATTTGAGGTAACTGTGTTGGACGAATAGGTGTGTTGTTTTTTTTAATGAAAAAGAATGAAGGAGCAATGCACAGTTAAACTCTTCCACAGGGACCAATTTGGTGTGACACCCCAAACTTTTCACTGGGCCCCCGTTATGGAAATCTTCTGTGAGCACCCCTGTCCTCTCAGTATAAATAATAAATTAGCATCTAAAACATTCTGTATCAGACATGGGGCTCTTTCCACCGTCCAACAATCCTTAAACAATTCTTTTCTGCAACTCCTGGGACCAGAAACATGTCATAGATTTCCATGATGGCCCCATGGATGAACGGAAACACGTTAAACACGTAACTGCCTCTCATCAGCAGGGACTGTGGCTGTGATTGATAAACCAGATGCACACACTGGACAAACACACCCATACGTACTGGACACACTGTATGAACTCACAGGAAAAATATGATTGAGCATCACTGATGACCAAAGAAGAACAGAATGGTGACGGGTTTTAGAAAAGTTACAGAGGATAATGAATCCATGAGGTTGTGTCTGGATTCAGGTGGTAGTTTTTAAATAATAGAAGCATAATTAATAATTAATGAGGAAAAAATATGTTTTTGACCGTGCTTTTAAACAGAACAAAAAAAGGGACACACACCTGTTAAAGAAGCTGTTGTCCTGCCAGACAGAAATGATCACATCCAAAGGAACAATGAGGTGGCCGAACTGGGTGAGAGGGTCCTGGAGGGGACGTAGTGGAGACAGACCATGCACTCTCTCCAGGGGGGTGACCCTGTCTGACAGGAAGTGTAGGTCTGCACTTGATGTGTGTGTGCGTGCGTGTGTGTGTGTGTGTGTGTGTGAGACCAGATCGACACAAGCAGGTCAAGGCTGTATGACCAAGCAGGAAATGACCAAAAATATTCACATTAAGATTTAACCCTTTCTGTTCCGGCCTGACTTCTATAAAATCATCAGTGCTTCAAAAATAAACATTTACGTAAACAAATGGCCTAAAAACTAGGATGTATTTTAAAATAAAGCAGATTTTTTTGGTGAAGAGGAAAGCCCAGTCATGAAAACCGATCATGATGGTTATAAAGCTCCATAATGATGCAACTGTTGGAAAACGAGTGAATTAACGAACCGTCTACACGAGCATCTAAAACTACGAACGAATATTTGAAATACTTCAGCGAAGGTGCTCTAAATTTAGCCTCCCCTTGACTTTCCCTCTCCCCTCCCAACACTTCTGCCCTCGAGTCTGAAACAATGGACCCCCCCTCATGTGACCCCTCCTCCATCCTCCCCACACAGACACTCCCTGTGCCATTATTGGACTCTCTGCCTCTCCTTATGTGTGTGTGTGTGTGTGTGTGTGTGTGTGTGTGCGTGCGTGCGTGCGTGCGTGCTTGTGTGTGTGTGTGTATTTGTGAGTGTGTGTGCGGCCTCTGGAGTCCCATAAGGAAGAGCGGTCCGTTCGGCGTCACTTTGCAGTGCTGTTGCCGTGGCGATAGAGACACTGCGCCTCATTGGACAGGAAGTGAAGGAATTCTCAGACGGTGGGCTCAAACTGAAGAAATGTGCCTTTAGAGGAGAGCCCTAAAGGACTGGACAGGATGTCGCTGCCTGTCTGCAGACACGTTTACATCTGTCCCGTCCAACTCCAGCTGACCTATTAACTCATCAGGTTATGTAAGCAGCACAATGCGTGCACCCGGTGCAACCCCACATCAGCTTTGTGCACCTATCTGTGCGCTGTCATCCTGCTGCCAATCTGCAAGGGGCTTGGTCGTCTACAGGAGCGCGAAATGCCGGCTGACGTCGTGATCTAAAGTCCATCCTGTTTTGGTGTGTGACCTTGAAACATGTCATTTTTCCTGGTAAAAACAGACGTTTGTTATCATCAACTGTTTATTCGGAAGCCTTCCTGGCAGCTCATTTGTTAATCTTCACTTTACTCATTTAACTTTTCCTTTCCTCGTTTCATCCAAAGCTCCAAACCGAGCGTTTAGTTCTCCCAAAGCAACTTTTGGGAAAATGATTTTGTTAGCTTGATTGGATGAAGGAGTCATCTCTTATCTTTGTAGTTAAAGCAGCAACCTGGAATTTTACCCCTTTCAGGAATTGTGTTAGCCTGGCAAGCCATCCTATATATGTGAATATACACTCACCGGCCACTTTATTGGGTACATCTGTCCAACTGCTCGTTAACACAAATGATTAATCAGCCAATCACATGGTGGCAACTCAATGCATGTAGGCATGTTGACATGGTCAAGACGATCCGCTGCAGTTCAAACTGAGCTTCAGAACGGGGAAGAAAGGTGGTTTAAGTGACTTTGAACGTGGCATGGTTGTTGGTGCCAGACGGGCTGGTCTGAGTATTTCAGAAACTGCTGATCTTCTGGGATTGTCACAGACAACCATCTCTAGGGTTTACAGAGAATGGTCCGAAAAAGGGAAAACACCCAGTGAGCGGCAGTTCTGTGGGTGAAAAGGCCTTGTTGATGCCAGAGGTCAGAGGAGAATGGCCAGACTGGTTGGAGCTGATAGAAAGGCAGCAGTAACTCAAATAACCACTCGTTACAACCAAGGTCTGCAGAAGAGCATCTCTGAACGCACAACACGTGGAACCTTGAGGCAGATGGGCTCCAGCAGCAGAGGACCACACCGGGTGCCACTCCTGTCAGCTAAAAACAGGAAACTGAGGCTACAACTCACACAGGCTCACCAACACTGGACAATAGAAGGTTGGAAAAATGTTGCCTGGTCTGAGTCTCGATTTCTGCTGCGACATTCGGATACTAGGTTCAGTATTTTGCGTGTCAACAACATCAAAGCAAAGATCCATCCTGCCTTGTATCAATGGTTCAGGCTGCTGCTGGAGGTGTAATGGTGCGGGGGACATTTTCTTGGCACACTTTGGGCCCCTTAGTACTAATTGATCATGGTTGCAACGCCACAGCCTACCTGAGTATTGTTGCTGACCATGTCCATCCCTTTATGACCACAGTGTACCCATCTTCTGATGCTACTTCCAGCAGGATAATGCTCCATGTCATAAAGCTGGAATCATCTCAGACTGGTTTCTTGAATGTGACAATGAGTTCACCGTATTATGGCCTCCGCTTTTCTGAAGGCAAAAGGGGGTCCAACCCGGTACTAGCAAGGTGTACCTAATAAAGTGGCCGATGAGCATAGATAGATAGATCATTTCTCTATACTGCATTTTGTCTGCTATGACATCCTGTGACCTCGTGACCTGGCCATATGTATAACGTCTCTCAAAGTTGTACCAGTTGAGTCTGATTCCAAACAAAACTTTTAATATATTTTTGTTATATTGAATCTCTTCAGATTTGGGTTTTTCAGTCTGTTTGCTTCATTTGCCTAAAGACACTGCAACATGTAATTTAGGAAATGAATTTCAACCACAGACCATCTGATTTGTGGACTCACTGCTGTGTATTATTTCATTTATGGATTTCTGGCATCTACGAAAACTTTAGGAATCTGAAAATAACCCTTTGTTTTACTCTGTATGACCCAGTGACAGCGGTCCAGTCCCCACAGTTTCTGTCTTTCCTGTTTAGCTATTTCTGCTCTTCTTCGTCTTCCTTTTCCCCCCATCTTAAACTTGCCAGTTAGGTCTTTATTTTCCATGTCCTGCACTCAAATGTGTGCAAATGCGTGTGTGTGTGTCTGAAGCATGTGTGTGTCAGTGTCCATCTCTCCATGGCAGCATTCCAGCAAAGCCGAGCCAGTGAGGGGTCTCTGTCTCACATCCCTCTTCAATCAAACACAAACACACACGTCCGGCCAGCCTGGCCCACGCTATCGTTTCCCTGCCTCCCAGTGCCAGATGCACACACCCTGTACTCTCCCGTTTTTGCTCTCTCCTCCTCCTCATTCCTCCTTTGCCTCCTCCTCTCCTCCGGTTCAGCACCCCTGTGCATCACATTGTCTCCCAGCTCTTCATCTTTCTCCACTTCCTGTGTCTTGCTCCTTGTGCCCCTTACACCCCCGCCTTCTTCCTACCCCGCTTTCCCTGGGCTTCTCTCTCTCCTCGCGACGTGACTTTCAGCACAGACCGTGGGGCCGCTGCCAGTAAACCCGGGCAGAACTGGCTGAAGATGTGCACTCGCTTATTGTGACGTCCGTGCACATATTTATGATGCTGTCTGTGATTCACACACACACTGAGATGTCCTTCGTATTCACCACAGCTATTTTGTCACAAATTTGTTGGCTAAAACTACAACATACACGTCCAGATTTAACAGTTTTATTCACACAGAGTTACAGTCTGAGTTGCAGAGACAACTTCTTACTCTCACCCCAAAAATGCTCAAATAATCCCACTTTATTATTTTCTCTTACCGTTCTGCTGAATAAACAGGATGGTTGTTTAGAAAGTGTCCAAAATGAGATAAATGATTCAGAAATATTTCAGTTGCAGCCATGATAAAAGCCTTTTGAATTTTCAAAAAGGTTAAAGTAAAGAAGTCAAGTTGGAAAACATTGGAACATCTTTTAAAGAATATGAAAAATGTCTTGCAACGTTATCTTTTATAGCAGTACTTCATTATTTTCTTATATTCTCTTAGATTGGAAACACAATTAAATGGAAATGTAGGTAGTGGGGTGAATATGTAACTATGTCAAGCTAGCGCTTGGACTCACCCATCTTGGCTCACAATGGGGAAGGCTGTTGTTTTAGCATCCAGGAAACAGCAGAAAACGTCTCGGCTAGTAGAAGCTAACTGTTAGCATTAGCTACTCCACCACGCGGCAGAACTCCTCCAGGCTTGTGTTATTTGTGGAGATAAAACATCAAAGTTGCAGAGCAAACAGAGTCAGTGGTAGAGTTCAATTGCTGTTAGCCAATCCGAGGTGAGATGTCCAAATATCAGGAAATAAGACTCCACATCCTGTCGTCTGAATCTACTTTCTCCTCCAGCTGAATTCTCTGTGCTGAAACAGGCGCACCTGAGCATTTTTTTCCCCAGATTACGACTTACAAGGCATTCATTCCTGCTAGACCACTGCAAATGTATTAAAAACCTCTGACTTTGTGATTTTCTTAGGAAAGGAAGTTGTTTTCCACTCTTTGAGTGTAACCCTTGATTCCAATCTCTTGTCAATCTTTAAGTGGAAAAACTAAACACTGCTGGAAACTAACTACAGTGATGCCTGAATGTCTTGGCGAATGTCTTTTGGAGGGCTATGGTTCATTTTTAGCCAACACCCTATTGCAACACTTTAGCTCTCCCTTCCTCCCCTGGCAACCAGATGAAGCCAATTACTGAAGACGTGGTTTTTGCATCAAGCTTATGTTGCAAATCTTATCCAGCAGACCATCAGACAGGTTAGTTTGATTATTTCTATAATACAGTGGTGCCTGGTCATGAAAGCACCACTTGCTACTATGATGAAATTTAAAGTTTTTTTCAACCAAGTATAAACTCAAACAAACACACAAAATTTCAAGCACCTAATCATAAAAATTGTTAATGATAACCTTTGAAATTACTAATCAGATTTCTTATATGCCTCAAAAACTGTTGATTTATCTGTTTCCAGTGTTTGAGTCAAGCGGACACAGTTCAATATCATTTCAGTTCTGCACCACTCAGGCCCTGAAGGCTGAATCCTGATAATTTATGGAATAAACAAACCACTGATGGCATTGACAGTGGTATAAACGAACTGTCATGGTGTTTGCTGATCATATCCAAACATACCCTTACTTATTTTTTCTAAGAATTCAGTGTCCCGTCTACTTATGGAACCTTTAAGACTTGTACAAAATCTATATTTCCACTGTTTTAACAGGTTTAACCGAACATTAATACTGAATTATTTTTTTGTCTTATTGAGTTTGGTATTATGTCATATCCCGGACAAGCCCCCAAATACATCATGGTTGATGAATAAAAAACATTTAAAGTGGAGGTTCATTAAGAAACATATAATACTTGTTCTTTTGGAAATACAATTGGTCAAATGGATGTGAAAATAGTCTTCTACCCTTATTTTCTGTATTAACCGTCAAAATAAAATAAATGGGAAAACACCTGTGTCAGAAAAAGCCAAAGAGATCTACGCCACATTGTAAATTAGCATTCATATACTCACCCATCTTGACTCACAACGGGGAAGGCAGTGTTGATTTAGCGTCCAGGTGAGAGCAGAGCGCATCTCGGCTAGTAGCAGCTAACCATTAGCATTAGCAACCGTGCAAAATTACAGACTTGTGGTATTTGTGGAGCTAAAACATCAACGTTGCATTTTTTACCCAAGAAAGAAGAGTGAACAGAGACAGCAGATGAGTCGCATTGCTTTTAACCAATCAGAGGCAAGATGTTTGCATATCATGAATAGAGTAAGACTCCAAATCCTGCCATCCCCCCTTCCTCCAGCTAACTTTTACTCCTGAAACAGGAGCAACAGAGCTCTTTTCCACAGCAAAAAAGTCAATTATTCATCATAGAGACTTCCCTCTCCCCAGCCACTTGGGCCAGCTCCTCCGGGGGAATCCCAAGTGGTTCCCTGGGCCGCTGAGAAAAAGTCCCTCCAGCGTGTCCTGGGTCTTCCTTTGGGTCTCTTCCCAGTTGGACGTGCCCGGAAAACCTCATCAGGGAGGCGTCCAGAAGGCATCCTAACCAGATGCCACCTCAACTGGCTCCTCTTGATGTGGAGGAGCAGCAGGTCTACTCCGGGACCCTCCCAGATGACTGAGCATCTCACCCTATCTCTAAGAGCCCAGACACCCTGTGGAGAAAGCTCATTTCAGCCGCTTGTATCCACGATCTCGTTCTTTCAGTCACTACCCAAAGCTCGGACCATAGCTGAGGGTTGGAACCTAGATTGACCGGTAAATTGAGAGCTTCACCTTCCAGCTCAGGTCTCTCATCACCACGACAAACCGGTACAATGCTCGCATCACTGCAGACGCAGCACCAATATCGATCTCACGCTCCACCTTTCCCTCATTCGTGAACAAGGCCGCGATATACTTAAACTCCTCCACGAGGCAGGACCTTGTCCTTGACCTGGAGAAGACATTCTACCCGATTCAAACCATCGGATTTAGAGGAGCTGATTCTCATCCCAGCTGCTTCACCACATCATCTGCAAACAGCAGAGACCTGATCCTTAGGCCCCAAAAACGGATCCCCTCACCATCTTGGCTGCACCTAGAAATCCTGTTCATTAAAGTTATGAACAGAATCTGTGACAAAGGGCAGGGTTTAACAAGTTTTAATGAAAATAAGACTTTCAGCTGCCCGACCAAAACAAACAAGATGGAGAATACCTCAAACCATCCATGCAGTTGGCTGTAAATCAAGAGCCTAACCCTGTTGAACAAAACCAATGAGCAGAAAAGCTAGTACTTCCCAAACTCACCTAAAAACTACGGACAAAATAATTTACAATCAATATTTTACGGTGCTCTTTTGAGGTCAGTAGCAGGAGAAAACTCCCAGAATTCCTCCCAAATTTTCACCATCTTGCCAGCCAGTCAGTTTTGTACAAATGGACAAATAACATCACAGTGTCTCATTGGAAAATGACTGTTTCCACCAGCTTGTACTTTTTTCATGTAAAAGTTCCTTAAATAGTCATTTCTATTTTCATACATAATCAAAATTTAAAACATTTAATCATACTGATGTCAATATTTACAACTAATCTGGGTTCTATTCTTATAAACTGGATGAGAACAACTTTTGAAGTAATCATGGGAATGAAGGACGAGAGATTTGGTAGAATTGGGAAGAGAATAAAGGAGGGGAGACCAGCTGCAGCTGGTACAGGAAGTTCAGCTGATGCCAGTGGAGGGCATGAGAGCAATCCGCATACGAGTCTCTCAGGAAATCTCTCGGTTCACACACACTCATCCAGTACGTGGCACGGGGAAGCCTGGCTGTCCAGGCATGTTTTAGTGTTGAGTGTTATCAGGAGGGTTGAGGATGAAGAGACAAGACGTCGAGCCATCCCTCTCTCTCTGTGTTTATACTCAGTCTAAACAGCAGACCAGCCACCGGGGCTAATGGGGCTCTAATCTACAGCTGGATGACACAAAAATGTCATCTTCTTCCTTTCTCAAAGAGGCAGGGACTCCTCCATGCCACATGTGTTATACAACATGCTCTCATACTGTCACAAACCTTTTTAACGACCTTGGAGTGCATGGAAGTTACATTATTTACTTTATACACATCTGGCAGATGCTGCTCGTCCAAAGTAACTTACATTTTTTCACCCACACAGGAAACTCTGTGGGGTTCAGCGTCTTCCTCGAGGATATTACCAACAAGAAAACATAATGAGTCATGGAATAAACTTTAAAATGGATTATACTTTGTCGGCTGGGTTACTGCAACTTCCCCTCAGCAAAGGTCAGTGACATGAATGAGGAGATACACACAAATAACACTTTTGCTTTATTCTCACCTTTAGAGTTTGCACATGAAGTCAGATACAGAGCAGGAAAAACACTCAAAGTGAAAACGATGACTCCAGGTTATGTATGACCCTTGTCAAACTGCATAATACTAATGGAGTGGTTTTAAGTGTTGAGGAGGTAATGGACACCCTGCTCTTAACAGCTCAGCGACTTTCTTGTGACAAAAAGAAACACACACCAGGACTTTTGGTGCAAACTCTGGTTTTTTAGTCTGAGAGCGAGGCACCAAGTACAATATCGTCATCGATCAGCAGCAGATCCGGTACTCTCACCTTCACACTTGGTGACACACACTGAACACGTCTCACTGCCAACACTTTCACATAAAGCTTCTTGTAAAACGAAAGGTCACAACTTGCAAAAGAAGCCCAAACACATAAAAGCTTTGAGTGTCTTTTTGTTTTTCAGCTTCTGAGGTGCAGTTGCTTGCGTGCCAGTTCATTAGTTGTTTTACTTTTGTGCCCTTAAGGCCAGTTTATGAAGGATTTCTCTGCCTTTACACTTAGATAAAGATCTCACTTTTGCCTTTAATGATTGTGCTGCCTGTATCTGAAAGTGTGTGCATGTGTGTGTGTGTGCATGTGTGTGTGTGTGTCACCTAGCCAGGCTGGCCAGCTGCCCCTCTTCCTCAGGGCCATGCAGCTATGTCCAGGCCTGTCTGGTTGAGGCTTTGTGTTTGATATGTGCACAAATTAAAATCTTCTCCTCCTGTTTTGTGCGTGCGTGCGTGCGTGCGTGCGTGCGCGTGCGTGCGTGCGCGCGCGCGCGTGCGTGCGTGCGTGCGTGCGTGCGTGTGTGTGTGCACGCTTCCTGCAAATGACTAATGTATGAGCATTATACCCTGGATTCAGAGATAAAGATGTGGGCAGGTGTAAAACACAGAGTGTCAGGAAAATTTCACTCATGCAACCAACAGTTGATGCAAAGTCCTGCAACAGAAATGGTTGCACAAAGACAGAATGAAAAAAACATAAGGGTCCTTTCCACTATCGGAACTTCCTGGTAATTTTACCGGACTGTTAGAAAACTGTTCAATTTATCAAACCAACATATGATGATGTCATTGCATCCTGCAGAATAGAGCAAATGTGTGATGTTTTGACCTAAACACGCCACAAACGTTTGTGGAAATTGTGTCAGCGTGCAAAAAAAAATAAAACAGAGCATGTGGTATCTCTTTTATTGTTTATTTTTACTTAGATGTCTTTTTGCTTGACACAGTAGAAGCAGAAGCTTTGGAGAAACAGGATGGGCGGATTTGTCAAGGCAGGTGCCCACACGTTTAGTCAATCTGCAGGCAGGAAATTGCACTGGCACACACACAGAAACACACACTTTGCCCACAACATACACCCAATTTGTCACCCAGGCCCCCGCAGTAGCTGCAGCAATACTTCCTCCTTGTACTTCTGACCTTCCTTTGTTTCTCACACTGACTTTATCTGAGTCTAAATGTGTTTCATCTTCTCATCACTTAAACAAAGCAACAAACAGAGGTTGACGTCCTTTTACACAAATTGTTACTTGCCAGATTAAAAGTATAGGTTTAATTTGGGTGTATTCACCTAATTCTTTCTCATTTGTTTTTGTTAGGGTCGCTCAGCTTCACTAAAAGTCCTCATCGTTTATTTTTACTTCACTTCTTGCAAATTTGTAAGGCTACAAAAGTTAAAACCTTGTTTTTGCAGAAAGAAAGGGTCACCAACTCTAGTCCCAGAGGTATACCATCCAGGAAGTTTGACATGTTTTCCTGCTGAAGCATCTCTTTACCATTTTGAGTTCTGCAGAAGTCTGTTAATTACTCGTTTAGTTAAATCAGGTGTGTTAGAGCAAACAGCTACGTTCTGCAGGAGAAGAGCTGGTGACCGTTGTGTTCACTGTTCATGTGACTGATTAGGAAAACATGATTAAGCAATGTTTCCTAAATTGCCCAACGTTCTTCTGAATCACATTCTTTGAAGATGTCATTGTTGCAGTAAATCTGCTTCTTGTGGATCTGTTAGAACAAGAATAAATTAGTTTTTATTTATTTTATTTCCAACAGTGGATCGAATTATGACCTGTTGGGGCATCCCATCCTGCAACTTTAATGTTCTATTTTGGCTTAAATTGTTTCATTCTGGAACTATATTTAGAAAAAATAATATTTTGACACAAAAGATAATAAAATATTATGGTGTCTTTTGTCTTCAGCATCAATCAGTGACTATTTGAAACTAGATTTTTAATTTTCTGAAGTAATCAAAAGCTATAAAAGCTATTTTAATCCTGAAATATAAAAGCAAACAGGCCTTTGACATTTTGTTTTGCTGACCAGACTCTATACATAAAGTCATTTTGCCTCCTGTTTTCCTGTTTGCAGATAACTACTATGATTCAGAGCCAGTTTACGTCAGCTACATTAAACGAGATTACATATCAAGGGACTTTTTTTAGCTTTTTTTTTCTTTTTAGCTGAAAACTTTTAGAAAAATACCCGAATTTTCAAAAAGAACTTGGGATTTTTTCATCTTTATTTGAATTGTGTTTTTATGTGAAACTTTGCAGTTTTGGCTTGCTTTTAGCACCCCCTAGTGTCCGTTTTAATTCATAAAAACGAAACTGAAACTCTCCTCCTTGCTGCGCACTTCTGTTTTTAACACCTTACTGCTGAAATGTCTCCTCAGCCTTCATTAGTTTCTACAGGAGCTCCACCATGATAAACACGGTACAATAAGTGCTAACCAGGTTAGCTCGCCTGTTCTGAGGTGTAAATATGGATTGCCGTAAAGCGTGACTTTGTGAGATTTCAGGGCAGCGATCCAGAGAGGCTGAAGATGCAAACGGGGTGTCCTGCTCACAAGAGGCAGAGGGGGCTGAGAGACTTTTTATTCACTGTGTAAAGGATCATTTTACCACATACTGGCTCAAGAAAATGATTTTAAAATATGAAAATGTTGCTTAGTTTGCCTTTAATATGACTTCTTTCCTGTTGGTAAAAGTGGTAAATTGGCTCACCACTAGTGGTAAACCAGTGGTGAGCCAGTGTTCAGAAGGAAACCATTGTTTCACTTTTGTACATAAAGGCAAATGAATAGTAGCCTTCTATATATGTAAATACAGGTGAACCTTGAAAAATGAGAATATGGTGCAAAAGTTCATTTATTTCATTTATTTAAAAAATGAAATTAATGTATGAGACAAACTTCATGCAAATCCAGAGAATTTCAGCCTTTATTTGTTATAATAGTGATGATTATGGCTTACAGCTGATGAAAACCCCACATTCAAAATCTCAGACAATTAGAATATTGTGAAAAAGGTTCAATATTCCAGAACACCTGCAAATAGTTCCTGAGCATTTAGATGGTCTCTCAGTCTAAGGAACTCTATCTGCTCATGTCTCAAAGAAAATCCCAAGTCTAAATCGTCCAAAGTTGACACCAGAGCTGTTCTAAATGAGCGCTGTCCCTTAACTGCAGCTACCATCTTTGTAGTTTTGCTCTGTCGTAATGGTGCTAAACCCACCCAAATATATAAATAAACATAGCCAAACCAATGGTAGACCTGCTGAGGCTAATGGAGCGTGGCTAGACTGACCTAAAGAGCAACATATTTTGCTACTGCTACGCTTTGTCTAGATTTCTAGGCTAAATTATTGGCTGTAAATTGTAACTTTGCTGTCTGGCTTTTCTAAGAAAAGTGTTAACTTCTTCACTAAAATCATTGGATCCACTTATCTTAAAATCAGATCAATAAGAATGTCTTCTGATCTTGATGCAATGTGAAAACTCATAGAGCAGCATGAGTCAAAATACCCAAGAGTATTCTTCAACTAATCCCAAATGTTATCTCTTCTTTTTCCTCCAGGTGCCACGATGACCACAGCAATCTAGGTTGGGCATCAGGGCGAAGCCATAACTCTGACACATTACTCAAAAATATGCATTCTTGGCCGTTCGGCTCAGCTGCATCATATCTCAGCAGCATTTTTCAGCTTGTCAAAAGTAGAACCAGCCATAACACCAGAGTATCACCAGGGAGTAGGGTTGGGAAACAGATTCGAAGAAACAAGGAGAGGAAGAGAGTACCATATGTGGGTGAGAAACATGTTCTCATGCAGGCTGTTTTTCTTTTGTTTCAGCTGCACGGCCCCACCTCAAATGAGGACTGGGAGCAGGGGAGCACACTGGATAGAGACGAAGAGGGGAGAGGTGGATGGGAATTAATTGAAGAATTGGGCATAATGTGCTCTGGGCAGTCCCTGATCCAGCTGTTTTCCATTCAGTGGGAGTCTAGGCAGTGAAATGCAGCAGGGGTGGGTTAGACAAGCAGAAAGAGAAGTGGAGAAGAGGAGGATGAGGAGTGTGACAGTAAAACATGGTGTGAGACACTTTGTGGAAAGGTCATGATGATAGACATTTAGTTAGACTGCTCCGTGTGTCTGCCTCCCTTTTGTTTATCACATGTTTTCCTCTTAATGTGTTTGGGGGCTGCACACATCACTCTGAAACATACTCCCTTTGTGGTGTGGGTGTGCAGCATTTAGGGGAACGACTGGCTAAACCAGATTTTGTGTTACTGGACATAATCAGTTATATCTACAGGGTGCAGAGCCACTCTCAGCATGTCCGTGATGCTGCAATAGCTGCAAAAATACACCAAAATAATTCCAAGTTTATTTTTAAGTAACACTGAGCAGATTCCTGCTCCTCTGCTGCAGCCTGCTGTAGCTAGCGCTAACAACAAGCTAACACTAACATGAGCCAGCTAATATACTAAAATAAACCACAAAGTAAAAAGATCCACACTGTTGGACAAAAAATATTATCACTTACAAGTACAGTAGCAACAAAGCCAGGTCACCATCAGTTCGTGATTTTGTAGCCTCCTTTAGCTCCCTCAAACTAGCGTAGCCGCGCTGATGTTCACTCTGGTTTTAGCTCTTTGGTTTGCCTCCAAAGACATTACTCTGTTACTTTTACTTCCAGGCTACGCCATGATGCCAACAATAAAAATCTTCTTTTTCTTCTTCTTGTGCTTTTTATTGATAATTGGCGAACTGAAAATGCTAATCGCTAGCATTACAGCTAACAGCCATGAAGCAGGTAAAGAGCGCCCCCTATAGGGCACCTACCCACTCCACAAAACTATCTAGAGCGGTTTTTGGTCAGCATAGAGCTGCAGAGTGGTGTCAAATATGAAACTGGTCAAGTTTCTAACTCAACAATTTAGCTTAAAGTTTAAAAAACTATCTATTGTTAGTTAATTTGCAAAATATGTGAGCAAAAGATGGGGGGTGAACTTTCTGAGTCACGTTTGTAATTTGTTTCAAGTCCAAGTTCTAAATATTAGATTCCGCGTTATATGAAGTAGTTTGACTAAATGTGTGATTTGATTACAGTATGAAAAGAAACAATTTCCAGTTCTGATGAGAGCTTTTTAAACGATTTCACAGAACAAGCAGCCAAGAAATTAACTTGATCAAGAAAAAGAAGAGAGCTTGAGTAGCAGTTTATTTATGTTCACCCTGTAAGTGTTTTCAACAGCCAACAGGCTCAAGTCCAGTTGTTCAAGTGGAGTCCCAAACTAATCAATTTTCAGAATAAAAGATAATCAACTTAACTCTTTTTTACTGTAATTTCAGTGCTGATGTTACACTAAAATAGTTGAATTAATATATCACGCTAAAACAACACTCTGCATTTGAAAATGTAAATAAACTGGAGCATTTCTGTTGGTTTGCTACCAGTGTGAGGTTAGAATCGATAACAATAGCAACACAGGTAAACTACTTACAAATTATGCTAATGATAGTGGGTATGTTACACACATAGTGTAGCCTAGGAGTGGTGAATCATCTGGTGTTGACTCATTATTGGTGGGTGGGGGGGCAAAAGGAGAACCTGCCTGGGGCCCCACAAAGGCTTGGGCCGGCCCTGAGCAGCAACAGGTGGAAAACTTTTAGTTACTCTGAAATAATTAAGAGTAAAAGAGCAAAAACCAGCTAAGTTGGGTTTCTACTCAAATCTAATCCTTCTCTCATAAATTTACCTAAACTCTAAAAACTTTCCCCAAAGCTATTTTTATTTACATTCATTTTATTTGAAATAAACCCAAAATTCTAAACTTATTTGCCTTCATCTAGATTCATCTTCAGCTTCCTCTGTGATTTTTATTCTAATGCACCCTTTACAGATGGTCCCTGACAGCTCACACAAGGAGACTTTAAACATCCCTGTGAAACACCAGAACATTTGCATCTGCAATACAAATTTAGAAAGCATTTAAAAGATGTCCGTGTCACTGTCATGGCTGAGGGATTTTACCATGACTTGCTTCCCTTTTAAAATAGTTTTGCATGATCTGGTTCTTCTCACTCACATGACACATGGACTCTGACTCGTCAAACTGTCACTTTATGTTTTTGATAAATGACAAAAGTGTTTTAATGTGAGCGAAAGAACAAAAACTAAAAACTAAACAATACCAAGGAGGAAAAGTGCAAATATGAGTGAAGCAAGAAATCAAGATGGCTCATCCTGCCTTTTCTCGGTTCTTTGATCACGTAGAGAAAATATACAAAGGTCAACGTGTGTCCTTTCGACATGCAAAAATGATAGTGAAATAAAACTAAAACATGGATCAGTTATCAAAACCTACTGCTTCTTAGAATTCAGTCACAAATGTGCAAAAACAAAATTTTAAAGCAACATTCCGCAACTTTCACACCTTAAAATTATGCTTTTTTGTAAAGTTTTTGCGTCATAGTATTATCTATTATGTTCATTTTCATACCTGTGATAGTGTTGGGGGGTCCCACGTCTGTTTACCGCACTACACAGTTTTTTTGCTTCGGGTAGCCGCAGGAAGTACTGACTGGGTGTCGTTTTACGGCAGATATGGCAAGCCAAAGGGATAAAAAAAAGCGCGCGTTCTAAACACGCGTTATGTCTACCAAAATGCATGTCCTGAATGCGCGTTTTGACGCCAAAGGGGGCAAAAGCTCACGTGTTCTAAAGCGAGCATTATGTCCGCCAAAACGCGCGTCTTGAACGAGCATTTTGACGGACATAATGCGAGTTTAGAATGCGCATTTTTTTATCCCTTTGGCTTGCCATAATTGCATAACGTTGACTCGCTGTAGCAGCGGCAGATTCACCAAAGAAAGCTAGAAATCCCTTATCAGAACGTGATAGAGCAAGAGCAAAGACCAGAGTTAATATTGGGCCGTCTTTTCCTCGCTGGAGAGCTCTTTTAGAAAGAACGGCATGAACTACAGACTCTGACCTAGCCGTGCTGCTAATGGCTAGGTAAGTAACAAATGATTTCACCGGGGTTATTGTGTTTGGTCGGGTATAAAGTTGTTATACAGTCCTGATAAAACTATTTATTCAATGTGTGGAGGTGGAAAAGTTTGTTTTCGTTGTTTTGCCTGACATTAGGAATGTAAACATGCCTCTTATGCCCCAGAGAGAGATTTAATGTTACGACAGTGACGTTACGCAGCAAGCCTCTAGAGGGCAACAGAGACCATATAACTGCAAAGTTGCGGAATGCTGCTTTAAATAAATATTTAAATTGTCTCGCTAAGAAATCCTTCTGTACCCCATTAAAATCTCCATTTAAGATCCTAAGAAACTTTTACTACAAAATTGCCAAATTCTGCTCTTAATGTTTGTGTTTTTACTGAAATACTCCTGTTAAAGTTTGAGAAATAATCATTCGTATTTTCAGTCCTACGTGTGAACATGTCACTCTGACTTGGATGTGTAATTGAAGTTAATGCGCGAGCTTTTGCAGAACATGTAAACTCTTCATAGAAATGGCAGAGAGGGCAGCTGAGGGCTCAAGGGGATGGTGAGATTGCTCAAATCTGGCACTCGTCCGCCATGTCCCGTTGTGAGAAATCAGACACCGCAGACCTTTGACATTTAATATGCGATGCCCTCAAGTGGCAGAGAGGCAGGAGGAGCAGGGTGGAGGTGGGCTTGCTGCCAGATGCCTCCTGCTTCCTCAGTGTGAGCGGTGGGCACTAAGGTTACAGCTTCTAAACTGGAAAATCACTGTATTTACTTTTGTCCGCCCCAGGAGAATATGTGGTTCCTTCTGCAGATCATCACCACCAGATTGAGAAAAAATAATCTTCCATTCCTTTAAATGACTAAAACAGGATCATTCAGCAAAACCACACCAGTTTACTTCTTCTATAACACGACTTATCAACACACATCTCTTGGTTTAGCTGAGCAAATACTTATAGTGTGAGCGCCATGTTTCCTTTTTTATCCCTGCAATCAGTCAGATAAAAGAATAAAAGATGTAAAATCATGTCTTAAAGGGGACATATTAAGCAAAACTCACCTTTTGCATTCTTTTGTGATGCCATGTGGGTCTCTACTGCCTCTAAAAACATTCTCAACTTAAAAAAAAAATGTCCATCTGTTTTTTGTCAGTGTTTGGTTTTCGGGATTATGTGTCAAAAACAAGCTGTTTCAAAAAGTAAATTACCATAAAACCACCTCTCGCCTCTCCAGGGTGGAGGAGCAGCGGCTCTACTCCGAGCCCCTAATGGATATCGGAGCTATTCAGCTTATAGCAGCCTGAGCTGGGGATGAGTGGGCGTGGCCAGCAACAGCTTGTTTTCTTAAAGTGACAGCGCTCTGAAACGACTCATTCTGGAAGGTACTGAAAATGTCAAGAACATAACAGATGAAACAGGGATTTTGTGCAAAGAACTTCATAAACATGTTTGTATAGTCCATATTAAATCTTATGATGAAAGTCATATGTCCCCTTTAACAAATAAACACTCAAGCACCAATTTCAGGGATTGCACTCTCATACAACAAATGGATTTACTCTTGACCTCCTATCAGCTGGTTTACCTCAACCTTTCATTTGGTCACCTAAACCCATGAGCACTCCCTTTTATCAAAATCCATTCTGTGAGCCTGATGGGAAACATTTTAATAAAGTTTCGGCAAGAATTTATTAAGTAAAAGAAAAAAACTGTGGCTGTATTGGAAAACAGGATTGAATGAGACACGTGACGGATGTCAAACTGTTCATTGTGTTTTCACCTACTGGTGAAACGGAGTAGAGCAGATTTCCAACAGCCGGTGAATTTGATCTCTCCGGGAAGCACCTCCAGTTCATGAATGCTGATGATTTACAGCACCTGAGAGGAGAAATGCTAATTTGTTTAACATCCAGACGTGATTTGTGACTAGTTGTTAGATTCATATCAAACATCTGGAAGGCACTATGATTTCCTATGTGCTGGTGATAATACGGTGAATTTTACACACTGAAAATGTGTGTGTGCATGCGTGTGTGTGTGTGCATGTGTGTGTGTGTACGCCTGGCTGGTTTTGCTCCTGCTGACAGAGTAATGGATCTGCTCATTGTTGCATGTGGACGGTGTGTGATGTATGGGATTCATTTGAAATTCTTTGCCCTAAATGAGGCACTCACAGGACTCCGTATAGGAGATTATGGACTCGGATCAGGAGCGTGCTGCAGGGAACGCGAACCAGAGTCGCTCATTCTTGTGGTCATTATCACGGTTGAACAGTATTTATCGAGCTCGTTTTGTCCCGTGTTTTTCTCTCTTAATGAAAACCCATTTCACGCACAATGAATATGCCAAAAGCATAAAAGGCAGCAGCGGTCTACTACTAATAAAACATTTAGATCCTTGTAAATCAAGACTGATTAAGACCAAGGCAGTAAAGGTAAAGGCAAACTTCCACTCCTATGAATGATTGCTTTTATTGGTGTGCAAAACAAAGAAAAAATGAAACATTTTCGTTTTAAATCCATTATGCAATTTGTTTTATTGCCAAGTTGATTTTGATTATAGTAGCAAAGAAAAAAAAAGACATTTTTCACATTGGCTTTTAAAAAATAAAAGCCTTATCCACACAATGTTATCAATACATCATTGAATGATTTTTTTAAAAAGAGAAATTTACAAAAAAAAATGCTATAAAACATTTTTGACATGCAATAAATACATTCATTTCATGAAAGCAAATAAAAATCATTATTGACACAGAAAAAAATACTGTTTGGTTTAAAGTATTGCTTTTGAATTGTCCTTGTGGTATATGTCGTAAAATCGTGAGAGGAAAAAAGTGATTTGTTATTTCACGACTGTCTGCAGAAATAAGATTCTGAAAAATCTTATTTCCGTTCTAAACGTGTGGAAATTCCAACTATTTACAAGTTCTTGTGTTTCTGCTGAACTTCTGTATCCCTAACCCACAACCACGTCAGAAAGGATGCTCATTAGTTTGTAATTTACCGTGTGTGTGTGTGTGTGTGTGTGTGTGTAGCCATCAATGGGATAGCTTCTTCTATAAAAATGACTTTTTCAACAAGAAGTGACACTCCAAACAGAGCAGGGCAACCTAATTAAATCTGACCTAATCCGGAGCAGCAGTCTGCCATCCAGCTGTGTGTGTGTGTGTGTGTGTGTGTGTGTGTGTGTGTGTGTGTGTGTGTGTGTGTGTGTGTGTGTGTGTGTGTGTGTGTGTGTGTGTGTGTGTGTGTGTCAGAGAGAAAGAAACTTTTCCAGATTCCTGCTCGTTGACTCCGTGTTCTTTGTTTGCCTTTAAATTTAAACTCCTGGAGCAGAAGTTGAACACATTAAATTAAAAAAACTGACTCAAGGCTAAATCCACTCAATCATTTTATATGCGTTTAGTTTGGAGAACAAAACTGGTCCAAGCTGCAGGCTGTGAGCCGGCTGGGTGATAATTGTTTGATCTAGCCTTAAATTATAATGAAATATTTTTTAAAAAGCAAATCTTCCCTTAATTCCTGACCTTAATCTAAACAAATAGGCTGGTAAAAACAGAAAACACTGTTGAATCTCCTTCTTTTTTAACAGACTGCAACTCTCAAGCAAACGCTATTTTTCCTTTCTGTTTTGCTTCTTTTCCTCTCCACCCTTCTCCTTTCCTTGTTCTCTCCATCTCAGCACATGACTTGGCTGGCGCAGCCAAGGCCCGACTCCGTTGTGCAACTTCATACATGTTTACTTTACTGGCATCTCTCTGAGCATTTTCCCCCTCACATTATTCTGCATTTCCTCTACAACAAGCTTTAATCTTCTCTTTGCACATAGCTGCTTGGCTTAAAATCTGTACGCAAAAGCGGTTTTATTTCATTTTTTATTTCCTTTTGGCCCATCGGCTGCAGCTTCTTAAAACATGCCACGAAGTTCATTTTGTAAATCGATCAGGGCTTAGGGAAAGAGAAAGTAGCTGTTCGCGTAAACATTTAGACAACTGTCGTCTTCGGCATGAAAAACAGCTGGAAGTAAGTGGATCGTGGGAGGGGAGGCGGCGTGCGCTGTGGGTCAGTGGATTGTGAAGTGTGGAGAGAGGGGGAGAGGGGGAGAGAAGCAGGGCTTTGGGGGTAAAAGGGCAGCATGGCCAAGCTGTGCACCAGAGGGAGGAAGAGGAGGAAAGAGATGGAAGCAGAGTCAAAGGGAGGGCAGTTGTGGGACTTCATGGGGATTATGAGAGCAATAAAATAAAATAAAAAAATCACAATTCAATGATTTTTTTTGCGTTAAAGTGCAGTTTGGGGGAAAATAAATCTAAAGCAGCTGCTTGTAATAAAGACTCTTGAAAGTGTCAAATATCTTACTTGAACTGAACAGACACGACGTGCACACGGACAGGTGCATTTTTTAAAAATATGGCTTATTTTTGCATAAAATATTACAAATAATGTCAAAATTTCTAAAGGACTCAAAATAAAACATAATTATTGTTGCTTTTTTTGCTGCAACAGCCATTAAAATACGATTTCTATAGAAAACTAATGATTAAACAGGAGGGCAAAGTGGACGTTTCCAGAATGGGACTTTAATGAGACAAAAAGCTGGTCAGAGTTTTAGATCATCGGTTTGAGTTGTGAAAACTCCAAGAACAGCTTTTTAATTTCTCTTCTCATGTCTGCTTCAGACTTTTTTTTGGCACTCGCTGTAAAACACAATGAAAGTCGAACAGTGGAATGATCACACGACTACTCCGCCAGTAGCCAGATTCACTCTTTTCTCGAGCTGAGTCATACTTTTCTCTTTGTTTTTACATTAAACTCTTCGTTTAACTCTGATATTATAATACAAGTCAATCAATGTGATGAAAAAAAATCTGTTTGAGATGCTTCGACTCAATCTAAACCTCTCTGGTGGCACTGGGAGGTTTTCTCGGTTGCTGTGGCGCGTATCAACAATAGTCTATGGCATAAAACCCTCATTGGGCTATGTCAGCTAATTGTAACACAACTCATCTAATTTGACTAAACCACAGAGAAAGAAAATGCTGCTGGTGAGTTATTTATGATTTACATTAAGCTTTCAGATGAAAATGATGGCTTTATTTTGAAAAACGCCCCAGAGAATGGATTAAGCAACACTGATGTCAAAAGTAAAAGATTAAAAGCCGAGGAAGGAGCAGAGAAGATGCTTGTTTTCTAAAAAGTGGGTTTTAAAAGTTTGAACAAGCTTTCAAACTGAGACAATGGCTCACGTCCACCCCGCTGCGCTCTCCCACCCCGTTCTCCGACTATCTGCTCCTGAGCACACACACACACACACGGCACATCCTGCTCAGCTCAACACACCAGCCAAAAGTTCACTTCCTGCTCTTCAGCTCCTCTCCTTCACACCAACCTTATTCCCAGGACATGCATTATCAGCCCCTCGTACACCCAAATAGCACGGGGACACACAAACAGACAAGCAAATACTTCCCCTTCCCTATAGATGCTCTCTGCCCTGCCCAGCTGTTGTGCACAACAATGCAACAAGACACTTCAAACAGCCCAGATCCCGCAAAAACAGCTAAACTTTATCTTCCCTGTTCCCCCTTGCACAGATTTCAAGTGGAAACCTTTTTTTGTGGTGCTGGCAAAAAAAAAAGTTTGATTTGAACTAGACTGAAATTCCCACGACTCGTATCCGCATTTTCCTACATTTTATGACACATGCTCTTGTTAATGGATCCCGTTTGTATGACCAGTGTTTCATTTAAGTAGTGCATTTAATTTTTTTTTTTTTGTCACAAAGCTAAACAACATAGTCCCTAAACTTGAGGCAAAACAAACCGGCTTCCTGTGTGCTTCTGTGCAAGCACAGCCTCAGTCTGGCTCGTGTCAAAGGTTCACTATCTTCTAGCGAAACGACGCGAGGCTAGCTTGGAAGCTACTACTTGTGTTTCAGTAAATCTGCTGTGGTCTCTAGTTTAAATGAATGCCTTAAGAGTCGTTTTCAGTGGAAAAATGAGCTCTGGTGTTTCAGGAAGTAGAAGTTAGCCAGAAGAGCGGGGGGGTTGGAATCTTACTCGTTAGCATTCATGCCTCTGATTAGCTAACAGCAGCGCCACTCTTTGCAACGTTGATGTTTTATCTCCACAAATAACACAAGCCTGAAGGAGTTCTGCCATGTGGTGTGTGGTGCTAATGCTAACGGTTAGCTTCTACTAGCCGTCTGTTTCCTGGACGCTAAACCAACAACAGCCTTCCCCGTCGCTAATTTACAGTATCTGTGTGGTTTTTCCTGACCCGAGCATTTCCCCATCTATTTTCTTTCAGCGGCTAACGCAGGAAACGGGTAGAACATTATTTTCACGTTCAGCCTGTATGTTAAACTCAAGAGTGATTTCTAAATAAGTAAAACAACAGTTTCTCAGTGAACCTGCTCTTTAAAGGAAGTGCTGATGATTCATTTGGCCGTTTTAGGAGGAGACATTTTTCAAAACCTACATATTGCTTTACACGTGGTTAAAATCAAACACATTTGATAAAATTGTCAAAAGTCACAAAAACTTAAAGCTACTCCCATAACAAGGCACCGTGTAACAAATTGGTCAAACTGACAAAAAGCCTCTTTGAGGATTGCATTATTAAAAATATAAACAGTTTATTCACAATGAAAACAAAAAAGAATGTTTATATATTTGCTATCTCTCCCATAAAAACTTTAAAAAGTGATGTTTAAACACAAGAAAACACAGGTTTAATACAGGACAACCATCCTGTGAGCGAGGAATTAATAAAAAAAAGAAAGTGTGTGTGTGGTTGTGTGCGTGTGTGTTTTTGAGCAAAAGTTTACAAAAGGTTAGCATCCCCATCGCTGGGTTCAGTCCTGAGGTAAGCACCAGTTTTACGAGCGCTGCTTTCAGTTCCAATAAAATAAAAATGAAGTAAAATAAAAAATAAAGTCACAGGATGCAACATGTTTGATATGATCACGCGCTACAGATAAAAGCCCTTAAATTACAAAAATATCCAAAAGTCAGGCACATTTTTCTTCCTTTTTCTTTAAGCCCATCAGATTCACTACATCTATCACAGTGTATGTATGGCTTTGAGTCTTCACATTCACCTACTGAGGTTGGCATTGGCACTATAGTGGTCAAACTTTTCATCTAAATCAAGAATTATGGAAAAGAAGGGGGAAAAGCGGCCAACGTGATCTTTGGAATAAAGATTTACAGACAAAATAATGTGCCTTTGAACCTGCAACCTTTAAGTGCTCTTTTGTTTTCAAGATCTGCTGCTCAGACAGAGAAAAATATCATTTTCAAAATCAGACACTAGCTGAGAGGCGAGGCCAGGAGAGGACATCCGCCAGAAGAGCGAGATGGCAGGCATGAAAAATGGGACATCACGCCGGCGAGCAGTGCGAATTGTTCAGGAGAAAGTGAGATTTCACAGGGATTACCGAAGCACAGCAGCTGGGGAAAGCTGCTCACCCGCCGGCTTCCAGGGGAAGACCCACAAACTCCTTATTATGTTCCTAACGCTGACAGATTAGCAGCTCACTGTGCAGAGAGCTTCGAAGGCGAGCGGCTGAAAACACGTGGGAGGTCAAACAAGTGACTGCCGTCACGCCACGATTTATCATCACGCTGCTATTTTTGGAAGCATTAGTTAATGACATGACATTTTCTTTTGTCACAGATCTTATCCTGGCCTCTGCCTCTCCACTGAGCTGTCTGCAAAAAAAAATACACAAAATCAGAAACAACACCCATGCTTCTGCAAAACCATGAGTCAAAGCATCATGAACAACCGTTAGTGTGTCATCAGATCGAGCAATCGAGGCCCACTTTTCAGATTAAGGGGCTTCGCTGCACGTCAGCATCGCTGAAGGTTAAAGGATGTTTCTCACGTCGCAAACGGGAAGCTTTAGCTCCCAAAAAATATATAAAACTATAACTGCTGTCGCATAATACGAGCATTTATCTGCATGAAAAAGAAGAGTGGGGTCTTAAAAAACAAAAGCAAACAGCACTTTGTTAAAATAGTTGGGATTGTGTCACATGAGAGGGTAGGGCAAGCAAAAATAAAAGAAATATTGGAAAAAAAATCAAAGATTATTTATCCAGTACCCAAAGAAAAGCAATTAAAAAATAAGAAAATATTGCCTCAAAGTTCAGGTGAGTTGGATTTCCACAATAAAAAGTTCTGCTCAGGTCTGGACAACCCTGAATATTGTTCTTATGTGCTTTTTCTCTTCATACAAAGATGAATAGTACACAGGTTTAGGATCAGATTGCAAAGAAATCCACTGCAACTCACTTTTCTTTGGATTTTATCATACAAAAATAAATAAAAACACTTTTGGCATTAAAGATTTGTGTCACTATGGCTCATTAGCTGGAATTAAAGAACAGTTTCTTTGGATAGGCTGTACATAAATACTGTAGGTCTTTCAACGAGTGTCCTTTGGTCACGTAAAAGCTCAGAGCTCCTTCATGAAGGAGGGTGTAGAGATACATTAGATGCATGGAAAGGCACTTACAGCCCACAGGTTTGGCTTGCATTAGCAGACCAGTTCCACGTGGTCCGAGTCTGAGGTGCAGAGGAGAGAAAGTTGAGGTGAATGGCTTAAGAATACTGCAAAGTGTGTGTGCACGCAGACCTAATGGTATTTGCCATTTACAAAAGTCTTGCAACTTAGCTGGGCGAGTAGCGGTCGATGGTCCGGGCCTCGGAGAGAGCCTGTGGAGGAGGGGGCAGTGGTTGGCCCAGTATGTCCATCTTGTCATGGGTGAGGCCCAGGTGCTCGGAGGCTAGTTTGGAGAGCGGGTAGAGGCTCTCTATGACCTTGGCGTCAGCCACCAGTTGCTGCTGCGCTTGGATCAGCAGCTCGTTGGCCTTCTCCTGCTTCAGCCCCAGGTGCTCTGCTGCGTACTTGCTCAGAGGAAAGATGCCCTCTGTAAAGTCAAGCTTCAGCTTCCCGTCTGCACTCAGGCTTCCCGCAGTTCCTCCGCCACTGTGCATCTTCATGTGGCTGATCAGGTTGCGCTGCTGGGCAAACTTCCCGCCGCACACCTGGCATTCGTAAGGCTTTTCCCCGGAGTGGATGCGCATGTGTTCCGTGAGGCGGTACTGGCGGGTGAAGCGCATGCCGCAGGAGTCGCAGGCGAACGGCTTGAGGCCGAGGTGGCTGCGCATGTGGCGCGTCATGGTGCCGCGCTGGGTGAACTTCTTGCCACATATGCTGCAGGGGTACGGCCGCGTTAGCCAGTGGGTCTTCTCGTGTTGGCGCAGAGTGGCGGGATCTTTGTAGGACTTTTCACAGTTGGAGCAGCGGTACGGTCGAATCATCTCCCCAATGCCTCCTGCGCTCAGACCCTGGTCCGACTTGGTCTCCAGAGGAGACAGGCTGTTCAGAGCGCTGCTGCTGTTGAGGCTCCCGTAACCGTTTGTGTTGCTGCTCATGTTTTTGCTGCTGCTGTTGTTGCTGTTTCCCATCTCCCCACCAGAGTTGCTGTAGAGCTCTTCCTCCGTGTGCGTCTCCACGTGTGCGTTGAGCTGCTCTGAGCTCGGAAAGCCTTTATCACAAGGAATGCACACATACAGGTTGTCCCCGAAGCTCTCTGGCTCATACGGCATGTGGAACCTCCCCATCGGTCCCGTAGGGGACGGGCGGCCCTCGCTGCTGCCCGTCTCCTCGGTGCCTGACCCACTTTTGTCATCAACTCCTTCACTCTCTTCCCCTGGCTTGTGATGGTTATGATGCTGCTCTCCATTTTCACCTGCCTCCTCTTCCTCTTCCTCCTCATCCTCGTCTTCGGCCGTGTACTGCAGCGGTTCGTGTTTCACCCAGCGGTAAATGTTGCCTATTTCTCTGCCCGCCTGTCCCACGTCTGTAGGGGTGTCAGGGCTGGCAGGGCAAGGGTAGCGGTCTGTCCCCTGGGAGCCTGACCGATGCAAGTGGGGGAGGTGCGGGGCTAAAGGCTGGTTTAGATGCGAGAAAGGTGGAGGAGTGAGGGAACCTCCCTGGTCGGTAGATTCCATTTTTTCCGATGGATAGGCTCTCCCGTTTGTACCCTGAATGGGACTAGCGCGTCCACTCAGAGACCCGTCTCGCTCCTCGCTGTTGTGACTGTTTGCCAGATGGCTTTGAGAGGGTGTGAGCTGAGACTGGGACGTGGGGCTTTTCTTAGAAAGATCAAGGCCAAAGCTGGGCGAGCAGTTCCTCTCAGGGTGGGCCGAGCGTCCCAGTTGGGCAGGCAGAGCTGGGAACATCTGGGAGCTCTGGTTGGAAGTGGGAGCATACAATTCCCCACTGTGGATGGCAAGGCGATGAGGAACCAGGTCTTCTAATGGTGATGACCTGGGTACATTCAACATCCCTCCAGGAGGACAGGACTGGATTACAGGAGTAGGAACCCTATACCTGCCTCCGCTCACCAGGCCCATGCTGCTTGGCCCCATCTTGGCGTAGGGCAGAAATGCAGGACCCGGGCGAGGAGGGTACTTCCCATTTCTTCTAAGCTTCTTTTTGCATAAGGCCACTAAGTCGAGCAGCTGAAGGTAGCTAGCTGCTGCCAACACAGCACCTAGACTGGGTTCACTGGGGGAGCTGGGGTCTCCCTCAGTAAGGCGTCCCGTGTAGATGTAGTCCAGAATGACCCTGAAGACACCTGGACTCACCATCTCGTGGTCAAGGTTAATGAGATTGTCATGTACTACCAAGGACTTCAAGTAGTGGCTGCTGGCAGCCAGAATGTTCTTGTGAGCTCTGAAGAGGGCGTTCTGCACCACGATGATGACGTCACACAGGAAGCCTTTGGTGCGCTGGCTGTTGAGCTGCAAGAGGAGATCCCTAGCATGACTTGGAACTTCCATGGCGTCCAGCAATGTCTTCAGTCCAGCACCTGCAACGACAAACATCTGTAAAATGTCACGCAAACGAGGGCGTTTAAACATTTTTTTACTTTCTGAATCAGAGGAAAGATGCTGATGCACTTTGTGAATTCAATCTAATAAAAATATCAGAGTAACAAAAAAATTTGAAATTTGACTTTATATTGAATTTATGAGAATTTGAAAATGATTTTTGCTTCAAGTGTATTTTAGTTACAATTTACCATTTAAAATAAACACGAGATATTCATCTCACCAAAATAATTCACAATCACTGTGACCAAAAATATTTGAATAAAATAAAGAATGTTTGGTAACACTTTACAACAGGGGTCACCAACATGGTGCCCCCAGGAACTATAACAGGTGCCCACAGATGCACAAGTCTACAAACAAAAAAAATTCTGCCACCATCTTTTTAACCACAAATGCATTAATATAGATTTAAAAACTACAATATTCTTTAAAAACAATAAATTATGTTTATTATCTATTCCAGTTCAAAGGTCAGTATTGTATCAACCTGGTAGCCCTTCGTATGGCTCAGTACCCATGAAGTAGGGTCCCTTTATTAACGTTACTTAGTGCATTATTAAGCATTAATAATCTATTAAATAAAGTATTAACAACTGTGTAATATTAATATTAATTAATGCATTGCTAAACACCCCCTGGCCCTTTGTCCTAACCTTAAGACACTTAATAGTTAATATCAGGATCCTTTTTTTATTAATGCTTAATAATGCACTAAGTAACATTAATAGAGGGATCCTTATTAAAAAGTGTTACCGAATGTTTTTCTTCACTAATAACTGGTGTTAATGACACATGAAGACCACTCAAACATTTTGCAAAAGGTGAGCATTTGCAACGGTTTCCTCATTATCACAACGTCACCTCTTTGCATCGACTTCCTCTGCAGCAATAAAAAAAAGAGGGAGACAGCAATAAAGCGTATAGGATCCCAAACCACAGATACATATTTTGTAATTATAATCTTCCTGCTAAGGCGTTCCAGAAACGAATCGGTGAATTTTAAACAAAGCAAGAGGGGTGAATGTTCCTCGAGTGTGATGAACAGCAGGTATAAACCTGGGGGGTGCATAACCAAATAAAGAAGCTTCAACCAGCCTTTCTGCTCAGGCTTATAAGGAACACGGAGCACACGAGATGTAAATCAACATCAGACAGTTCAAATGCACACACACACACACACACACACTAATTGTTCCATCGAGCCCAAAATAAACTACATCAGCCGAAAGCATCAAACCCTTTGTATTGTTCGAGCTGTGGCATGTGAGGATAGTTTACCCGTGAGATTAAACGTCTGAAGCGGTCCCCGAGGACCGAGTATCACTGATGGGAAACAAGCAACTAAACAAATATCATGTCATCTGTCTGATCACAGCCTTCCTGACACCAGCTCATTCACTTCTTGTTTATTTCGCTCAGCGTAAGCATAAGAATAAGGAAGTATGAAAAAACTAATGAGGAACACTAAGAAAATCTCCTGATTGTTTCTTTTCCCACAGACATTTTAAAACTCACCTGTCAGGGAGGTTTTGGTCATGTTTCAGGAATTAAATGTCATTAATGGAAAACAGACTTGAATCAGTCGTGGATCAGATCAACCGTAAAAATAGCCTCGGTGGTTTTTATGTATTTAAATCTGACCACACCTACTTTTAGTTACTTATATGTTTAAGATAGAATACTAGAACGAATGTGTCATTCAGGGTTTCCACCTGTTTTGGGTTTTTGACTGACTTTAATACTCATACTTGACTCTAACCCTCGCCGTCAGATCTTTAGATGTGATGCCTTTTTCCATACTTGGTGAACTTTTGTCTCCTCTGTTCTCAGCTTAGCGCTGAGCAGCGCGGTGACACTACATCCTCAGATAACATCACTTCTGGATTCTCAGATCTGTTGCATCACAGATGAGAAATAAACCATCCATGCATCTCAATTTTAATTTGTGACCTTCTATGTATTTAAAATAAACAAAAGAATAAAGAACATGACAACATTGTATATCTGAAATGTATTTTTTGGGGTTGTTTTGTGCTGATAAACACTTTGTGCTTTTGTTATCTTTTGGGGTTTTTTCATCAGTTTAATCTCATCTCAGAGAAATATCGCAGCAGGACGTGCATCTGTGGTCTCAAACGCACAGATCTGCACAGATATTTAAAATAAAACTTGTAATTCTTGCACATGTGGTGTAAAAGCCTAAGAAAAGCCAAGCGAATCCCCTCTGGGATGCCTGATTGTTTTCATTTTTAATGACCTGTCAACATGCTGATGATGTAGAAGCAGTTTGCATCAGTTCGGTTATTTGCATTTGATTAATATTCATTATCGCTGACTTTTGTCTGTTTCCTCATTTTGTGGTTTTGGACTCAACTTCCGACCTCTACATTCACCCTCAGTCGCATAAACACTTCTGACATCTGCTCTAAACATTGTGTTGACACTCAGATTTCTCCCATTCGAGTGTGAAACCTTCAACATGGTGTGGGGATGTTTTTAATTCTGACACTGGTGCAGTTTTCTTCTGCTGGGTTTTTCTTAAACATTTAAATATTTTGGGCTTTTTTCATTCATATTTTATCCTCGACTGCATTTAAAACTCATTTACAAATATTAAAGAAGCCTCAATTTTCAGATAATAATGAATTTATGTCGTTTTTAAGCGAGATACTGTTTTTATATAACAGTTCAAACTTATTTTTGAGTCTCTAGAGTGAAATTATCAAAACATTTTGCAGATTTTAGTCCAAATGTATCATTTTAGATTCAGTTCTTTAATTAAAACATTTCATTTTTAACACACATTGGACTTTTTTGAAAAGTAAACCGGTCACAATTTACGGCTTTTAGGTAATTTCCGAGAGTTTCAGGACGCTTTTCCCAGAAGTGCTGACTCCGAGTGTCGCCGAGAGGACCCGTCCTCTCTCAGCCTCGGATCTGCGCTTCACAAACTGCTGGAATAAACTAAATCACGAGTGAATCCATCCTCTTTATCTCAGACAAATGGTTTAACACACACAAAAAACTTTAAATATACTCTTTTACATGAAGGTATGCCCACAGGTGATTTTCCCCCAGTTTCATTTTTTATTGATGGTCTCAAATGTGTGAGAAGCGTTAAAAACCGGCAGCTTTTATAATAAAATCCAACAATTAAAAAGGAAAAAATACAATAAAAGCTTCTAATGAAAATGTTTCGTGTGCACGAACGTTGCTTTTCCAATTTCTGAAAGTATAAAAAAACGGATTTAATCTCAACTCCGATCATTAATTTATGACTAATTCCTATTTTTTAAATTCGTGTTCTTTAAATAATTTTTTGCATTTTTAACGCAGTTAAATCTTGAAGAAATTATTTAAATAGGCTTAACTCTTCATAGAAAAGTTCATCTGTGAATCAGACGCAAACTTTAACGCATAATAAAGAAAGAGCGATGCGCGCTTTTTGGCACAATCCAAATTACGCACGAGTAAAAACGGCGCAGGATGCGAATGAAGTCAAAAGATGTAAAACTTCCTTCTCTGCGCAGATGGTAGAGGATCCTGCAGCGGCTCGGCTCTTACCTGCATGCCCGATGTCTTCTGCCATCCGATCCAAGTCTCCCTTAATGATCATCTCAGCAGTATCTCACGCTCATATCTGACGTTAAACTGCCAGCCTCCAAAAAGCCATGCCAGTTTTCCGAGCGCGTCTGCCAGCTCTTTTTTTCTCTCCCCCTGATTATTAATTGATATGAATGTCTTCTCGCTCCTTGGGTCCGTCCTCCCACCCACTTTCCTCCCCTCTGTCTCTCGCTGCCCCTCCTCTCCCTTCTTTCTTTTTTCATCCCCTGAAGGAAGAAAAACACACATATACGTGCTTAAACCAGCATCGTTTTCCTCCGGCTTTTTCTCCTCCTCTCTCGTAATTTCCTTTGCTATTTTTGAGCGCGCGCAATAACGCGGATGATAATGGAGCCTCATGCGCCTTAAGTGTTTTAGCGCCCCGTGTGATGTCAGTCTATAATAAAACTAAAAGGTAAAATTGAGGGCAGGAACTTCGCGTGACCCCGACGTGAACTTCTCAACACATCGTCTTAAAGAGACAGGCGGCTGTTTGTGAGGGTTGTTTCTGCTCAGGTACAAAGAAATACTAATTATAGGGAAGAAAATCTGTAAAAACGCGCAGCTTTTGTCTTATAAGTTATAAAATTAAATCACAGTGAGTTTTTTTAATAGTTATTCATTTTTAAGCTGATGAATTGCGTCAAAAATGAGCCTTGAATGATAAATAATCCAAACTAAAAAGAGGTTTTATTAAAATCGTTCAGCTTTTGTTTACAGCAGTCAGCTGGGGGTGTAATTGAAGCGTTATTTTCTGAGAACAGACCAATTTGAAGGCCACTGAAATATATTTTTATAATAATATTCTTGTTAGGCGCGTGCCACAAGAGTGGACACAGACTGCTTATAAAATTATGAATAAAGATCATTTAAACGTGTTAAAAAAACATGTTTAAATCTTTATTTGGATAATTTAAACTGCAAAGAAGACTTAAGTTGTAAAAGTTTTGAAAAGTTGTAAAACAATCAGTCAAAGTAAGATGGAGCATCTATTTAACTCACATCAGCTGAGTCAAATCCACCCAGCCAGGTGACCCAGGGTCTGCCCCGGTGCCATCCCTGGACCCTGCCCCGTCTCCTACCTCGGACTCATGTCTGGTGCTCTCCCCGTGCGTCCGCTCTCCTTTTCGGCATTCCCTCCTCAGATCAGCTCGCGGATCCCTCCGAGTGCAGCGGCTCGCGCACAGAAAAGCTCTCTTCCGCCTAATTTTCGCAGCTCCCCCTCCTCTCCCCCAACACTCAAGAGTCTCTCACGTGTTAACAAGGCAAATCTGACACTTCAGGCTGAGCTGGGACCGGTCGGACCGAACACGAGGACCGGGATGAGGATGAGACTCGCCGCGCGCACAGCGACACCCAACGGCCGCGCGCGCCACAGGCCTTCCTTATTAAACCGGACGTCCTGAACCACGAGGGCTCGTTTTATGGTGATGAAAAGTTTAACATCTGACTTTTAGGTTTCTGCAATGAAATCTGTCCTATTGTGTGTCAAAAATAAATGATTCTCACTGTGAAATGTTTAAAAAATGCACATAATCAAAAGAATGTTGGTGTTCTGTCTTCCCATCAGCAGCCACTTTTCTTTATGTGTTGACTTTTAAATTCTTAAAAGTCATTTGTTGCGCTGCAGTGTAATTCTGCCATTATCCTGCATGTTTTCTGCTTTGACGCACCTGATACAATTAAGCTACGAGGTAATTCCACCATTGAATCAGGTGTGCAGGTGCAGCAGGTAAACAGCTAAACCATGCATGAGCCTCCTAGAGTGGTACTGGACACCATTGATACAAGTAAAAAAATTTATTTTCATCTTTTAATTTCATTTTCATTCAGAAAAGCCCTTGAGAATAACATTCAGTCAAAATGAGGCATTCAAAAATGCTAAAAATGAAACATTTACATCAGAATACATTAGAAAAAATAACCCTAACCCTAAAATCAATTTATCACAAGTAAAAAGGATTAAAAGTTACATTCCTCAGTTGCACAAGACTTCAGAAGAGCTTTGGCCTCTCCATAACATGACTAAAAGTGTTTTTGTGTCATTTAAATTATTAATGATGTTGATAAAATATGTTCCAGAAAATGCATTTAACCGGCTTACATCATGTAATCTGCAGCACATGTGCTCATGTTTAAGTCTGCAAGATACATTTATCTAATCTGTATTAACAAAGTCACATTGACCTTCAATTCACACTCGAGAAGGTTAAAAATAGATTATAATCCAGATTGAAAACAACTCCTTGCGTTTGTTTTGATCACAGCAGCAGCTGACAATCTCATAACGCACGCAGGGGTCTCTTCCTTTTCAAATTAGGAGAGTTCAAGGTGCTGGTGTGTCACTGCAGCGATGAGATCCGCCCCGGGAGCCACGGCGAAGTCGAGGAAGGTATTGTCTCCCACTTCCATGTTTCCTCGATGAACTGATGATAACCTCAGAGGTAGGCAGAGCTGTGGAGGGGAATAGATATCTCCTATCAAGGATGTGAGCTTTTCAATTCATGGTCAGAAATAGCTCCCACCAGCGGAAACGCGTAATGATGCTGCCTGCTGGTCGGATCTTTTACGTCCCAGAATCCGTTTTTGTGAGAATTTCAATAGATTTCATTAAAATCAGGGCTGCGAGTGTAGATTAACATCAAATTATGTTCATGTTTAGTCTTTAAATTGACTCAGAATTTCAAAAGATGCACTTTAAATGGAATCTGAATGTGTAACCATCATAAAGGCAGACAATCAGTCGTCTTTATTATGAAACTGTGAAATCTTCCAACGTGGGTTTAAAGATCTAACGTTTGCAACTCTAATTTAAAATCTTTCAAATATCAGGATTAGTCCATGCAACGATTATAAAAACAGAAAATACATATTTTTATGACTTCTTGGAGCATTCTATCAGCTTTTATGGTCCAACGAGGAGACGTCTAATCGCAAATATGACTGAAGACCAATCCAAGGGTTGAGATGTAATCAACAGAGCTTGCAAACTGCATATTAGGTCATTAAAAATCCAGAAAGCTTCCAGTTTGATTTCTGCTGGAGGGCTGAGCGGCGTGCCATACCCTTGACTGTCTAATAAAAGTAAAAATGCCTCATAAAATGTTAGTTTTCATGAGTGTGTATACTACAGACTGATTTGTTTTGTTTTGAAGCCGATGTCGTCCCAGACGTGCTTTATCTCGTTAATCAATCAGACTCTCGAGGCCTTCGCTGGACATTAAGCTTCAGCCTGTCAAAACACAAATCCACATTTAATCACAACAAACCTGCAGAGCTGAACTTTTGACGGACCGAAAAAAAAGAAAAGCTTTTAAAATTTCAATTTTTTTTTCAATTAAAGCTGCAAAAAGTGAGCGGTGAACGCAGCTCGGGGCGTCTGGAGCTCGGTCAGGAAGCCGGAGATAAGGCAGACGGAGCAGCTAAATCTCCCAACAGCCTGCTGTCACCCTCTAAATCACACACCTTTTTCCACCATTGCTCCATGTGTGAGGACTGCAGCTTTTACATGCGGCCCTGGAAGCACAACGAAGGGCTGAAAACTCCCAACGACTGCGGCCAGACTTTTCAGACATCCGCGATCGGACATGTTGCAGGGTCACCACGTCTCCGAGGCCCAAACCGCCTCGTTTCCACGTAGGTTTCCAGTGACGACTAATGCAATCACCTTATTATTGTTCCATTTCAGCCTGCCAGCAGAGAGAGACGGGGCAGTGAACAATAGGCAAGACGGTCTTGAATAAAGTTTATCACCTTAAAACAGATGTTCCACACTTTTCACAACCTCCTAACTCCAGGCCCTTTGGTCTCTTTTTGTTTCTTTTATTGTCCTCTATCCCACTGCTTAACTTTCCTCCTCTCGGTCCAAGGGACAGGGCCACACATATCTCCAGATGATTGCCGTGACCGCCCAACCATACCAGACACACACCCCTCAAGCTTCAGATTCCCTTCACCACCAAAAATTGAATGGTAGGCTCAACATTTACGCACAGACCTCTCTTAATTCATGGTAATGAGCACTTTTTTGACAGCTTTAGTGCATAGGCGTGCAAGGCATGTCATTTAAATGAGCAGAGTTGTTGTGTGCATTCGGTCGCTATTCTAGTTTGCCCATCTGGTGGTGATGGACAATTATCATGCCATGATTAGTGCCAGATAAGAAATACTTCTTTTGAGTCACAGAAGGGAAACATGTAGGCAAAATAGCTTCTGGTTTTGTGGACACTGACACCAAGCCATGTATTCATCTTTCCTTAATCAGAGGGAGATTTAATGCTGTTGGAGGTTTCACTGCACGGTCCAACGAGTAGTCACTAAAATTTACACGATAAGTAAAAACTTGGATTAGTCAGAAAACATATCAACTATGCTGATTTTTCTTCATATTTTCCTCGTTTATGATGGAGTCCCAAAACTTTAAAAAATGGTGTACCGCATGGTCCACGTTTAATGCTAATTACATTCAGGGTAAATCAGAGACTTGAACTTAAGTTTGATGGCAAGAAAATAAATAGTTTCTATTGTGCTTTATACGAAACTGCGTGGAGAAAAGTATAGAGAGAACATTCGAAAACCAGTTCATGGAACATTAACTTTTACGCTGTCATTAATTTTGCATTATCAGGTTATTTACAAGGATATCCAGGATATCTACAAGTTTAAATTTTACCAGCAGCAGCCAAATATGGAACTTGGTGCATCAAGGGGTCGAATCTAAAGGTAAAACTGGAAAAATTAGAATATCATGCAAAATTCATTTATTCAGTAATTCAACTTAAAGACCATCTAAAGGCTCAGGAACATTTTGTAGGTGTTTTGGATTCATTAGCTGATTAGAGTGTGACACTTTGAGTCTAGAATATTGACCTTTTCACAATATTCTAATTGTCTGAGATTTTGAGGTTTTCATCAGCTGTAAGCCATAATCATCATAATTATAAGAAATTAAAGGCTTGAAATATCTGGTTTTGCATGGAATGGGTCTATCTCATGTATTAGTTTCACCTTTTAAGTTGAATTATTGAAATAAATTAACTTTTGCACTATATTCTATTTTTTTTTTTAGTTTCACCTGTAGCAGTGACGTCTTAAAGTAACACAGAGCAGTTTCCTGCTCCTCCGCCCTACTGGTTGAAAGTGGAATTACAACTGTCGTGAACAATCCTGTAGCTAACACTAGCATGAGCCAACTAATACTAAAATAAATCACAAAGTAAAAAGATCCACACTGTTGGACAAAAATTATTATTACTTACAAGTCCAGTAGCAACAAAGCCAGGTCACCATCAGGCTGTGATTTTGTAGCCTCCTTTAGCTCCCTCAAACTAGCGTAGGTTGTGTCGAGGTTCAATCCAGTTTTGGTTCTTTGCTTTGTCTCCAAAGACTTTACTCTCTTACTTTTTCTTCCAGGATCTGCAATGATGCCAACAAAAAAACAAACTTCTTCTTTTTCTTCTTCTTTTCTTTGTATTGTCTATTGGCAAGCTGAAAATGCTAACTGCTAGCATAACAGCTAACAGCTGTAAAGCAGGTCAACAGCTCCCCCTATAGGGCAACTACCCGCTCCACCAAACTGTTAAGTGTGGTTTCTAGTCAGCGTAGTGCTGCAGAGTGGTGTTCAGGGGGAAGATGGTAACATTTTTACTCACAGTCACTTAAACCCACTTTTGAAGTAAAATGGTTTAGTGTTACTTTAATATTTCTGCAGAAGTAACAGCGTGATGTGAAAATGAAGAAGATGTAAATAGTTGTGAAATATGTTCACATGACTGCTGTAAAATGTTTGAGATTGGAGCTTTTTAAAGAAGCATCAATCTGAATCTACACAGTTGATTCACCTGTTCAGCAGCTCATCAGGCCCTGCAGAAGCCTGTTAATCACCTGCTGATTAAAATCAGGTGTGTTGAAGCAGGGAAACCTCTAAAACGTGCTGGATAGCAGCTCTCAAGGACCAGGGTTCCCTACCACTGGTCTGAAGTTTTGGTATTTTAGCAGAAATAATTTGACATGCTAATCTTTCTAGGCTGAGTTTGTTCAGTTATCCTGAATATTTATGGAAGATCTTTTGATGTGACCGAAAACTCTGGAACAACCATTAAAAGAATGTCTTTATGACATTTTTTTCTTTCCTCCAGTTAAAACAAAGAAGTCTTTAAACAAACAATAGCTAACTTCTTGAATTTAACACAACACTGATGTTGAATCCGTTTTTTTAACTTGATGAATGTGAGTTCTTCTTCTAGCTTTGATTCGAACCTCTATCATCTGCTCAGGGAGCGATGAGCTCTTGACTAACACAGTGATGTTGTTTATATGGCACAGTGAGACGTGTGCTTTGCCAGCATTATTTCTTGTTCCCTTAGAGGAAAGATCCAGTGCAGAGGAGTATTGTTTCTCTCCTTGGCAGATACCCAGATGTCAGTCCTCCATCGAGCATCAGGGATTGCTGAATGGTTTGATTAGTTTGGAAATAATGTGAATCATCTGCTATGAGCTATGAGCCATCAGATCTTCACCCAGCAGAGCAACATTCTCCTGTATCATCAAAATGAGGGAATACATGTTCTGATAATGTTTCATCTCTCCTAAAGGCCTATGGAGGACAAACGCCTCACTATGACACATGATGCAGGATTATCTTTTAATTTTCATCTGTTTCTGTGTCCTGTTTGTCATCGACTTGTCCAAAGGGGGCGCTAGGGTGCTGCCCTACCTGACGTGAAGATAAAAAAAAAATTAAAAGTAAAATAAAACACAATATTTATTCATATATTTACTATAAATGTGTCATTTTGTTTAATTGTATGCACCTACACGCACTCTGAATGATTTACTCATCATTTTCACCAGCTGTTTCTCATTAAACGGTGAATTTCCTCCACCAGACTCACTAATGTCACTCCTGGGGTGCAAGAAAAAGAGCCCCTGAACTGCAGCTAAACAGCCAATCATGTTTGGTTGCTAGGGAGATCTGGAGATTTTTTTGTCCAATCAGCATCGCATCTGGGGCGTTGGCCAACAGCACCCTGCTACAGCAAAAATATAGCAGAAGACAGAAGAAGGTGCTGGATTTCATTTTCCCTTTCTCTCTCCCTCATTCACACACACACACACACACACACACACACACACACACACACACACACTCACTCACTGTGGATCTAGATAGAGCTGAAATTATACCTGCAGCTGTTGCAGTAAAATGTATTGATTTGTTCTCATTTTGTGATTTTAATGTTCAAAACTGAAAATTCAGGTCTATTTCTATGTTGTTAGTGTCACCTACTGGTGGAACCAAGTATTGCACTTTGAGGTGCTCACTTAGAGTTGCGTTGCTGTTATCCAATCCAAAGCAAGATGTCCAAATTTCAGGAAATAAGACAACAAAACCTGCCGTCTGAAGCGCGTGATGTGGCAACTTTTAGGTCCAAGAAATGGTGCACCAGTGTTTTCCTTCCCCCGAGTACGACTTACGAGGCATTCATTCCACTGCAAATGTATTGATTAAACACGTGTTTCACTCGTTTAAGCAGATCGTTTAGCCACACAGGCTGTTGGAGAGTGAAAACTCAAACTTGAAAACAAACTAAGGACAAAATGGAAATAATTGACTGTAGTTAACCTATGTTAGGTTTGTGTATTTATTTGAGTATTATTGTTAGAGTCTAATTTATCTGTAAAACTGCTTATTTTGAGAAGGGATTGTTTGGAATTGCAGTCATTTTCCAACTGTTTTCACACAAGGAATGTTTCAGCAGCCAACACTGGTTGACAGTCAAGATCTGATCAAAACTAAAATATCTGCTTCTCCGCATCCACGTGTGTGTCTGTGTTGCACATGGCTGTCCGGCGGTGCAGTCTCTGCTCCCTGGTCCCTCCTCATTAGCCTCACACAACGCAAGCTACCCCCCCACCCCCGTATCAACCACCTACAGTACACACAAGGTGGGGGAGAGGGAAACTTTAGTCCTGCTTGTCCAAACCGTGTCCCCTTAAAGCCCTCATCCTTTTCCCTGCTTCTCCTCTCCACTGACTAAATCACTTATCCGGCTGAAAACCATATGTTGTGTGACATCATCACGACAGGAAGCTGGGAGAAAGGGAATGATACGGCAGCAGAGAGAGATTGGCTTGCCAGGTCTCTGTGAAGTGAAGTCATCAGAAAAGCACTCTGGGAGGCCCGTTTGGGGGTGAAAGCAGAGAAGGCTCGATGATTTTTTTTTAGATTTAATTCCCACCTGGATAATCAGAGAAGGGAATGAGGGATACACCTTGAAGGGAATTTTGATGTAATCTGTTAACATGTCAGGTCATGGACTGTTGGCTTGCTGGCCTTCGTGTGTTTGGTGTGCAGGTGCAGCTTCGGTGCTTTTGTCCAAGAAATGTTCAGCGCAAAAGGTTTTTAAGGCATCTTAAGATGTCTTTGTCAGGTTCTGTGATGTGAAAAACTTCTCCGAGTCGCTGGCAGCCCCAATCTGCTCACCAGGTTTTCAGTCTGTCATCCTTCATCCCGCCCCCTTTTGTTCTCTGGGTGAACTCTGGAGCTCTGCTGTGAGATCCTGGTCTCCATACCACCAGTACGAGCCCATCCAGCACACACACACACACACAGTCAGCACCACGCTCCTTCTTATTAAAATACCCTTTCCCCAGTGCCAGGCAATAAGAGGAGACATTTGAGGAGATGAGAAATGAGGAGAAGAGGTGCTGAAGCAGCTGTGGTTTCAGAGTCTATCTCTGCCCCCCCTCCATCTTCTCTGTGGCTCCTCCAGGGACGCAGGCCTTGGCCAGGCCCCAGGATCCAGAGAGTCAAGACTGGGCTGAGAGGGAGAAAAGGGGGGAAACAACAGAAGAAAGGAAAAATATAACAAAAGGAAAAACAGAGAAGACCTGAGAACAAGTATGTTGAGATGAAGAGAAAATGGAGAGCAAATAGGATGTTTGTCAGATTTAATACTGTTTTATTCCTAACTGTAGAGGAGGACTGGAGTTTCTTAATAAAAATAAGAAGTTTTTCTGTCAATATGCACACTACAAACAGTTGGAGCGTTTTTGGCCTTCTTTGCCTTCACGTCTAGCTCTTTAGGAACGTTTGAGCTAAAATCAAGAAATTTCCAAATAATTATGGGCAAACGACGCTTGTCTTAAGCAAATTGTTTCATAATGCAATCATCTCTGATTAAGATGCATCTCTTCTTCTCTACAGCAGTGGTGCCCCCAGAAAATTTTCATAGGGGTGGCCATGGCCCCTGTAGGGCACCACTCCTACAGGTGATCATCTGAGTTAAAACCAGTTGACTGGAAATAACCAAGCAGTGACTCGTTGTGTCCGTTTGTTTTGGGAATGATCAAAACAGAAAGGAAAAGAAATTGGAAATTGTTTTTTGTTTGTTTCTCAGAAGTTGACCTAAGGGGTGAAAGATAAGAAGTTTCTTTAATTTGTCGTCCGTCTGAATGGATACATGTAGGAATTATAATTCTTTACGTGTTGTGTAACAAATGACAAAAAAAAAGTCCTTGTAACGTTTTCTGATTTTCTGGGATCAACTCCTGAATTTTCAGTTTCACCATCAGGATCAGAAGAAGCAGATGAACTGTGTGACTGTGCTCGGATCACTCGTTTCATTTTAGTTGTCAAAAGCAATTGTAATGAATTCAGCAGAGGAGTGGAAAGTTTCCTGGTGAAATGATGTGATATTTCATGGCTGAGGGCTTGAGCGTGTGCAGAAAGCTCATCCTTTAAATTTGAGCAACGCTTATCAGCTTCACGCTAAGTGTTTCGTATTAAGCTGTGACTCAGCTGGCAGCCAGATTAAACACACAGGACGTCCAGCTCTGCTGCAGGACTGAACCCTAACTGCTCACCCCTGCTGCCCTGCAGTCCTGGGTTGGAGTCTGTATTTGATGCCTTTCCCCTCTCTCTCCTCTCCCCCACCGCTCGGTGTTTTATGGGCTGTGTGCTGCGGTGCGGTGACCTCCCTCTCACCCCGGTGCCACCCAGCCGGTGCAGGATTCAGGCGCGCACGGCCTCTGCCAAAACCCCAGTGCGCCACATCTGCAATCCATAAACGCCAGCCACTCTCGCTCCTCTACTCCCTCGCCCACACTGCCTCGCACTCATCCATTTCTCTCCCTCTCTCTGTCTCTTTTTCGCATCCACTAATGTTTAATTTTAATTTAGTAACTCCATGCATCCCCCTTTCTCCACATTCTTTTGACTGCATCCTCCCTCCTCTTCTGGTTTCATTCACTCCGAGCATCTTCCTTTATCTCTCATTCCACCCCCCTCCTTTTTTCTCTCCTTCCGTTTCTTCATCCGCATCCAACGGAAAAATCTCTCACCCATTATATCTTTGGGGAGAGCCAACGAAGTGTGGTGGCAGTGAGCTGGGAACCGCAAGACATTCCTGATCCAAACAGCACTAAGTCACCAGCGTTTGTGTCCTCCGAGGACGGCGTGTGCCAAACACACACTTCACTTATGGGCTGGAGTCAGTCTTACCACGTCGCTGTCGGTCCCCAAGCAGCTAAATGTTTATCTCTTTCAAATTGATAGTGTCAGGAAAAATGTAAAGTACGAAATCTGAATCCCAGTTCCAATTTTAGAGCCGTACTGTAAGGAACACGGTCCGTCACAGGGGCAGCCTGCGAAACCCCCACGCCCTTCAGTTGTAACAAGATGTGTTTGACACATTCGTTACCACACATTCGCTTTATTGCAAAAATAGAAATTTGGAGATGAATTGAGTGTGATGACAAAACTGTCCCGAGCTCCCAGCTCTTGGGTATCATAGACGTTTGTCTTTCTCAACCCTGTTATCAAAACTCCACGTTTTCCGTTGTAATCAAATAAAAGTTAACAGCCGTGAACTTTAGTTCCCCCGTCTTGGATCAAGTTCTCCTCTCCGTCCCAAAGTCTTCACCTTCTGGTCTCCCAGACATATTGGCAGGCATGCCTCCGTGGTGGAGTCCTGAGTCAGACCAGGGATGAATCACGTAGCTGCAGGCAGGCGAGAGCTCCGTTTTAATGGTAAATATTGCGTGTTATAAATCACTGATTTCCTAAAAAAGAACAGAAAGGGTAGAGGGCAGAGAAGGACACAAAACTGTGGAGCTTACGTTTCAAAATGACACAAAAGTCTGTTTGGATTTGAGAAGACCACCATGTAGAAGGAAAAGCTGCGTAAAACCTCTGATGGGAGGCAAAGTAGTATCAGTGTTTAAGTTTTTAGATATCAGTAATATCCTCTGGCCTTCAAAGTGATGCAATACTGGCGGTGATGGAAGTACTTCATTTCTGTACTTTAAGCCACGATCTGCAGCTTTCCCTTTTCAGGAATTATGATTTTTTTGTTATAAAACTGTAAAAGGAGAGCCAACGACATGTGATCTTGAAGGTCTTGCACTGTTCTGTGGTATAATGTAGGATATACGCCAATTACTTTTGCTAAGCCTGCCCCCTATCCCGTAGAGCCCCATGCAATTTGAATCTTAACGCCGCTCAGCATTAGCCAGTAAGACTTCCACTTAGGTACAGATGTCAGTCACAGAGCATGCACGAGCTACTACAGAGTTGGCAACATATATATATATATATATATATATATATATATATATATATATATATATATATATATATATCGCTCAATAAGACGAGTGAACAGAGAAACTGCAGCAGGCTGGAGCATTTTCGCTCCACTTCATTCCCTAGAAGAAAGGAAGATGTTTTTTATGGAGGCGAGCGTCTCTGAGCCGTATTGTTCGTGAGTGGCCGAGCCAGCAGGAGGTGGAGCCTCAGCAAAATAAAGTAGATTTTTGAGCGACTCGCTCTTTAAGTACAATTTTTGTATATCTGTAATTTTCTTGACGCCTAATTTTTTCTTTTACTCGATTACATTTCTACCCAACTACCTTTTCTAAAAGTTTAAAAATTAAAAGTACTTTAATTTGCATTTTTTCCCACCCCCATCCCACCTCCAGTCTGATGGAGATCAGCAGGACTCTCCATTGTCCACGCGGGACAGCACACTTCAATACACAAGATGCATTTTTAAATAATCCCACTAAAGCCCGTGGTTTTATTTTCTGATAGCTGCTTTAAAGAAAAAAAGCAGGTTTCAGATAAAATAAAAGAAACCTGACAGCTGACATTCTGTCCAAATAATCAAATACTTCATTGATAAATTACAGACAAGAACTTGTGGCAAAGCTCAACATGGGAGTTCTTGTTCCATGATTGCACTTCCTCAAATATCACATCATCTACATAATTATTTCACTCTATGAAATCTGGCCACACACAAGACTTCAAAGGAAGCCCTGAGGTTGATGCATGACTGAATGTTAGAATTGTTACACGTTATGGAAACAGACTCTGGATCTGTTTAGTCATTATGTTCTAAATGCACACAGATCTATTAGGAGTGATCACCTTTTGTTTAGTGGAGACTGGTTGCTGATTTTATTAGAGAGGAAGTGTTATTGATCCTTATGCATGACTGCCATCTAGTGGCCAAAACAAACGCTGCAGAAAATAAAGTTTACAGAAACAAAACAAGCATACATGAAGTAATGTGACATTTTTTTATTTATTATATATATTTATTGAACACATTATGTGTTGCTGCTCATTTGAATTCCCATCTCGTTTTGCTGAATCCTCCTCTCACTATTCCATGTCCAAATCATCCAAATCAACCGTGACCTCTCTCTTAAACCAGGGTAACGTTGAGGGGACATAGGGGTCGTATGTCCAGTGAGGAAACGCTCTCTTGTACAGATTCATCAGGACCGTGTCTTGCGAGCGCAGCTGATTATCAAAGACACACTTCATGTGACCGTGTGTTCCTGAAACGACACGTAGGACAGTTGGAACTCGCATCGGATGATTTTTGTTTCAAGAAGCTTCAGAAAAATCTGATTTTCTCACCTAAAGCCTCCTTGATGTGGCCCCTCCGACCCCATTTTGTCCGCAGCTCCACTGGTTTGAACCACATGATGTCCCCTGGTACAAGCAAAGACGATTAAAACTCATGTAGACACATTATTCTGCAATTCAATTCAGTTTATTTATATAGCACCAAATCACAAGAGTCGTCTCAAGTCATTTTACAAAGTAAACATTCTAATTAACGTTTTCCATCTAAGGAAACCGAGCAGATTGCATCAAGTCACTGACTTCTTGTGTCAGTGACTTTACTAAGCAAGCATGTAGCGACAGTGGAGAGGAAAATTCCCCTTTAACAGGAAGAAACCTCAAACAGAATCTGGCAGCCGGTATGAAGAGTAAAGAAAGAACGAGGACATCGTCTCACCTCTGTTAAAGAACATGTAACGGACAACGGCCGAACGCCTGTTGATTTTGAACGGGTGTCCACTCAGCACGATCCTTTTCAGGACGACCCGTCGAGGGTCGCAGCTGAGCAGGCTGCCTGTAGCCACCAGGTCCTGGACGCCTGGTAGGACACAAGAATGCAGGACCATTACAGAACACTGCAATGTGAAAAGAGTTCAACTCTATTTTTAATAAAGTATTTCTAATCCCACCGTCATCTCTTTGCTTGAAGAGCAGCACTCCTGCAGGGGGGAAGGTGATGGGGGCATAAACCGACACCACAGTGGGGGCGTCTGGGCGGAGGAAACGCTCCATCTTATGCTTGTCAGCTGGAGAAAGACATCAGTGTCATCTTTAATCATACTTAGAGCTAAATATTTAAAATAAACATATTTAGGATAAAAAATGAAACATTGATAAATGAAAATGTATTGCAACATAAAACAAAGGAAAAATAAATTAAAGGTGGAATTTATACGATTCTAAGGTTCAACCTTTTTTCTTCAGGTGTCTATCCATACCAGAGCAGTTTGATGGCTGGATCAGGATCCAATCATTAAGAGTGGGACGTTCACAATGATTGGATGAGGTTTTTACAGGTTTGTACATCTCAGAGGCAACGAAATTATTCCATTTTTTATTATTAAAACGTTTAATTTAGTGGTTGACATTTGAAGAGCATTTCAAGCAATATGGCAAAAAAAAAAAAGCCTCCAGAAAATAAATCTCCTTTAAAATTGAAATGATGTTGAGAAATGTAGTTAGTTCTTGTGTGATCTGTTAAAGGAGACATATTATGACTTATTTTTAAAAGTTATAGTTCTGTGGTCTATAAACAAAACAGTCTTTGCTCAAAATCTTTCACATGAAGCAATTTCACCAGTTTTATTCTTGACTGTTTCATGACTCAGTTTGTTGTTTTAACAACAGATGCTTTACCGGACGTGTGCTGAGAGAATATAGGCGAGGCCCGGAATCGCCGATATCCACAGTGGAACACGAGTTCCTCCTTGGACTTGATTGGCTCCGTGTTGCTGGGGTGTCTCTGCACCAGGACGTGCATCACTGACATCTGTTCACAGCAAGAGAAATAATGAGCCCGGAAAAGTCTGTCAGGATGACGCCGTACATCAAGTGGAAGCTTACCTTCTGCTCGTGAGGCAGGAGAGACACCAACACCAGAGGTTTGCCAGATTGGATGCTCTCCATCACGGAGAAAGGCACATCGATGATGTGCAGCGTAACGTACCAGCCGACCTGCAGCAGAGGCAGCCGTGAGACAGGATACGTCCTTCAACTAGCTAAAATCAGTTTCAGTTGCTTTTATTTTGTTTTTATACCATAGCTCCCTCTTCTTCAGCCGCAGCCTCTGCCAGTATGCGCCGGCGAGTGCGTTCAAAACTCTGGAACTGGAAAATCCGTGAGTAGTCAAGAGGCAAGTTCTCCATGGGGTCCCAAGGCGAGGAGCGGAAACTTTTCAGGCCCCTGTAGCGCTGAAACCTGGGAGGGAACATGAACTGTGATGCTCCATCATTCAGAAGCATAGAAAGTGGGATCATTCTGAAAACCCCCAAACCTGATTCTAGCCGGGGTATCGATGGGTGTGTCCACCTCATCGGGGAACATCTCATGGGAGCGAGCCTCCCGGTAGCGTTTTAGCCCTTCTTCCTCTGCTGCTTCATCCATGTGTTCATCGTATCGCTGATCTGCTCCAGCTCGCTCTGTGGAGCACACCTCCTCCTCTTCTTCCTCCTCCTCTTCTTCTTCCTCTGAAGCACAGCATGAAGCGGGATCCTGAGAAGACAGGAAACACACATCTGACTTAATGATTTTATGCCTGATATAATTACATCCTTCCTGGTGTGTTTGGTGTCTGACATGAGTTTTTACAATTAAATTCAGTCCTAAAAGTGAAAAATATTTTCTGGTTTTAATATCGATACAACACACCATCTATGACTGATATACTCTCACCGGCCACTTTATTGGGTACACCTGTCCAACTGCTCGTTGACACAAATTTCTAATCAGCCAATCACATGGTGGTAATTCAACGCAATTAGGAACGTTGACATGGTCAAGACGATCCGCTGCAGTTCAAACTGAGCTTCAGAACGGGGAAGAAAGGTGAACGTGGAACGGGCCGGTCTGAGTATTTCAGAAACTGCTGATCTTCTGGGATTGTCACGCATAACCATCTCTATTGTTTACAGAGAATGGTCCGAAAAAGGGAAAACATCCAGTGAGCGGCGGTTCTGTGGGCCAAAATGCCTTGTACCTAATAAAGTGGCCGGTGAGTGTATATCATGTTGCCAGATTTGCATTAATAAACACCCCTGGCTACTAATAACCCAAACTGGTACTTTTTCTAACTTTATGCATCCTGACTAAGATCTAACTTCCAATTGGGAGTTTTGATGTTTTTATTCCAATTAGGAATTAAAAATTCCTACTTTTTAAAAATAATAAAAGTGCTGAACTCCCACAGAAACTGCACCTGCCTCAGTGTCAAACACGACCAACTCTGAGGCAACAAAAAATCTGTTTTTGTTTATTCAAAAATGTTGTTTGAGTCGGAGTGTGGATTTGTTTAATGTGATCTTTGGATGAGACGGGCTCAGATTTCAAGGAATCTCCTTTAAATCTTTGTATTTTCAGGGCAGGTCACACTAACCTACAAATCTGACACATTCTGGCAAACAAGCCTTTTTTAAGACAGCTTCTCTCTTTACTGTCATAATATCACACCCCCGTCTGTGTGAACATCATGAGAAATTCCCATTCATGCTTATGGGAATCCTCTCTTTGCATATATTTAAATGCAGTGCTTTGCTAGGTGAGTGAAGTGAAGACAGAGCAGGACATCCTCTCTTATCAATCCAAGCTCCACCTGCAACACAAACCCATTCAGCAAAGAGGACATGCTACGGCGGTCCGACTGCAGGAGAAGCCAGAAACAAGAGCGGAAAAGCCCACAGCATGGGGTTGATTCACGACCTCTCCAACATCCTCGTTGCAATAATAATAATCATCATCATTTGAAGTGCCCCCTCTCCCATTGTTACCCTCCACAAAAACCTGTGTGCTAACCTCGACATCAAACGCGCGCTTCTAACAATCACAGATCGTAATGAACCCGTTTCATAAGCAGCGTTCCCCCCGTGTCTTTTCAAGCAGAGCTGGAAATAAATAAATGTCTGACCCCTCCCTCCGTCCAGACAGGAAGTTCTGTTCACAAGACAGGAAGACAGGAGGCTTCTCTCGGGACTCGAGCTCCAAACACTATTGTTGTGTTGTGGTGAGCAGCCTGGCACTGCAGCCCAGAGACAGACGCAGAGAAAACAAACAGTGCCTCCCAGCAGCGAGGTGCACCATGCCCGGGTCACGTATGCACCGTTCCAGGAACGGAACCACAGAAGCGTCCGGGCCTCTGCACGGATTACCGTTTTCTCCGTTCCAACCCTGAAGGTTTGTTTAGGATGAGCGTGTGTATGAGAGAAAATGAAATCTAAACCATTTGTTAACAAAAATTGGTCTAAAAATAACAATTGTGCACCTGAGAGTTATTCTCCTCTTCATCTCTATCCATAGCTTCATCCATTAGATCATCATCATCACTGCTTTCTTCATCCAGGTCATCGTTCTCCTCATCGTCATCAACGATCCAAGTGGCCTGGTAGTCTGATGTCCCCTTGGGGACTTTCATCACCCGCTTGTTCTTTCTGGCGTCTAAAACAACAAGAAACAGACAAGAAAAGTAAGATTATTCAGGACTGTAGTTAGTTGCTACATAAGTTTTACCTGCAAGTTTTTTCTAAGTTTCTGTGATGAAAACACTATTGACCCTTTGCACCTCCATCGCCTGATCACGTCGTCAACAGTGAATTACAGGAGTATTGAACGTGCGTAAACAGCTTCTCTGCCGTCTGTCATGGCGAAGTGGGCGGTCTCACGTGCAATTGATGGATCTATGATCCTAAACAAACATTTTAAAACTTTAGCTGGATGTTTTAAAAACTAACAATCAGACGTCTATTATAGTCGTGGCAAATCTTAATTTGACACTTTTATTTTGAAATAATCTAATTCTCAGCTATTAACAATTCTCCAAACCTTTATTGTGGATGTCTTAACCCAACACAACAAGAATATGAAGATATCATTACTAACATGTTACAATTGTTTTATGTATCTTTAACATCCAAACTCATTTTAGAAATATGCATAATTTTAGGTCCAATTTTGGATTTTTAAAATACAACCTGTTCCTGTTACTTGATTATTCACTTTGACCGAAAAAATATTAAAATACATTTTTCAAAACATAACAATAATGCAAAGTTGGCTTTTCACTAAATAGTTGCTTTTTTCTGCTAAACACCTGTTACTAGCAGCAACAGGTGGCCTAGCTTAAGATTTAGCAATGCAAATGTGAGGTTTTCTGCTCGCAGCATCTTCCTGTAGGTCCTTATTATGGTTTCTGTTGTCAGTGGCTGATGTGAAACAGCCTTTCAGCTTCTTTCTTCTGTGTTTTGCATTGAGCAAGAAAACAATGCAGTTAGTTTACACCCATATTCTATCATAGAGGGTGGAGATTGATTCATCTATTGAATATTTTGACGTTATTTTTGACACCTTTGATGTTTTAACGTATCTAACAGATAATGGCAGTAATAAAAAAAATATTTGGTATTTTAATGAAGCTTAATTTAGCCTAATAAAAGCTCCACCTCTGATAACACGTATTAATTTTCTCTGACACTAGTGGAGCACCATTCTGGTTTCTTGTCTTCTTCACCTTCAGCTTCCATCAGTTCTGATTCTGTCGGCCATGTCTGCTCTCCATCCATAGGGTCCACCTCAGCCTCCGCCTGCAGACTCTCCCGACAGGACGGGTCGGCTTTCATGAGCACCCGGACCGGAGCCTCATCTTCATTCCTGTCCTGCAACACATAAAGATGTTTTCAGTAAAGATAAATATCTGTATTAGAAGCCTGGAGTTCTTTGTAAGGAGGAACGTCCTCACCTGCATCTCAAAGTCCCCTCCTTTGCCTGGTTTTACAGGTCTGGTTGTTGTGAAGATGAGAGGAAGAGGATCTGACGGAGCGTCGATCTGACTGAGCTGAAAGTCTCCGTGTCCACTGATGTGCACGAGTCTGTCGACCCGCAGAGCACGACCACGGACGTACCCGGAGACACGGAGGGTACCCAGCCCGGTAGGCCCACTTCCTGCACCCTCAGCAGGGCAGTTGGGTGTGAAAGTGACTTGCTGTGCTAAAAGATGGGGCCGTCTGGTGCGGAAACCCAACTTCCTCTGCTTCTGAAAGGCAAGGTGTCTAAGTAGAAGTGTCGCATCCTGGTCCGAGTCCAGAGGGAAGAGTCGGGCATCGGGGAAGCGGACTTCGGTGATCTTTGACAAAGCTCTTCTGGATTCAACCCTCTTCTTCACAGGGATGTCAGACACACCCTGGCACACCAGAGCTGCTCAGGGGGGTTGAGGAGAGAGAGGAGAGCTCAGAAAATTAATATTGGAAAATAAATAAATGAAAATCTTTGAGCTTTTTTTTCCTCTAAATTAAAAACTCACCATGACTGGGGAGACCCTGAGCAAAGAGACAGGAGAGACAATAGTCTCCATAGCTGTCCCAAGCTTCAGTAGAGTCCAACACAAACACCAGACTATCTGCAACCTTTGCCACGTCCAGCAGGGAGTGCATGTCAGCTGTTCAAATAAATAAACGTAAAGATTTCATAACAAAAAAACCCTGAGAGAAGAGAAATAATTTGATAAACGTACCAGTGCTCTGGTTTAGAAGTGTGAATCTCTGTTTAAAGCGAGGCAGAATCAGTCCAAAACTGTCGCTGACACCACTGATGCATTGCTCTTGACGCACAACGCCCCCAGCACCTTCTCCACACAGCCGTTTGATAATAGCTGCTGCATCGGCTCCAGCATGGAGGGACACCACCGCCACCAAATGTGGAGGACCGTCCCTCGTGCCCAGATGCCGCTTTTCTGTCAGAACCTACAGCGACACGAGTAAACTCAACATTCATCAGGAATTCCAGGGATCCTGTTCCCTGAATGTTAAAGAAAATCACCCACCATGTCCTTCTTATTTTTGCGTAGCTGGCTAGCTTTGTGCCTCCTGTCCATCTTCTTTTGTTCCTTCCTCTGTTTTTTGGTAAGAGCCATCACCGACACCCTCCCTGCAGAGCAGGTCAAAACAAAGACGTTTCACTGCTGTTCTGTGCTCATTTCCTAAAGCTAAAGTAGCAAATTAACTTTAATCAATGGAACAGAAATGTGAATAAAATATTATTAATTCAACCAAATATGAACGATTGATGTCCCTCGATTCTTTTATTCGTCTATCATGATGTAAACGACTTGCTTCTGCGCTTTTGGAAAATTGTTCTGTGATCAAATTTTATTCAAGGTTTGGCTCCTGGGTAGGTGGTCTTATCTTTGATTATGGAATTCTTTGGATTACATGAAAGCTTATGTTTGACTCAGGTACTACAAGTGTCTCGTCTCCACTTGTGTCTAAAAACGGTCCAGGAAAAAATAAACACAAACAAAAACTCTAAACAAAGAAGTAAAACAAGCTCCAAGAGTAAAGCCAAACAGGGCATCTGATTAGAGTTTGCAGATAGGTTTATAAATAAAACTGATCATGCCATTGCAACAAGTAGGTCTTATATGTGTAGAAATTTGAAATACACCTTTTAGAAACTACTTAAAGGCAGTAATCATAAGTTAATTTACAAAATAACAACATGATCCAAGATAGTCATCTTTAAATGTTCTTTATTTATATGCTAAAAAATGTTATAGTATCTAATTCATTTGCAAGCAACGGTGCAACGTTTTAAGTTGAAAGTAAGACACGACTTAATACAAATGTAAATAATAATCATGGTGTAAACCATGTAAGTTTGATTAGTATTCCTACGCTGTAAATAAATTTAAATAACCAAAGTCCAGATCAGATATTTCAGATAAATTTTATTACAGAAAATAGATTAAATTTAAAAGTTTACCAAAATAACTATCTGCACTAAACTTAGCCCGCTCCTCATGAGTGAAAACACGTGTTTACTGACGGGAAAAGTGACATGCTCGTAAACATTTCATAATTCAACGTGCCTTACCTTTATTTTCTCTTTCAATTTCACCTTTCGTCCGGTGTTTACCATGTTTGTGTTCTTTATTTTTTTGTTTGTATACGCCGGCTCTGTGGCCCTGCTGTTTTTCCTCATTTGCAGCCATTTTTACCATGTGGGAATGTCAGCTAATCTACTTCCGCACTTTCTGTGGCGTCACAGGAAGAGGCGTGCCTTCAGAGCTTCTGGGATTTTGTTTCTTCAAAATAAAAGTTTTTATTAAGGATCATCGAATGCTTTTACGCTTTAAATGTCTTAAATGCTTCTTCCCTGTATCCACTTTTGAAAGATTTTATACAAGATGACTCAAATTCTCAGTTTTAACCTCAGGGAACAAAAAACAACAATGTGAGAATTATTATTTACGTGACTAGTTAACCCACTACAAGGCAATCAGCTCAGAATTTTTATCAAATCTGGACTTACTAAAGTAAACTATGGAATATCATGGAAACTATTTTTTAAAATCAGATAAGATCAGCACCTTAAATAAATTCTAGTATAAAAATGTGTTATGTGATTGGTTTTAAATAGCCTTTCAAATAGCAAACTGGAAAGGATGTGTTTAATTTATTTTTTAATAATAATTACATCATGTATGTTTTAGCAATATGCTTAGAATTGCAGGGATTTTTAAAAATTCCTTTTTTATTTGGAAGCAAAATCATCAATGTAGCCATTTCTATAGGTACTCATATTTTTTTTCAAGAGGGTATGATAATAAACCTGAAGAGAAACTCCAAAGAGAAATTTAGTGTTTAACCATAACAATTTCAGACTTCTATTTTATTCTTCACAAGAATCTGAGTGCCAGTGTCATAAAGCCTGCTCTTGTGTTTCAGAAAATGTCTGAGAAACTTACAGTACTGCCCATTTAGTTTTCTGAGGGAAGTACAGTTAAAGGCTGTAGTGTCTTTTCATTAGCCCATTAAAATGAGCGTGAGAGCAAAAACACGACACTCTGTTAAAATTATGTCTTATGCAACAAACTGGAGTAAGTAAAAAAACTGAAGTTCATAGAAATTTTGAAAATGTATCAACAATTAATGGGTCAAAAGTAGAATAGAAGTTGCTGCTGTACCTCCATTCGAGTGCAGGCATGGTGGCGGCTCGAATCTCCGTAGTGAAATCTAAGAGTGAGGGGAAGTGTATGTGGGTTGATTGCCCCACGTATAATCTCTGATTGAGGAGAAGCGAGGGGCTGTCTGCAATGATGAGCAGGCTGTCAGGCCACCGGGAGATGTCCTGGTGCTCCCGATGCCTCTATAAACACTCCAGTCCAGTGGTGCTCACTCCTGGTCCTGGAGAGCTGGTATCCAGCATGTTTTAGTTTTAACTCTGCTTCAACACACCTGATTTCAATCAGCAGGTGATTAACAAGTTGAAGAGCTTGATGAGCTGCTTCACAGGTGATTCAACCACTGAATTAGTAGAGAAACAAGGAAAACATGCTGGATACCAGCTTTTGAGGACCAGGAGTGAGTACCACTGTTTCAATCATTAAAAAAAGCAGTCCATCCTTTTTCTGACAGTATTTGGTTTTAGGATTTATGTGCCTAAAACAAGCTGTTCTTAAAATATCCCCATTTGTGATGTCACAAAATTGAAAAGTAGAATAGAACCAACTCTCAAGTGAAAGAGAGCTGCTGCTGGAGAAGCAGCGGCTCTACTCCGAGCCCCTCCCAGATATTGGAGCTTCTCAGGCCCAATTTCAATACTCGCACTGCGCCCTACACCCTTCTGTGAAGTGCACTTAGAGGAAGTGCGCAGTAAGGCTTTGAGTGTGTAGTACACAAGTGTGCAAATAATTGCCAAATTGGGACAGTGAGCATTACGTCATCGACCGCGACGCATGCTGGGATGCTGGTCGCTGTTTGTGCGTTTTCAAAAATCTTTATTAACAGCTTTCAGACAAACAAGCAAACAATTATTTGACAAAATTTAAATTAATTGCTGTCCACATTTATATCTTACTCTAAAAACATTCAGAGCATGAATAAATATCATTAATCGTTTTAAATTGAACTTATTTCACTTGAAAATACATGTTTTCAGAAAAGGCACTTCTTCTCAAAATTCCCACGCGGCAATGGATTGTGGGTAATACCCTTGCCCGAAGTCCGCATCGCTGCGGACTTGGGCGAAGTGCGGATTAAGGGTGCAAAATCGGCGTGGTCAACTTCCGCACTTGGGAATTGGGACACCCTAGGCACTGGCACCCCTGGCCGGGAATGCGCAATTGAAGGGCGCAAGGGTGCAAGTGCCAGTATAGGAATTGGGCCTCAGCTTATAGCAACATGAGTGGGGGATGGGTGGGCGTGGCCAGCTCCAGTTTGTTTTCTTAAAATGACAGAACCCTCAAACAGCTCATTCTGGAAGGTACTGAAAATGTTTAGAATAAAACTGCTGAAATCACTTCATGTGAGAGAGATTTATTTAAAAAAAAAAACTTAAACTTAAGCCATAAAACAAGTTCCAAAAAAGTCACAATAAGTCTGTTCACAAAAAAACACGTCAAAGAAAAAAAATCCACCCTTGAAAGTATAGTAGTATAGAAGGAAATAGTTAGTTTTTCCCTTAACAACTATTTTTGTACTGCTTAATTATTTACAAGACAAACAAGTGCAGATGTAGTATTTTTAAATGATGCTCCAGTGTTTCCGCTTCTGGATGTTCCTGGGTCAGGCAGAGTTTACTGCAACAGGCAGGGCGGAACTGCTGTTAGCAGCATGTCGAAGGGAGACGGACAAGCAGGCAGAGTTAGCTACGCACGCATAACTTAACAATTCAGATGCCAGTGGGGTAGGTTAAACACCCGCGTCGCCAAAAAGACTCCGCGGATACCGTCGCGGTTTGTTTTATGGGTGTTTGGGACGTTTCTCCAGCTGCCCTCGCTATTTTTCCCAGCGTATTTTCACAAACTAGAGAGGCGGCGGTTGAGCGCTCGGCAGCCATCTTTGGACCTTTCCTGGGAGTGGGATCCGACTACTGTGGCACCCCCAGTTACTTCAAGGGTGGGCATTTTAATCTTTAAATGTTACACTTGTGTGTTTAGTGCAGTGAACTGACAGCGCGAAGAGCGGTGAGGATTTTCTGAGCTGTTATCCTGAGACTGGAGCTGTAAGAGCGTTTTGTTATATTCCTAAAATGTTTGAGTAGACGACATTCTCCACAACAGCGTTCAGACCTGGCCTGTCAGAGCAGGGAGTTTCGGCTAAGTGGCTAAGCTAACAGAGTCCACCTTTCATACTTTTGTTGTATTTAACTCATTTATGTGCTAAAGTGCTAAATATAGCTTACTGCCAGGATCAGGTTGACACGCAGCAGCTGTTGAAGTGATGATTAATCCTGGAAGTGCTCGTTTAGTCTTTATTGAGGGCCAAACTATGTCATGTAAAGATTTTTTTGTCAGCAATAACAGAACAGAATTTACAAATCCACCATCATGACCACCTTAATTGTCGTCAGACTCAATTAGTGTATCAGATTTTTATTTATGCTATGCTACTGCAATTACATAATTGACCATACCTGGTAGAAGTTAAAATTAAGCTATAAAAAGGCTACAAAATTCATAATTGTATGTTTAGATGGATTTAAATAAGTCAAATATTGATATTTTCTTCTGTACAATTAGATACTTGAGTTAAAGCTGCTCTAATATCATAAATGTGTTGTTTTTATATGAAATTATATTTATTTTCCCCCACAAAAATAACAATTTGCCTGTTATTTCTATCCTTTCAAGCTTTTAAATTTACTGTCAGACGTCTCATCGTTTGTTTGTTATTGCATTGATGCCAAGGACGTAAAATATGTCAGAATGTTCACCAGAAGTCATTCCTACCTCCCCATTGCAGTGTTAACAGGAAATGCTGAGAAATGCAGTGTAGTGAGGACATACATTGGGAATTCCAACCCTCCAGCTTTGCTGTCCTGTCCTGCTGCATTCTTGTGCACTGGTTTGAAGGATTGGGTGGTTTAGGAAGGTATCGGCTATCGTCACTTTTTTTGTCTGTGGTCGAAAACTCATCATGACACGAGACGACAAAGCTCGCTGAGTGGCAGCAATGTTGTAAAAGAACAATGGCAATAAAGAGGCATAGTCTTGCATGGTAATGAGGCTTTATTTCAGGGCTGTGGCTGCATTTGAGTGGAATAGTGTGCTGCTCAGTGTTGTTGTGTGACAAAAGATGTCTGCTTGAACTGGGGGCTGTTTCTCTCTGGCTGGGAAAGAAGTCTTGTGACTCTAGCGTCAGCTCTGCATCTGCTAGCAACTGATCATCTGAGCAGCATGGACTTAGTAAAATTTTTTCACTTACACTGGAACAGCTGTAGCAACAAGAGTTTTATTGATAACAATTTAGGCTTGAATAAAGGAATAAACAGTCGTGGATCTATGTTTAAAAGATTTTAGTTCAAAGTAAATAAAAACAGATACACTTTTTTTTAACCATATCCTCAGAAAACATGAATATAGTTTTGGTGGTTGACTTCTAGGGCAAAGAGTTTGATGAGTTTTTCACTTTTCATCTTTAATTTATTCACTTACAAAGCAAAATCAATACCTTCACTACATTTCCTGTAATCATAGGTGTATTAGACATTGTTATGGTCATTTCAGAATGTGAAGTACCTTGAGCAGAGGAAGGAACAAAACGTAGACTGTAAGTTGTGTGAAATTCCTGGTGCAACATCACTTGAACATCTTCTTTTTTTAAATTGACAGTTGACAAACTCGCTTTTCAGCACTTTATCACCACCTGTCAGTCTGGTGTGAAAAACTATTGACTGATTAGTCCAACGCTGGAGCAGTCACTTCTTTACATCCAAAAGTAGTCTAAATGCAAGTGTGTGTGTGTGTGTGTTGGCATGGTCCCAATAATTTTAGACATGCAGACGCAAAAGATGCAGAAGCACTAGGGTAGTAAATACACCCATGTGTCACTCGTAAGTGTTGGTCTGCCTATAGAGTAATGGGTGCTTTGTTTAGAAGGTAATGTATATATTTCTAGGTTCTTTCTAGAGGGGAAGAATACAAAAAGACAATAAATATGGCATCAAAAGCACTAGCTTCAGTCTATCCAACCAGGCTTATGTTTGTAAGACTTTTCATTAAAAAGGAAGAAGTGGATGTACCTGATGTGTCAGTATAGCCTTATTAACAAATCTTGACTTACAGTTGTACTATAGAGAAAGAAATTGGTATGACTCAATCAAGCTGATATAAGAACCACCAAAAAGACATCTGGTTCCTAGAAAATGTTTCTTTATAATCCAAACGTACCCAACAAATGCTGTCAAACAACCATAAAAACATAATGTTATCTTTTTAAACCGTTGTTGGCATTTTTCCTGCCATAAGTCCCAACATAACACTACTACGTAACAGCCGCAGAACCTCCAGGCTTCTGAGAGACTCCTCATAGTCTGGTGCCGGTCAGGAGTTCTCCAGACTCTGTGCCACTGGGACCTAGATCAGAGACCCAGCGTGGAACACTGACCTCGTTACACTGGAAACCCTCTCCGCTACTTCCGCTAAGGCTACGTTACTAAATAACAATTTAGTATGCTAGCTAATAACGCTAGCTGAGCTAGCTCAGCTGCTCAAAGCTGAGAACACACGATTAGTGCATATAGAGGGGTATGTGCGGGGGGGTCATAGGGTGGTTTGATGGCTGGATGGGGGGGGGCAATCATTAAGAATGGGACGTTCACAGTGATTGGATGGAGTTTTTCTAGGGTCAAGCAACATGGTAAAAATGCCCCAGAAAAACACCTTTAAGGAAGTCTAAAACTTTCTCAAAAGATATAGTTGATTCTGTCCAGTGTAACTTATAGTCCTCTTTTTCACACATCTGTTTTTATACCCATCTGTAAACGTGAGACAAGTGTCTCGCTGGTTTCACTACCAGAGTTGATTGGAGGAGACTTCCCCCGGCTGTAAACACCTATGCACTCATCAGAAAGCTCCCCCCTTCTGATTCACCATTTTCCACATCTAACATTTTGTTTCTCTTTCTTTTCAGCCCTGAACACATATGAAAGCACAGTCCTTCAGATGAGCCGTCACTGGGGGCTTTCCCGTCGCCGTCGCAGACCCAGATAGTTCCCGGTGACAGCGGCGTTGCCCCCAACTCCACATTATGCCCAACAGCAGTCGGGCGGGGAACCTGAAGGACCCCGAAATCGCAGACCTCTTCTTCAAGGAGGACCCAGAGAAGCTCTTCACAGATCTGCGTGAAATTGGACATGGCAGCTTTGGTGCTGTTTATTTTGTGAGTAATCTGCTAGAAAATTAAGCCTTAAGTGTTTTCTCAGTCTGATTTCAGAACTGCTGTGGCCTCAGAGAATTCTAGTTAGAGAGAAGTGGTTAAAATAAAACAAAACATAACATTTTAAAGAGCAAGTTCACTGTTTTTTACTTGCTATTTGTGAAATATGTTCAATAATTCTGAGTTTCACATGTAGGCTGAATGTGAATATAGTCTTCTACCCCTATTTCCTGCATTAGCCGCTGATAGAAAAAAGTAAATTAACATTCATGGACTCATATTGACTTGCAACGGGGAAGGCTGTTGTTGGTTTAGCGTCCAGGAAACAGCAGAGAACGTCTCGGCTAGTAGAAGCTAACCGTTAGCATTAGCAACTCCACCACACAGCAGAACTCCTTTAGGGTTGTGTTATTTGTGGAGATAAAACATCAACGTTGCAGAGCAAACAGAGTCAGTGGTAGAGTCGTGTTGCTGTTAGCCAATCAGAGGAGAGATATCCAAATATCAGGAAATAAGACTCCAAAGAATCTGGGTCACTTCTACGTTCTGAAACAGGAGCGCCAGAGCTTTTTTCCCCACAGAGATCAACTCACGAGGCATTCATTTACACTAGAGACCACTGCAGATTTATTGAAAGATGAGTGAACTTGGTCTTTAAATGGTTTGTTTGAGGATATTTAGTGTTTTTTGTTTGTCTTTATCGTGTTTTATTGAATTTTTTTTGTATCACAAAAGTGATTTTAAACATTTTGTCCTTTTGAGTTAAGCTGATTAGTTAAAACCGTTTATTTAAGATGGTTTTCTGATGTGCTCAATAAAGTGTGAATTTAATGTGTGGCGTTTTGAACATTTGTTGATGCTAACATTTAAAGTAATGCTAAAATATCCTGTTGTCAAGTCGACGATCACAAACATCCAATCTTCTGATATTTTAGGCACAGGATGCGCAGACAAATGATGTGGTCGCCATCAAGAAGATGTCTTATAGTGGGAAACAATCCACTGAGGTCTGATAGTGATCCGTCATCTTTTTAAAGAAGTTGTTTACTGTGAAATTTTCAGATAATGGTGTAAAACATTAATTTATTATTTACATTTTGTTTATTCTGCTGATAAAGCGTTTCATTAATAGCCATTTCTCTCATTGACATAAATATTTAACACTTTGATTTGTTAAAAATATTTAAAAATGTCAACATTTTTGCTCATTTTGCAGAAATGGCAAGACATAATCAAGGAAGTGAAATTTTTGCGGCGAATCAAACACCCAAACAGCATAGAGTACAAAGGATGTTACCTGAGAGAGCACACGGCTTGGGTAAGATTTCTGTTCATTATTTAAAGATCGTTATACTATTTCCTACTAAAGGCTTGCTTTTATTACAGCTGGTAATGGAGTACTGTCTAGGATCAGCTTCAGATTTGTTAGAAGGTGAGTGTCTGCGTTCCTAAATTTAGACATTGAAGTCCCACTTTGACATCACTGACGATGCGTCCCTTCTAGTTCACAAGAAGCCTTTGCAAGAAGTTGAAATAGCTGCAATCACCCATGGTGCTCTTCAAGGTTTGGCCTATCTTCATTCCCACAACATGATTCACCGGTGAGTGCTTTAAGTGTTTTCAAGCATGCCGAGACATTTTGCCGCCAGGCGTTTGAAAGCCTCGGTGTGTTTGACAGGGATATCAAAGCAGGAAACGTCCTACTGACAGAGCCAGGCCAGGTGAAACTGGCAGACTTTGGCTCCGCCTCCATCGCCTGCCCTGCAAACTCTTTTGTTGGGACGCCATATTGGTATGCTTGTAATTTAAATGTAGATCTTCAGCATATTCTTCACAGGTGTATTATTTACACTCTGGCTTACTGCGTGTGTTTACCTTCTCAGGATGGCCCCAGAGGTGATTTTGGCTATGGATGAGGGTCAGTACGATGGAAAGGTGGACATCTGGTCTTTGGGAATAACCTGCATCGAATTGGGTGTGTTCCAACAATGCAACATTTTCATTTGTAATTTTGAATACTTAAGTCGCTGCTGAATGAGTCATACATAGTACATGCACTCAGTTTGTTGTCTGACATGTTACAGGTTACTTTAATCCTGTTTGACTCATTTAAACTGCTTTTTGTTTTGTAGCCGAGAGGAAGCCTCCACTGTTCAACATGAATGCTATGAGTGCCTTATACCATATAGCACAGAATGAAAGCCCAACTCTGCAATCTAGTGAATGGTGAGTTTTCACATAAATGTAGTCATCATTCATTTATCAGCTGCATTCTTACTCTTGTTCATGTTTTTTTTTAACTCTACTCTAGGACGGATGATTTTCGAAACTTTGTTGATTCTTGCCTTCAGAAGATTCCTCAGGACAGGCCAAACTCTGAGGAACTCCTAAAGGTAAGATAGCGAAGTAGCTGCTACAGGTTTCTTCAATGTCTGCAATATATAAATGTTGGTGGTGGTAATGCTAACTGCAGAACAACGCTAGGTCTTCTAGAGCTCCTTTAAACGGTTAGTAGAAATGGTGAATTTAATGCTAAGGGGTGTGTTTTGTGTTCTTTCTCCAGCATGCGTTTGTGCAGCGTCAGCGATCAGAATCCGTTCTAATAGACCTGATCAATCGGACCAAGGATGCAGTGAGGGAGCTGGACAATCTGCAGTATCGTAAAATGAAGAAGATCTTGTTTCAGGAAGCTCACAACGGCCCCACAACTGAGGCGCAGGATGATAAAGAGGTTTGTTGAACAGCTGTAGCTTGTTGCTGTTATTGCGTTGATTGTTGTTGTGAGCTTGTTTCGGCCTGATGTGTGTTTTCACAGGAACCAGAGCACAGTGTGAGTAAAACGGGCACGGTGAACAGCGTGGGGAGCAGCCAGTCCATCCCGAGCATGTCGATCAGCGCCAGCTCCCAGAGCAGCTCCGTCAACAGTCTGACTGATGCCAGCGATGACCAGAGTGAGGGGGACATGAAGGGAGACCACACAGTGATGTCCAACAGCTCTGTCATACATCTCAAACCTGTACGGTCTCATATCTGTTAGATTAAACACATATTTGGATTATGTTTTTAATTCAGGCTTCCTTTTGTACCGTTTAGGAACAAGAGACGAGTAATGAAGAGCCAGAGCTTCAGAACCGAGCCACAACAGAGCCACAATCCCCTTCTGCACAAACTCAAAGGCCAAGAAACCGGAATCGTGAACACTTTGCTACAATCCGAACCGTTTCAGCGGTAAACACACTTCTTCTATATGTGCACAAAACAAAAGGTTTATTACTGCTTGTGTCTGCAGGACATGCTCTTTAATCTTAAAGAGGAATCATCACATAGTCCACCTCATGATCTGTGAATGCTAAGAAGATGCAACGAATAGTTCATTTATCTAATCCAGCTGGGGGAAAATGTCCTTTTTCAGCTGACTCGCCAAATTAAGGAGCACGAGCAGAATTCTGAGTTAAGAGAGCAGATTTTGGGCTACAAACGCATGAGGCGCCAGCATCAGAAACAGCTGATGGCTCTGGAAAACAAGCTGAAGGCTGAGATGGACGAGCACAGGCTTCGTCTGGACAAAGAGCTGGAGAACCAGAGGAACAACTTCGCTCAAGAGATGGAGAAGCTGGTCAAGAAACACCAGGCGTCCATGGAGAAAGACGTAAGCTTTCTGCTCATTTTCCAATAGTTTGCAAACAATGTTTACATCCCTAATAAAAAATACTTTGAGTTTAATAAACGGGTAAAATTAAAAACTCTTGTTCATCTGGCTCAGATTAAATGAGATTTGTGAGTTTAGTGGATGTGTAGCAACACTTAGATTTTTGAATGCATTCACTTTTTTGTTCATCTCCAGCGTTTGAAGTTATTGCTGCTGGATTGTTTCATCAGCTGGGACGGCTGAGTTTCTTTTCCACGTTTTTATGATGCGTTCTCTGTCATTTTCTGCATCAGACGTGTTGAAACAGCAGATTAGTTTTCAAGTTTGCAGGTTTACTTTACTTGATCTTTGCTGTGGCCTCATGAGGATTTTGGCTTCTTGCACTGTAATATTTTATTTCCTTCAACTTAGACCATTTTTATTTTATTATTTAGAGACTTAATTTTGATTTATGATTTTAAAAATCCACATTTTTTTGTTGATTTAATTTAGGAAACTTTTCAACATTTTTTTTATTTATCAAATTTTTTCAAGTTTATGAGGTCTTACTAATTTGAAATGACCTTTCTACTCTTTTGTCTATTACTGAGCATTGATCAGTTTGCTGATGTTTGTGTTCTTAGTCAAAAGCCTGTAGCAATGATGAAAAGAAGTTCCAACAGCATATCCAGAGTCAGCTCAAGAAAGAACTGAACAGCTTCGTGGAGTCCCAGAAGCGGGAATACAAACTTCGCAAGGAGCAGCTGAAAGAGGTTGGAGGACACAACAACAAATACACCTGACCAAGAATTACAGATTTAGTTCTACTTATTGAGCCGCTGTCCTCCTCCTCTTCAGGAGCTGAATGAAAACCAGTCAACACCCAAGAAAGAAAAGCAGGAGTGGCTGTCCAAGCAGAAAGAGAACTTCCAACACTTTCAGGCTGAGGAGGAAGCCAACCTGCAGCGCAGACAGAGGCAGTACCTGGAGCTAGAGTCTCGCAGGTTCAAGAGGAGGATCTTAACCGCTCGTCACTCCACTGAACGGGACCTAGTGAGAGAGGTCAGGAGTTACAAAAACAAACGAAAGGTTGAGAGGTAACTTTTCCTTTCATTCCTGCTAACGTCTCCATGTGCTCGTCATCAGGAGTTAAACAAGCGTCAGACCCAGAAGGACCTGGAGCACGCCATGCTTCTTCGACACCATGAGTCTATGCAAGAGCTGGAGCTCCGTCATCTCAACACCGTCCACAAGACGAGAAACGAGCTGATCCGCACGCAGCACCAGACGGAGCTCACCAATCAGCAGGAGTACAACAAGAGGACCGAGAGGGAACTCCGACGCAAGCACGCCATGGAGGTTCGTCAGCAGCCCAAGAGCCTCAAGGTTAGTTTCTGATGTTCCTTCAGGCATTTTTTACCCACCACTACTTATCTCCATTCTTATTTTCTATGTAATCCCTTTTCTCTGTTGCTTAGTCCAAAGAGCTACAGATCAAGAAGCAGTTCCAGGACACATGTAAGATCCAGACCAGGCAGTATAAAGCACTGAGAAACCACCTACTGGAGACCACGCCAAAGTCCGAGCACAAAGCCATCCTTAAGCGGCTGAAGCAGGAGCAGCACCGCAAGCTCGCCATTTTGGCCGAGCAATACGATCATTCCATCAACGAGATGCTTTCCACTCAGGCGGTGAGTTCAGTAACGCCCTAACAGTAACATTAAGAATGCATCGTGCCCCCTGTGGAGAATAACTCATGCTTTTAAACATGTTTTACACCTGGTTGTCTTTTTTTTTTCCTTCAGCTGCGCCTGGATGAAACTCAGGAAGCTCAGTGCCAAGCCTTACGAATGCAGCTGCAGCAGGAGCTGGAGCTTCTGAACGCCTACCAGAGCAAGATCAAGATGCAGACAGATGCTCAGCATGACGGCGAGAAGAAGCACCTGGAGCAAAGAGTGTTGCTCCGACGAGCACTACTAGAGCAAAAGGTTCTCCTCTCCATCTTCTTCTCATGTCGGCTTATCCCGATGTCGGAACACGTCATTTCCTCAGTTACTTACGAGAATTGTTTTATTTTGTAGATTGAGGAAGAAATGCAGACTTTACAGAATGGACGGCAGGAGCGAATCCGGAGCCTGCTGGAACGCCAAGCCCGAGAAGTTGAAGCTTTTGACTCGGAAAGCCTGCGCCTGGGGTTCAGCAACATGGTGCTATCAAACATCTCCCCCGAGGCTCTCAACAACAGCTTTCCCGGGGCTTCGGGGAGTCCCGGTCACTATCAGCAACTGCACTCATCCGTGAGCTCCCAAGGGCCCCGCTGGGGGGGCAGCCGCAGTTCGAGTTTAGGTCCGAGTCACCAGGGCGGCCATCACCACTATCCCTCCAGTCAAGGAGGGGCACCTATGCAGCAAAACTGGGGGCAGGGCATGCACGGAGGAGGGGGTCCACCTCCTTGGGGCCACCAGTCCGCTGGAGCCCTGGTGTCTCGCAGCAGTGGCAGTATACAGAACAGCCCCCAAGTGATGGGTATGACCCCCACAGGAGGGCACGGTGAGCAGGGTATGAGCAGGAGCACCAGTGTGGCCTCTCAGATCTCCAATGGGTCACACCTCTCCTACACTTAGACCCCCCGTGTCTGCCCTGGAGTCACTTTGAGTAGAGAACACTCTCCCTGCGACGCTACCCCTGTACAGATGTGTGATTAAATAAATGTTGCTCAGGTCAAAAGGGCTGGGAAAGGCACGGCCTGTCCTCACAGCAGTTTATCGGCACACACACACACACACAGGTTCTTACTCGTATGTTACAGAAGCATCCCATGTGTTTTTATTTACAGTTCTCTCCCACGGAGATTCTTCTTTTGTAAAATGAGCTCCAATCACAGCCATTGCTCTCATGTTGCACAGAAAACACTGTTTAACGTTAACCATGCCTCCAGAAACGTAGCTTCAAGCGATCTCGTTTAACAAGTTTTGCTTCAGGATCTTTTATTTTTAACTTTCACTCACGTTTAGTGATGCACTGGCCAAATCTCTGTGGTACGGTGGAGGAGTCCTCAGAGCGACCGGAGGATGCTTTGCTGTCTACCAGCCTGCTGTAACGGTCATCGATGGTCGTTGGGATCATTTCCACGCTTCCTTTTGACTCAGTGTTTTTTTTTTTTACCTGAAATCAACCAAAATGAGACTTTTTACAAATCCAGAACCAAAACAAGTTGTTTCAGATGAATGCTTCTACTAATATTGTGCCTTTTTTTAAGCTTTGATGACACCGTTCAGTTTCAGATTTCGCCGTGGGTTTCAGTTCAGGTTGGTGTTTTCATTCTAAACTTCCATGAATTGTATATCCCTGAGACGTCACTCTACACGTTTCACACGAGGAATTGTGGGAAAATCGGAACCTTAGTTTTGCCTTGAAGTACAATCCCAGTGCTTGTCTTTATTTCGATTAGTGCCTTTTTAAACTGCTGCCTTTTTAAAGCACTTTATACAGCTTAATGCTTTTAGAAGTTATATTTGACTTTTTTTTTTTCCTCCAAGCTTCTGGTTGAGGAATGTTTCATCGATGCATCGATAGAAGAGTCAAACTTACATGTGCTGTGACTTTTTTTCTTTTTAGGAGCAAATTCCCAAGTAGAGACCAGAACCTTGTGCATGTTAGCATACAGTATGTACGAGAATTTTTTTTTACAGCTTTTATCGTGTTTTCTGGCACTAGCTGTTGTAGGCTGTTTACCTGTTGATGTCTTTAGGCTGAACTCTGAGTGCTAAAGGATGCTATGATGTTCCTATGTAATGTTTTGGTTACAGTTTCTATAAAACAAGCTGAACAAAGTTAAAGAGACGTCCTTTATGTGCACACAGGAAGTTGTCATGACCGTGAAAAGCAGGCGTTTCACTACTGAACTAAAACACTGATCTTAGAAAAACGTTCAGGACCAAATAAGTTAAAATCCAAAAAGGTGCCAAGTTAAAACTCCTATCTGATCTCATTCAAATAAAAATAATTTTTTATTTAATTACAATTGGTAGTGTACACTGTAAGAAATTAAATGTTGAATTTACTTAACCAATTTATGTAAACTGGTTCCACTGAATCTAGTTGCTTAATGTAAAGAGTAATATACATTGTTATGTTAAAGTAAATTAATATTACTCTTTAGATTTAAGCAACTATGTTTAGTGGAACCAGTTGACATCATTTGGTTAAGTAAACTCAACATTTACTTTTTAGAGTGTAGTTGAGAAATTTGAGAAAATGCAAAAACGTTTCCAATAGAACAAGCAGCTTCTGATTATTTTTATATTTGTTTTCTCTGCAGTTTTTCGTTATATTTTCTAGGATGAAGCTGTTTCAGAGTCCTTCAGAAAGTCCTTTTTTTTTGCTCTCCCAGATCTCAAAGCTGGAGATAATATTTTTGCCTTCGTAAGCCCATTCGCCAACATTTTGTCCTTTATCGAGTCGTGTACATAGTTATTTGATGATAATTTAAGCACCAGAAAAATGATTCACTCTTGCGTTTGCTGCCATCCTGTTTAAATGTGTATGCAGTCAGCAGATCATTTCCTCTGCAGAAGATGTTCTCCAGTGCTGCACGCCTCATTCCAGTCTTCCCCTCCCCTCCCCTGGCTCTTCCTGGATGTTCTTTGACATATTCCTGTCACGTTGGGTCCCAGAACTCTGATTTGATTCCATCTACTGTATCCAACTATATTCATTTCCTTTTGGATTTATTTGTGTTTGGTAAAAATGAGAATGTACGTCTTGTCGGAGGTTTACCAAGAGTCAAAAGCCAATAGCAGTAGTTTGAATGTTAGGCCACTTAAACCTCACCTACATGCCAACCGTTAGGTTTATATGGAGTTTGACTCACCTTTATGTTTTATAGGTTTTTCTTTTTATTGGTTTCAAGTAACTTTTGTCAGTTTTTGCTCTACTGACTGAAAGTGAGCAGGACACCGGATGTGAAACGGCGACAGAACACGACGACTGATGGTCAAACACTGTGCCATACCCGAGTTGCCAAGCCCAGACATCAACGCAACTGTTTTATCTGTAATGTCTCACCTGTTCTTAGGCTAATGACGTGAAATGTGTGAAACACAAAGACCAGTTGGCTTTGGTTTAGTGGCTGATGAAGAAAAAAGTGTGTGACAGGCAGATGATGAAAAGATTGCATTTCTTTGAAGACGTCAGTATTTTATTTTTGTTTTTTGTTTTTTTGGCACATTACCACTACAACCTATAACCTGTATTAAAATGTATAGATGGTGAAGCTTGTTATTGAATGTCAGAGATTATGAAGATACTACGTAAAAGATGGTAAAGTACTAAAAGTGGATTTAAATTGTGTAAAAAGAGAAAACAGTAAAAATAGGATCCATTTACTATATTGTTTGTATTGTATTTACCATTGTGTTGGCAGAGGGTGATTTGAACAGGAATCAGCTGTAATAAAGTAATTTTAGTATAATATCCCTGTGTTTTTAATATTAGTGTACTTATTTAATTCTAATGTAGAACTTGGGTTTTTACCATTTATTCAAAGCTGCACATAGATTACAATCAACAACAAAACCGATTGCATAAACTTACACAAGTGAACAGTAAAGTTGACTCAACTTCAGTACTTGTTGCAGCTGAACTAATTACCAGTATACTTCACGTGTTTACAATAAGTGTGCTATATTTTTTGGTTTGTTTAGCTTTGGTTTTAATGGAAGACTATCAACTTTTTATAAGCTTCAAATGATTTGAGGTATGTGCAGTGGAGTTTCTAGACCAACATTGGGGTGCTGGAGTCAGAGAGGACCATTTGTAAGAAAACACATGATTTTAAAGTGCAAGTTACCCCCACATCTACTTTTTTTGCTGATAAACTATACATGAGTGTCTGTTAGTGCTGTAGATATGTAGTTATTATTTTTGCCATTTTAGTAGCCTGGCGAGCCATCCTAAAGATGTGAATAGTCTGGCCACGGCCCATTGACAACTCTTGTGGGACAGGATCTTGTCTTTCAAACTGTCTCCACACGCTATTGGATAACAAACAACATGACATTCTCACCACTACGGATGTCAGTCAACGGGACAGTCCGCCATACGTTGTGGAAGAAGCAGAGAAGAAGACACATTGTTTTTCTAAATAAACGCACTGTGATTGGCCAGCCACAATACTGGCTGGGGCTGCGGAGGTTCCAATGAAGTGTTGCTAGACCGACATGCAAAGCGAAATTATTTTGCTTCAGCAAACGATGGTCTAAATTCTAGGCTAGCATTTTAGTGCATGTTACTAAAAAAATTCTGCCTAAAACCATCAGTGTGGCACCCTCTTTAGGTTAAAAGTCTGCTTACATTTGAATTTGAATCAGCCATCACAATTGGCTAAGCTGGTATTGTCTACCTTAGCCAGTATTTCTGACGTGGCTGCACTGCACTAGATCGAAGTCTCAGCTGCATCTCCAGTTGGCTCGGCCACTGACGGGTCGACACAATACAGCTCAGAGCTGCTCGCCTCTCTCAAACAAAACCTCCTCCCTTTCTTCTAGTGAACAAAGTGGAGCGACAATTCTCCAGCCTGCTGGTGTTTCTCTTCTGTGTGTGTGTGTGTGTGTGTGTGTGTGCTCACGTGTGTGTTTGTTAATGATGAAACTCCAAGAGGGTGGGGTTGAGCGGGTATGCTGTCAGTCACTGCCTCAGAATATCTCTCTTGGTCCACCTGGCAACTCCTCCTTTAAGCGCATTTTACAAACAGGAAGTTTGGGTGGAAGATTCCAGTCAGGGGGGTGACTTGCACATACCGGTAAGCATTGGTCACCCCTGGGTGGAGTCTTATGTTCTGGCTCATTCATTGGGCTAGTTTGTAACACATCTTAGTTTCAATGTTTCGTCTCAACATTTAATTTTGTTCGAGAAATATCATTAAAAACCTCTTGACATTTTGACTGTTCTTTACACTTCCTCTTTTTTTTAGCTTTAATTATAATTTTAATCTTTTTTTATTTTTTTATTTATTTAATCCATGATATATCCATATATATAATAATTAAAATAAATGTTTAGAACGCCGTGAGATAGGTTTGTGCTAAACATTGCGAGTCTACATTATGGTCTTTTTCACAACTGTGTCTTCAGTTTGTACTTTTTCTGGCTTTATGAGTAAATTTAATAAATTAACTGAGGAATGAAATTAAAGCTCAAAATCTACTGAGATGGAAACAAATGAAGCCTTAAATTTTTGAAAATTTTGAAATAATTTAACAAGAACAAGAAAAGATTATTGTGAAAAAAGTTGACTACATCCGGTCTCGTGCCAGTCTGTTGCGGGAGCGCGCGCGCAGCTACTCTCGAGCTGCACGCGCCTTTCTAACAACCAATCGGGTGAGCCCAGCCATTCAAAAGCGGAAGTCTGCCTTATGCGCATTGTGACGAGCTTGTAAACAAAACTGAAGAAGGTTATGCCTTGTCAATTGACCTGAGTAAGTCGTACACATATTTAAAATACAAAGTTTCCACGTTTTTAGCCATCGTTGTTGACATCCTGATCACAGCTGCGGGATTCCGTTAGAGCAGTTTGACTAACCACATAGATTCATAGTTGTCTATTTTGTTTTTAATAACTTTTTTCCCCTCACAGAACTTCAGGATGTTGTGTGAGATCTTTCTTTCGTCGCTATGGTTCCTGTTTGTTATCTTCTGGGTCGAGACAATAAATGTATGGCTGTTTCTGTCCATGTTTTACCAGGATCAGGTGCTTAACCACTGGAGAGATGGGTAAGATGTGCTTTTATTTGCGTTGACACAACCCAAATGGAAATAGAATAATAGAAGTGGAATTCAAATAGCATGCAATGAAAGTTGAATTCACTTTAGCGTTTATTTGATGTTACAGGGTGATCGCAGATGATCCTGGAGACATTATATACATGTTGAGCAGGCATGTAATCTGATTTTTTTTTTTAATTAATGCGTTCTGAAGATTTTATTTTGAAAAGTTGGCTGCATGCATGTTTTCATTTTTGTTCCTTTCTACAGAGTTGACAGCCCTGTACAGACAGAGATTCAGACTTGACATTGGAGCCAAAGGTTCCCTTGGACAGCTGTTAATGCAGGGATGCTGCAGTCGTGTGACTGAAGAAAAGATAAAGAAAACCAGCCACTCTTCTTCTTTTGCATCTCACAATGACTTGCACAACCCACTTTGAATAACAAATGAAGAGGTGCAATTTTGGTGAAAGTGCAATTTTCATCCAAAGTCTCTATCCACAGCTGCAAATCTGCATTGTCAGATTTTGGAAGAGCAAATTGAAAATGCAGAAGGATCTTAGTGTTTTCCTTTTAAAAATTTCATCACTACATACTAAGTTTTTCTTTTGATAAAATGGTTCTATGCAATTATTACTTGCTTTATTATTATTATTATTATAAATACTTTTTCATCTCAGTTACCAGGTTGCAGTAAATCTGTTAAGCTGGACATGTGTGTTATTTACAATGATAATATCGGTTTGTGGATGTTTGATCTAACACAGTGAGTTTTTTCTTGAGTATTAAATATGACAGGATACCTTTGTTGAAGATTTCTTGTATGGTTTATATATTCTGCATTTGTTCTTGAAAGTTTATGAATGGCAATGAAATAATTTTCACATTTGTCAATCCCTAATTTTCCACACATTTCAGTTACTTGTTGCTGAATTTTATTTTCTTTGTATCAGGATATTGCTCTGTTTCAATGCTTATTCCATTTGATTAATTCAATTTCATGTATTATATATTTTTAATGAAAATATTTCATAATTTTAAAAGTAACCATTTAGTGTCCAACCTAATACTTTTGAAAATCTTAAATTTTCTTCTATTAAGAATTTTTATTTTTTTATTGAAAACATTTGATTTTGACCTATTTTCATATATCCAAATATCTATTGTTTGAATTTACTAAATAAAACGAATTAAGTTGAAGTCGTCATTATTCATCCAAACAGTATTTTTAACACCACTATTCTCCTCCAGGACGGCAGGTGGCGCTCGTAATCAAGCTAATCCTTTAATCACCCGGATGTGTTTTGCTGTTGGCTCAAGAAAATGTGTAGTCTGTTGTTTTGTGTGTAGATTTGACTGCTGTGCGTTGTAGAAATTCAATTTTTGAGGTATCTTCAGTCATATCCGTGTTGATTAGGCGTGTAAACAAAGCGCTTCGCTTTCAGTTGGGAGCAGTTTCTCAAAAACATGGCTCCTACAATCCAGACACAAGCTCAACGGGAGGACGGCCACAGGTACGTTTAATTATTTTTAAGTCATGTAGGTTGTGTAGAATTCTCTATTTATGTACATTTTTACGTTTACGTAGATATATGTGGTGTAAAAATAGCTCACATGCTCTAAAGTTGATTAATCTGGATATTTGTTTTCTTTAATAGTAGCAAACTGGCTAAAATAAACAAAACTAGTTTATGCTAACCTCTTGAGCTAATGTGCTCGCTGGTGTAAACGAGCGTGCACGTAACTGCTTTGAGTAAATATTTTACAAACACAGTAAATGGTATTTTGATGTTTTCTATCATTAAAAAAAACTTAGTGGTATAAAAGAACCAAAAGTAATGTGTCATTTCTGCTTGATTTTGCACCCGAACACACGATTGACCACTTTTAAACGATTTATCTGATGCTTTATTATAAAAGGGGTCCTAGAAACTAACAGTTTCTTTTTTTTTTGCCATAAAAAAACTTTGAACAAAGTTTCAGGTTGGTTCCTAATGAAAACATTTCTTTAAAACACATTACTCAGGGTTGGTTTGTTTAGATCTGACCATAGTTTGGGTTGTGATGCACTGTAAAAAGTGATTTTAAGACTACTGTCAGAAATAATATAAAAATAAATATTTCTAATAGTTACATTTTACAATTTTTATTATAATATAGAAAAAAGTTTATTTTATAGTTTTTGAGGCTCTTTGGGTTCTTATTGTAGCTTTTGGTATATTTGGTTTCTTATTGATGTAAATATACTTCGGCCTGCAATAGTTCTAGTGAAAAGGCTCTACCAGTGTTAGTTTGGGGGCAGAAGGTAAAACGTTGTAGTTTGTTCGGTTTATTGCATCATTTGCACAGATTATTTATAATTTTCTCTAACATTATTTTTAATTATAATATAAATCTCAGCTATTTTAAAAATATGTTTTATTTTCCCGTAGGCCATCTTCTCACAGAACGGTTCCAGAAAGGTAAGTCAATTTAGCTCTTTTTTTATTTATTGTATTCGCTGTCATGCATATTGACTTGACTTATCGTTCGCTTTTGTCCCCACGACAGGTCAGGAATAGTCTGTCGAGTGAAGTACTGCAACAGCCTGCCAGACATCCCCTTTGACCCCAAATTCATCACATATCCATTCGACCAGCATCGGTAATTTTACTCCCTTACAATCTGAGTCAGATAAATAAGGTTACACACACACACACACACACACACACCATTCATCAATCTGTTCTGGCAGGTTTGTCCAATATAAAGCTACATCTCTGGAGAAGCAGCACAAACATGAGCTCCTGACTGAACCAGACCTTGGGGTGACCATTGATCTCATTAACCCAGACACCTACCGCATAGATTCCAACAGTAAGTCTCCAGTTACAGACTCACCTTATATGTTGTTTTCTATTTAGGTTATGTTAATGAATACATTTGAATATTTAACTCTTTCAGTTCTTTTGGACCCTGCGGATGAAAAACTGTTGGAAGAAGACATCCAGGCTCCGTCCAGTTCCAAACGGTAACCCTAACAAAAATATGGCTCATCTTTTAATGTTTATTTTTCTTCGTAATGTTGGGGAACAAATGTGTTTGTTCTGTATTTTTAAGATCACAACAGCATGCCAAAGTGGTGCCGTGGATGAGAAAAACGGAATACATCTCCACAGAGTTTAACAGATATGGTGTATCTAATGAAAAGGTGGAAGTCAAGTAAGTTTGATTTTCTCAGTGTGTGTTTTACGTGTCTGTGTGTGTTAGTATGATACCAGACATCTTTTTATTATTATTCTATTGTATTTAGGATTGGAGTTTCTGTGAAACAACAGTTTACAGAAGAAGAGATCTACAAGGACAGAGACAGTCAGATTTCTGCCATTGAGAAAACATTCGAGGATGCTCAGAAATCGGTAAGTGTGCGGTTTGTTTAATAGCTCAGAATAATAACATTTAATATTTTTTTATTTGAAGATTCACTGACAACCAAATGGGCACAGTTTAACACTGTGTAGGTGGACTTTAACCCAGAAATCAGCTCCTTTCACTTGGGTAACATGTTTAGAATGAGGGCCTGTGGTTCTGGATATTTGGGAGGCTGCTCTTAACAGGGATTTAACCCAGAAATCGATTCTCTTCACCCGGGTTACAGGTTTAGAACAAGTTCCTGGGGCCCAGGAGCTCCTGCAGGGACCCAGAGATCAGCACTCCCGATCCGGTTAACCCCAATTTGGGGAATTTTAGGAACTCACCAGGCTTACATTACACACCTTCCAGAGCAAAGATAGACACATTATATGATAAAATATTAACGTTGGCATGATTGAGATGTAATTTTTTATGAAACATAACTTATTTTTGTGAGATATTCCTTCATCCCGGAAATAAGACGCTTGGATTTGATGAAACCCAGCATCCACCTGCGTAAATTCCACAATAGTACACAGCTGCAGACCCGGAGACTGTAGATTCACGTCATCGTGTGCAAGGCAGCAGTAGCTCGGGAGGTAGAGCGGGTTGTCCTATAATTGGAGGGTTGCAGGGTCTATCCCGGCTCCCTGCAGAGAATTCTGCTATTGTGTCCTTGGGCAAGACATTTCACCATCCTTGCCAGCTGGTGGTGGTCGGTGGGACTGGTGGCACCTGTGCATGGCAGCCTCGCCTTTTGTCAGTGCGCTCCAGCGGTAAAAAAAATGAAGCTGCACTTTAACAAGGACATTTTATTGGAAAAGTACAGAAATTTAGCACCAAAAAAATATTTTTTCGGTACCAGTACCTACCGAATGCTTTCGGTCGGTACCAAAGAGGTACAGAGTTTCGGTAACCAGCCCTACCTGCTAGCTACACGGAGAGACTCGGTGTTAGTGTTTACAGTCCAGGGGAGGAGGCATCCGGACTAAAGACTACCTGGATGGGGAAGAGCGGGCCGTTGTGACACATCAACAACCCCATCCAGCTGAATGCAGCCTGCTGGACAGACAGCAGACATTTCGCAACTGAGACAGAAAAATGAATGCGAGACTTGTTTTTCACCTTTAAAATATTCATCTGCAAATTAGCTTTTTGGTGCAAAAATGGAAAAACAGCATGCATGGTTTGATAATAAACATAAAGGTTGTTGTTGATCATTCTCAGATCGCGCAGCACTACAGTAAACCCAGAGTTACTCCTGTGGAGATCCTGCCTGTGTTCCCTGACTTTAAGGTGACCTTACTGACTAAATAATGAGCCCAGACACACTTGGTTGTCTCTGTAGTTGCTTCACACGCAGAACTGAATAAAGACCCGTCTCACACTTTTCTCCTCAGATGTGGATCAACCCGTGCGCTCAGGTCATCTTCGACTCTGATCCTGCACCCAAGGACATTTCTGCTCCAGCAGGAGTGGAAATGATGTCTCAGGCCATGATCAGGTATCTACTAAAGAAAGTATTTAATGTATAATTTTTAAAAAGTGTTTTTTTCTGAAAGCATCACTTCATTGTTTAACACAGAGGAATGATGGATGAGGAAGGAAATCAGTTTGTGGCGTACTTCCTGCCTAATGAAGACACACTTCGTAAGCGAAAGAGAGACTGTGACGAGGGATTGGATTATATGCCGGAGGATCTGTGAGTGAAACCCAGAATATTTTCTCTGTCTTATCAGAAAAAATCCTGTTCTAGTCTGCTGCAGAAGAAAATATCAAAACATTTTCTGTGTGCGTTTCAGGTATGATTACAAGATTGCAAGGGAGTACAACTGGAACGTCAAAAACAAAGCCAGCAAAGGTTACGAGGAGAACTACTTCTTCATCTTCAGAGATGGAGATGGTGTTTACTACAACGAGCTGGAGACGAGGTCATTATTGACTTGAGGCGTTTTCTGTTCATATAGTATGGATAGTTGTAGTCGTAGGGGTGTACTTACATCGTTTCTTCTGACCCTTAGGGTGCGTCTGAGTAAGAGGAGAGCCAAGGCCGGGGCCCAGTCCACTACTAATGCTGTACTGGTGTGTAAGCACAGAGATATGAATGAGAAGGAACTGGAAGCTCAGGTGAGTGAAGTCGTTTGTTTTCTTTTAATTTAAGCTGCTGGGAACTATTATCTCCATGATAGTTTGTTGGTGAAAGTAGAACCCTTAAATGTGATTATTAATGACGAATACGTCCCACTGCATTATCTTAAAATGCTTTTTTTCACTGATGATCTTTCCTTCTTACTTCTAACAGGAGGCCCGTAAAGCTCAGCTGGAGAACCATGAGCCGGAAGATGAGGAGGAAGACATTGACATGGAGAAAGATATGCAGGATTCCGGTTAGTTCTCTTTGTTTTTAAATGAACCATCAGCAGGTTTTCATGACCATTGTTTGATTTGTGTTTAGAAGCTGTGAATGAATAAAGGTTTTAAAGAGGATCCGATGTTTATTATAGGCGATAAAAAAAGATTTTGTGGCTCAAACCTGGTAAAGATTAAAGGGATTCTATACAGTTTTGGCTTGCTTTTAGCACCCCCTAGTGTCTATTTAGTAGAACTGAAAGTAAAAATTATCTCCTCGCTGTGCGTTCGTCTTTTTAACACCTTAATCTAACTGCTGAAATGTCTCCTCGGCCTTCATTAGTGTCTACAGGAGCAGTTCATCACTAAATCAAACAAATCAACTGTGTTCATGATCTAAAACATGCAGGAAACATGCTGGAAGCAGACTGCAGATCCAGGAATGTCAGCTCCACTTTACTAAGTCCAACAGGGACTGGACTGGCACTCTGAAGTTGCAAGTGCGGTATTCTGGCCACAGAGAGCGGTGGGGGCCTGAGTGACCTTTCATTAACCCTGCAACGGGTCATTTTAGCACAAACTGGCTCAAGAACATGATTTAAAAATATGAAAAAGTTGCAAAGTATGGCTTTAAAACAGATCCTCTAGCTGGTTTGAGCCACATTCATTCATGTAATTCCAGATCCCTTCCAAAATGAAGAAACCATTGAATAAGAACTGTTTCCATGTTTTTGTCCAAGAGTTTTCTTTTTCCTGGTAAAGGTTCATTTCCTACAGAATAGGAAGAGGGCCACTGAAAAAAGAAAAAGAATTCTGACTTTAATTTCAGATGTCAAAAGTTTCAGTTCTGAGATTAAAATCAGAATTCTTCCATAACCCTAATCCTCTTCCGTAATTTCCAGTATTTTGCTGAATTTTATTTAATCCTTTCTCCAGGTGACGAGAAAGAAAAGGGCAGCGGAAGCGAGGCGGAGAACTCCGGCAGTGAATCTGAGAGGGAAGATGAAGACCAGGAACAAAGCGGAGAGGAGGAAGAAGACGAGGAGGACCGAGGGAAAAGGAAGAGGAAGGCAAGCGGCAGCGGTAGCGATAGCGGCGAGGAGAGGGCCAGAGAAATGCGAGACGAGGAGGAGATCTTTGGCAGCGACGACGACAGCGATGACAACGAGCCCAAGAATTCGGCTCGGAGCAGCGGGGAGGAGGGCAGCGGGAGTGAGGGTGAAGGGGAGAACAGGAGAGCCAGCAGGAGTCGCAGCGCCACCCCGGCACACAGCGACCGCAGCAGCGAGCACTCAGAGGTCCACGCTCAGAGTGGAAGTGAGCAAGCGTCGGACACCACTGACGTCAGTGACAGTGAATAAGACCTGGAGCCTGTACGGCGCAGTGACGATCGCCATGGTGACGGTCCCCTACTGTCACCTGCATGTTTGGCTTCAAACACAACCCCTTTACCCCTTCATTAAACAGAATACTTTAGTCTGGGGGGGCAGCTTTCTGATGAATTAAGACCTAAGACATCTGTTTTCTATCCAGGTTTTATTTGTAAGTTAAAATCACGCGCCAGTAGCTGTTTGTACACCATTATTGTCTGTCAGTACAACATCATGTAAAAAAATACCTTTTCTCTTTGTTTTTAAATGGATAATAAACAGCAGGTCACATTATAGTCAGACTTTGCATTTTGTTTTTTATTTTATATATTTACTGAAGAAAACATCAGGCTCATCATTAACTCCCAGTTTAGAGTTAATCAGCAAAGGAATATTACAGATTTCTAAGTTGACTTAAAATTACATGAAGTAAGAGGATACATTGAAACAGATTTCCTTCCTGACTTGAGCCAAGTCATTTATTAATACACAACACAAGGAAATCAAATTTATTTTCATGTTTCAAAAAGGCAGAGAATGTTGACGTGGAAGACACGGATATATTCAGCGGAAAAACGCCAGCTGGTTCTTCAGCCATTCTTCTGTCAAGTCATCAACGTTTCTCGTTTCAAAGACCTTTCAAAATAAAGTGGAAAATATTAAAATCTTAATTTTGTAAACATTAGATCTTGCAAGGATTCAAACCTAATCTATTGTATTTCAACTAGCACTGATAAACAACATACATATGAATAAATGCATGTTCTAAAGATATTTATTTATCAAAAGGATGTTTGATGAACTAGAGATCATAATTTTTCTGTATCCACCTTTGTGAGCTCTGCAGCTTGAACCAGCCGATTCTTGCTGCCCGCGTACATCATCTGCTGCTCTGGTTTACACCCTGTTAAAATGACACATTTTTGAGTGACTTTATTTACCACAGATAACTAAAGAAATCTAAGTTGCCACTATTGTTAATTAGTATTATTACTACTTAGTCAAATTAAAGCTATACATGGCTATTTTAATGAGTTTAATGCTCCACGTGAGCTGAATCCACAAATATAAAGTGATGAATTTAAAATGGGAACATTTGCAGAATCTAACATCAACTATGTATATAAGTAGAAAACACATAAATGTATTAGTTTTTGCCAAATACTTTTAGAAACATAATATGTCCTTTTATAGCTCTTGTTCAGAAACATTCTGCATTAAAATTTGTTTTAATGTCAGTTAGAGATGTGGGAAAATACAGATGCACTGAAATATCACAGTATTTCCTGTTATGATACTGAATCGACATTTAAAAGCAGTGTATCAGATTTTATTGAGAATTTACATGCACACATTTACTGTATTTCTTTTGTGTGGTGCAATACAAACTCCGGCTGCTAGGTGGCAGCGGCTTTTACTGCCTTCCTTCTGATGGAACAACTAGATCTTGCAGTAACACTGAATGGCCCAGTCCCAATGGGCTCTATGCAGGCTCCAACTTCCGCATTCCACATAAGACCGCACTTCTATTTCCGGTTGTCATAGTGGTCAGCGAAGTGAACTCCAAACTCTCAGACATGTCACAGTTTTGCCGACAGCTTATGACAACCGGAATGAGGGGTGCGGTCTTATGTGGAATGTGGAAGTTGGAGCGTGCATAGAGCCCATACACTGCACCCCACGGTCTTCTGTGAAGTGCACCTGTAGGAAGTGCACAGTAAAGCTTCGTGTGCATAGTACACAAGTGTGCAAATATTTGCGGAATTGGAACAGGGAGCATTACGTCATCGACCGCGACGCATGCCGAGATGCCGGTTGCTGTTTGTGCTACTTTAAAAAAAAACTTTATTAACTTTCAAACAAACAAAATTTACATTCATTGCTGTCCATATTAAATCTCAGTCTAAAACATTCAGAGCTTAAATAAATATCATTAATCGTCTTAAAATTAACTTTCATTTGAAAATGCATATTTTCAGAAAAGGCACTTGAGCCATTGCTCCGCCTTCTTCTCAAAATTCCCACGCAGCAATGGATTGTGGGTAATACCCTTGCCTGAAGTCCGGACTTGGGCGAAGTGTGGATCAAGGGTGTAAAAGGGGCGTGGTCAACGTTCGCACTTTCACGAACGAGCAATTGAAGGGTGCAAGGGTGGAAGTGCGAGTGTTGAGATTGGGCCAGTGTGTCTTTGAAGCATGGACTGAGTTTTCCAATTAAATCTTAAAATCTGCATATATCATCTGGATTTTAGTATCACAATATATCGTATCTCTGCTGTATTGTGATATTTATCATATCGCCAGATTCTTGCCAATACACACACCTGTTGTCAGTTATTTCTGAAATGACTGTAAAATCTTACTCACACTACAGGAATGGACGATTGGGGAACAACTTGTGGACAAAGTTTCTGATTCCAGAAGCTACTTACCCATCGGACTGGAGAATATGAAGCAGAGAGGATAAGACACTCTTCCATCTGCGTGGATGTATTTGTAGCTATAGACAATGAATGTACATGGTTGTCAAGGAAGTTCAATGTTATTTAGAGAGTCAAAATGTGTTTTTATGCATAAACAACAACAACAAAAAGCTTATTTTGATGCAAGAAGCTAAGTCTGGGAATTCTGAGAAGGTTCCTGGAACATTAGATGGAACCTTTTCTTTAAAGTTTGCATAATTTTCACTAAACGCACTGATTGCTTTCTACAACGTTCAGTATCTAAAATTGTGTTTCTGAACTTTTACTTCAGATAAATTGTGAAAATGTGTTCTTTGCCCCAGGATAGACTGCCCTGCCTCTCAAAGTGCATCTTGGGCAGGCTCCTGCTCCTTTGCTATTTATCTCATTGTTAGGATATCTGGGTTGGCGCTCTGGAAGCTCCTCTTTCAGGTCATCGAGTGAAATATCCTGGAAAACAAATATTGCATTTAAGTGGTTTTCAAAGCAGAAATACGCCTGCATTCCCTCAACCCCACTTTCCCTTTTACAACAAGCAAAAAACCATCTTGCCTCATATTCCTCCTCCAGGATAACGAGCTGTTTCTCCATGTCGATTTTCACTGAAACATATGAAATACTTTTTAAACTTTTTATGTGTGATTTCTATTTGCTGAAGTTTGTATTAGATATGTATGGAAGCCCATTTGCACCACTCTGAATAAAAAAACAAAAAAATTTATCTCATAATTATGATTTAGCTATCTCATAATAATGAGATACTGTCTCATAATTAAGTCATAATTATGAGATACTATTTCAAAATTATGAGATAATATCTCATAATTATGAGAAAATGTATAATATTTATGAGAGAGCGAAGTCATAATTAAGAGATAGGATCTCATAATAATGAGATACGATCTCATAAATATGAGATCGTATCTCAAAATTATGACTTAGCTATCTCATAAATATTATATATTATCTGATAATTAATATCTCATAATTATGACTTACCTAAGTCATAATTATGAGATAGTATATAAGATATTATTTCATTATTATCAGATACTATCTCATAATTATGACTTAGCTATCTCATAATATAGTATCTCGTAAATATAAGTCATATATGAGTCATATTTATGAGATAGTATCACATAATTATGACTTAGCTATCTCATAATATAGTATCTCATAAATATGAGTCATATATGAGTCATAATTATGAAATAGTATCTCAAAATTATGACTTAGCTATCTCATAAATATTATATATTATCTCATTATTATGAGATATTAAGTCATAATTATGATAGTATATGAGATAATATCTCATAATTGACTTAGCTATCTCATAATATATTATCTCGTAAATATGAGTCATATATAAGTCATAATTTTGAGATAGTATCTCAAAATTATGACTTAGCTATCTCATAAATATATATTATTGCATAATTATGAGATATTATCTCATAATTATGAAATAGTATCTGATAGTAATGAGATAATATCTCATATACTATCTCATAATTATGACTTAGCTATCTCATAATATAGTATCTCATAAATATGAGCCATATGAGTCATAATTATGAGATAAAAATTACTTTTTTATCAGAGTGGCGGGAATGGGCTTTCATAGATTTCTTTTGCACAAACATTCATTTTAGGCGTGTCGCACTCACTCAGTATGGCAGCATTGTTGGTTTCTTTTCGAAATCTAAACTTTCTCAGTTTCTCCTTCAGACTTTCATCCACTTCACACACAACCAGAGAGCTTGACTGCAAACACGCAGCAACAAATGTTAATCAGATTCAAAGAAATGCTGTTATGTCCATGATAAAATAATAATAAATAAATCTAAATAAAAGTGGAAGAATCCATTTTGCATGTTAAAAGCAGGAAATGTTTTGCTGCAGTGTGCACAAATGTAGTTTCCTGTTTGAAACTCCAAGAAGGTTGGCCAACATGTGACTTGATGTTTAAGAAAGATAAACATGTATAAATACAGAAATACATATAAATAATAGTCAAAACAATCCTGTAGATCTCAGACTTTCAATCATAGCTTCTTCACCTACCATTCTCAGATGATTATTTTCTGGCTTTGAGGTCTGTAGGGTGACACAGTCGTGTTTTTCTGCTTTCAGAGAGTCAGGAGATCCTCCTTTTCATTGTCTGAGGGGAGGGCAGACACTTTAGATAAAGCTTGAAGCAGGGCTGTTTCCTCTTTTCACTGACATGAAATGACACGACCTTGCAACATCAACTGTGTGATGCTTGTTGCTAAAATGGCAGTTGCACAGAGACAAAAATGTTAAAAAGAAACTTGCAGCTGTTCAGGGCATCCTTCAATCCTATAAAACAAAACTGCAAAAGTGTGTAACCCTTCTTCTTAAAATTCTAATTTAAGAATAAAAATGTTCTTTATCAGTTTATTAGGCTAAATAAATATGTATGGCCAGAACAGTGGTAATCCTTTTTTGTGCTTTTGAAGCATAAAATGGGATGCAATTATTTTATATACAAATATAATAAAGAATGCATGTTTTATAACAGGGGTATCCTAACTTTTTTAAACCAGAGCCAAAATCATCTGTGTGGGACACATAAATGTGATTTTTTTTATATTTAAAAATTGCAAAATATGCTTCATGGACATTTTTTAAAAATTGTATTCTCAAAATAGGTCCAAAATATGCACATTAGACAAAATTTGTAATTCTAGAAATGAATTTGAAGGCTGCACAAAATCACTCTGAGAGAATGTTGAGAGTTCTGAAGAGCAATTTCACATTAATTAAATTTGAATAGGAGAATTAAATTTGAGACATCTGCAGTGATGGAATGTAACAAAGTACTTTGTTAGTACAAATACTTAGTTACTGTACTTAAGTACAATTTTTCTGTATCTGTACTGTACTTAAATAATTTTCTTGAGGCCTACTTTTTAATTTTACTCCACTTCATTTTTAAAGCAACTGTCTGTACTTCATACTCCACTACATTTTCGACATTTTCCCCTGGTCCAAGAGTTCACTTCTACACACACAACACATATTTAAATGTTAGTTGAATACTTTTACTTTTTCATTAGAAAATGTATACTTTAATAATTTTACTTAAGTCAGAATTTTCTTGGATACTTCCTATTTTACTTAAGTAATTTTTTACCCATCTATCTTTACTTAAGTAAAAAGATCAATTACTTCTTCATTCGTCCACCACTGGACATCTGAAATAGTGATGGGGGGGGGGGTACAAATAAATATTGATTGTGGATAAAACAAATGACATTCTGGGTAAATAAGTTGTTCCTCTTATTATGCAAAAAAAATTCACACGTGGAATTTTGCTATGAAGACCCCACCACCTCCATCTAAGTGTTATATGATAAATCGGCTTGCTATACCCCAGTAAAGGGGGGCCGATTTGAATATCTGGAGCAGTGGATGGAAAAAAAAATAGGTACGTGATGACGTAAGTCGTTGTGCCCACGTCTTACGTCAACTCAAAATCGAAGTGGATTTCTCCAGGCGTACACTCCTTATTTTCTGTATTCCAATTAGCATTTTTGTATATACGTTCTTTAAGATGTTATTTTTGAAATAACAGAGGCACACTGCTACATTTAGGATATCCTTAAAGCTTCCTACGTGTGAAATAGAGATCTACGCTTATTTCATTTAAGCCAACGTAACTGCAGCTGCTAGCTCCCTGCTATCCCTCTACTCATACTGTCGAGCTAGCTGTGCATTAGCGCTTTAGCCTAGCTCCTTGACCAGATACAACTGAGAAAAAGGTAAACAAATCTTTTGATTTCGCGGTTTGTACATCGTCATTCATGTATGTTCACGTTGCGTTCTGGGAGTAACACGCTCTCGATTAAAGTTGTGTTTTTATTGCTCCGTTTGTTTCGCTAAGATTGGAGTACCAGACGGAGAAAAGGGGTAGCAACAGCGTCAACGCAAAACAATACAAATCCCGAATCCCTCATCAGAGACTAGGCCGACCGGGCTAACTCCAGTTTACCGACACCCAGTGCGTAGCTACCGGGTGAAATGTTCGCCTAGTTCAAGTTAATGAACTCAACAGCAACTTATCGTCTAAAGCTTTTAATACTGAGCTCTGGTTTTCAGTCTGTGTTTAAGTTTATAATAGAAAAAACACACAACTTACTGTGATGGGAGTTTGCGGTTTTTACATTTGTTTAATTAATGTGATTTCTGATTAGACTATTGTGCTTCTCTTCTCGTGTAACGGATATACGTCATTGTAATTATTTGTTATAAACACATGATCCGGATCATTCATATATAAGTTAAAGCAGCTTAATTTAGAATCTTGATTTTTGTGTTTTTGACTATTTGGACTCTTAAATTTCAACTAAATACTTAAAAAGTGTTTGTTTTTTGCTATAAATATTAATTGAATCTGAGTAATTCAGGTAAACCTGCTCCTTTTTTGCCTTTTTTTTTGCACATTATAATAAGCTGTTATCTATTATACTATTTTTTTCATGTCTGCTCATTCTTCACGATCAGCCTCCCATCTAGAGATAGACTGATATATCAGGCAGCCGATGTTTACCGTTTTTTATTTTGGCATTGGCCAATATACCTCTTTAGTAGAGCCAATTTAAAGTCAGGCACATCTGTGGGCAGCCCATTGCTTCTGCCAATTAATTTTAACAGTCAATGATTTAAACATATACTTAGATTCCTGAAAAACATCTGCCTAAAAGATGCTTTAAAACGTTATTGTAAACTGACATTTCTTTTTATTTACCTGTTTTTTATATTTAATTAGGGCTGTAACAATATTGGCAATATCGTGATATCGTCGTAGTAAAATGACCACAATATCGTCATGGTCTTGCCATGATATCGTACAGCACGTCTTGAGGTAAAAATAACACTTTTCAGTCTGCTCCACCGGAGCATAGCAAAGTAAACTACATAGACCATGATCCTTTGCTTCCGCGTCATCGGCCAGTTCGCCAATGGGAGTGCGTGCAGCCCACACAGCAAAGATAAACAAACATGGAGTATGGAGGCTACAGCGGTGAATGTAGCATGGAGGATTCCAAAGTATTTTATGTTGTGAGTCTTATTATCGTGAGCCCCACAATATCGCAATAAATATTTTATCGTGAGGTTCATATCGTGACAATATCATATCGTGAGATTTGGATATTGTTACACCCCTGTATTTAATACTTTGTCAGTTTATTGATTTGTTTGATTAACTTTGGTTAAAGGTGGAACATGGGTCACGAGCTAGCGACATCTAGTGTGTGGAGGTTGTAGTTGCAACAATAGAACAAGGTTTCCAGCCGTTGGGATGCCAGATTTGCTGCTGATACGTAAAGTTTTTAGATCTTTTATGGTCGCTCCTCTTCTGAGAAGGATAACGACATCTTCTGGGCTCAGAAGCAGCTGCTTGACTTGCTGAGTCCGCAATTTTCCACAGTGCCATCCACGCTGTGCCGAGCAGACTTTTTACCGTATTTGGCAACCCGCAATGGTGCCCTCTGTTGGCTGGTAGAGGTAAACATAAACCCAACCAATTTGGTTGAAAGTGGAATTACAACTGTTGTAAACCACCCTTCTGCAGCCTGCCATAGCTAACGCTAACAACAAGCTAACGCTAACACGAGCCAACTGATACTAAATAAGCCAAGAAGTAAAAAAAATCCACACTGACAACAAAATATTATTACTTACAAGTCCAGTAGCAACAAATCCAGGTCACCATCAGTCTGTGATTTCATAACTTCCTTCAACTCCCTCAAATGAGTGTAGGCCACGCCGATGTTCACTCTAGCTTTAGCTCTTCGTCTGCTGTTATTAGTGACATTGTAGCAGGCAGATAAGGTGGAAACATAATGGTTATGAAAATCAGCCTAAAAAAGTCAGCAGCACATATCTGCCATCGATTGTGACCTCCATTTATCGTTATCGGCAATAGAAAAACCCTCATCAATCTCTATTTCCATCTGATTATATATATTTTTTGCTCAAAAGTTTATGATCTATTTGCTACGTCATCAGCTCACCCCCCCCCCCCCCCCCCCCCCCCCCCCCGATTAGGACAAATAAAATTGTGTTCCTGCATATTAACAAAACTCCATAAGATTACACTTTTGGGTAAATGCTGTGTGTGCAATTTAGCATTTATTTAATTAAATGCATATTTGAGATCTAGACGCTGAAGTTGGCATCAGGTGATTTTATTTTGACCTTGTTTGTTTGCTGATTTAATAGGACAAAGATCCCGATCATGTCGGAGTAAAAACAAAAAAAAAGCAGCTTTTCCTGTTTGGATCATCACCGACACACACTTTAAGCCTGAAGATATCCTCCCAAGAACTTCCTACAACATTCCTCCAGTACCTGAACCATGTGAGGGCCCCTCGGTCCGATCTGAGGGGATCTCAGGACAGTTGGAGGAATAACCCCGCTGTGCGGAGCAAGACTTTTCCTGTCTCTCTCTGAAAGATCAGCCTAACCCCCCTCATCCACACGTTCCCCGTTCTCCTTAACAAGGAGACACGCCATGATGTTCCGAGACCAGGTGGGTGTCCTCACAGATTGGTTCAAAGGCTGGAATGAGTGTGAGCAGACGGTGGCACTCTTATCCCTCCTGAAGAGGGTGTCCCGCACCCAGGCCCGCTTTCTGCACATTTGTCTTGAACACTGGCTGGCAGACTGCACCGAGATCCACATCCTAGAAGCCGAGGCCAATAATGCAGGTAAGTCTCACTTTAAGGTTAATTAAATAGAACATTTATGGTTATAAAATAGTGTTGATTCTTTTTTAAGGGCTGATAAATGATTTTTTTCTTTTCTGTCATCAGCAACGGTCAGCCAGTGGCATCAAGAGCCTAAAGAGAAAGTGGTGTCCCTGCTGCTGTCCCATTTGCCCCTGCTGCAGCCACGTAACTGTGAGGCCAAATGCGAGTACATGAAGCTGCTGCAGAAGGTGCTAAGTCACACGATTGAGAGTAGCCTCTTTGTGGAAGCAAGCAGACAGCTGCTCTCCTATGCACTCATCCACCCCGCCACCACCCTGGAAGACCGCACTTCGCTGGCCATGTGGCTAAACCACCTAGAGGAGCACCTTTCGAGTGGCTATGCATCTCGGGTACCGTCGAGCCCGTACCACCCACGCCAGGGCTCCGACGAGTGGCCGAGCTCTGCCGAGGCTCTCGACCCTGGCAACACTTGGCACGACAAGTCCCCTTCATCTAGCTCGTCTCCTGCAGGACAGAACGGACACATGGCTTTTCCGGGACTGCCCTCGCCTATCAACAGCAATAATACAGGTAATGCTTTTTAACTTAGAAGAGCATCACTTCCAGCATTAGAGTCAACTTTTTTATGTTTTGTTGTTCTTTCTTAGGTTTGGTTGGGCAGTTGCAGCCCAGCCCGCTGAAGAAGTCCATGTCCAATATTCCTTCTAGTCCTCAGACTTGTGAGTGGGTAACCCAGGACGACACAGGGGGGCGACAGGCGTTCATCCCAACAGACCACGCTCCTCTTTCACCCCAGAGCAGTATAGCTTCCTCAGGCAGCGAGCAGACAGAAGAGCAGGGCTCCGCTCGCAACACCTTCATGGAGGATGGCAGCGGCATGAAAGGTCAGAGTTCATCACTTCCCAAAAAGCACATCTGGAAATATGCCTCCGCTTTCCTTACGCTCTGCTCTTTTTTTGGGTGTCTCTTTACTTCTCCCTCTTCTTTCTAGACGTTCCAGCCTGGTTGAAGAGTCTTCGGCTTCATAAATACGCATCACTGTTCTCGCAGATGACCTACGACGAGATGATGATTCTGACAGAGCAGCATCTAGAGTCTCAGGTATCCCTTCACTCGGCCCAGACTTTCATTTTTCCTCTCTTCCAGCCCTCCAGTCTGATGATTCATCAACTCTCAATGAGGCATGAAATTAAACGATGCACGCTACAGTTTTATTGAGCACCTAACAAATAGTGTTTTAGACTTTTTTCTTCCCTCTTGTCTTTAAAAAACAGATGGTGATTAGGTTGGTTGTTCAGCGACTGTATAAATTGTTCAGTGTTCCCTCAAGAAATTATTTCTCATACTATCTTATTTTCTGTCTTTCCTTTTTTATAGAACGTCACCAAAGGAGCACGGCACAAGATCGCCTTGAGTATCCAGAAACTGCGGGAAAGGCAAAGTGTGCTCAAGTCGTTAGAAAAGGTGATTTTAGGCAAAAAAAAGAGGGAAAACATTGTTTTTCAGATGACTTTTCACTGCACTTCATCAAAAACGCTGTTTTTAGTGTTTTTTTCTGAGGATCATGTGGACTTGATTTAGCTCTGTCTGGAAATTCCCGTTTTGCTAGTTGGGAACAAACAAACAAGCATGGAGCTGCTGGGAGTTCAGAGTCTTCCTCTTACTGCTGCATTTGTGCCGGTGTTTGTTTTAACTAAAGGAAAGTTCAGACTTGCTGCTGAGGAACAAATCTAACCAACACACACTCAACACTCAACAACACTCAAGTCCTAAACGTGTCTTCCTGGATGACTTCAGCAGCACGTGATGCTCATTTTATCTTGCATTTTTAGGATATTTTAGATGGTGGAAACCTGCGTAATGCCCTCCAGGAGCTTCAGCTGATCATCATCACCCCCATTAAGCCCTATAGTCCACCCGGCGAATCACAGCCTGCCTCGGATTCCTCCTCTTCCTCGTCAGAAGTCACAAAAACGGGAGCGGATAAAGAGGCGCCATCAGAAGACTTCCAGTCCAGCAACCCACCTCCCTGTGATGGAGACACCTCCGTCACACCGATCTCAGACGGCGACATCGCTGGGCAGTTTACTCGCGTCATGGGTAAAGGTAAGAATATGATAGAGGTGTGGCCTGTATGATTCACTGGAATTCAAAAGCCATGCCACATTTTTCCTTCTTTCCCCTTTTTTTCTTTTTTTTTCCCAAGTATTTCATGTTTAGTCGTGTCAGCTTTGTGATTTCTGCATTTATTCATCATCAGTGATGATCTGTTAATGTTAAAGGTCAAATTCACTGAAAAAACATTTTTTAATGATTATTATCAGTCACTCTGAGTAGGGGTAGACCGATATATCGGGCCGATATTTACCATTTTTATACATCGGGATTGGCCAATATTTGTCCTTAGTAAAGCCGATTATAAAGTCAGGCGCATCCTCGGGCAGCACTATTAACATCTGCATAATAAATACTCCAAATTAACTTTATTTAGGTGGATGACTTTAACACTGAGCAGTGCACAAAGTTAAGATTTAACAGTTAGTTAAATTCAGAGTTCAAAAACTGATTCAGAAATGTTGTGCATCAACTGATGTTATTAGTGACATTTTAGCATGAGAATAAGGTGGAAAACGTCCAGATATCGGCCATCGGCTTACCATGTCTCCTACATATCAGCGTTGGTTTAGCGTCCAGGAAACAGCAGAGAACGTCTCAACTAGAAGCTAACCATTAGCATTAGCAACTCCACCACACAGCAGAACTCCTCCAGGCTTGTGTTATTTGTGGAGATAAAACATCAACGTTGCAGAGCAAACAGAGTCAGTGGTAGAGTCGTGTTGCTGTTAGCCAGGTGAGACGTCCAAATAACAGGAAACAAGACTCCAAATCCTTCCGTCTGAAGCTACTTTATCCTGACTTCTAGGTCCTCAAATAGGCACATCAGAGCTTTTTTCCCAAGAGAATGAAGTACAAGGCATTCATTCCTACTAGAGACCACTGCAAATGTATTAAAAACACGAGTAAAGTTTACCTTTAATGTACCGTGTCGTAATTTGAAAACTCCCACTTCTTTGTTTCAGTGTGCACCCAGCTGCTGGTGTCTAGACCAGACGAGGAAAACATTAGTGGTTATCTTCAACTAATTGAAAAGTGTCTGACACATGAGGTGGGTACTGCCTTTATGTTTTTGTTGCTCTGCCATGTTCACGCATTTATGATCTTTTTGACCATTCTGAAGTGTGTTTCTGCAATCTGCTTAGGAGTTGGTTCAGTTCAGTTAAACCAGTGTTTCTCATTAGTGAGGAGGGATGCAAGAGGCAGGAGAAGCCATTATTTTTAGCTTCTTTTTTTCATGCTGGAATGCTAAACCACCCCCCAGTCACTAGGTGGCAGCAGCACTCTGACTATTTGACAGGCTGCCTGTTTAACCCAGCAGAAGAAGCCGCCAGAGCATGGAGCAGATAGAGGCAGAGGTGGCAGAAAAAAGACAAAAAATAAGACGAAGCCATCATAACCCCTGGATTAACTGTGACTACAGTCAGAAATGAGGAATAAAATGGTGGAGCTAATTTGCTAATAGATATCCCTTCTCAGTCCAACATACATTTCCTGTGTGTGTGTGTGTGTGTGTGTGTGTGTGTGTGATAGAAAATAATTGAGAAACACTGGATTAAACCAACTCCAGAGCAGATTGCCACTGTCCTAAACAACCCATACACTTTTTTCTAATTATAACCAGACTTGTACCCTAGAGGCACCATAAAAACTGCGTTTTGTGGTATTTATGTTTGCAGATAACCATAGAGTTCAATGGAAATAAAGCAAAACTGTCAACAGTGCAAAGGTTTAATAACATTTTAGAAGTGTTTTAGCTCATTTGTTCTGTACGTTTTCTAATCAGAAACCATTCAAGAAGCCTTTTTACAATGGGTGAAATTATTATTTTTATACACAAACAATTCAAAATGGAGAAAAAATTCCCCTTTAACTGTTAAGTTTACTAGTAGCAAGAATTTGTTACTAAAATGTCGAAGGAAAAATTTTAAAAATAGTTTTCAGTAACTTTGTGGATTACAGAAATCAGATGTCTTGTTTTTAATGTCTTTTTTTTTTTTGGGGGCTGTCAGGCTTTTACAGAAACGCATAAGAAAAGGTTAGTCTCTTGGAAGCAGCAGGTCCTCAGGGTGCTGCGCATGTTCCCTCGAAAAGCAATGCCCGACATGCCGGCATACCGACAGAAAGGGTGAGACTTTTGGTCTTTTCTTACGTTTTATTTCCTACTTCAGCAGCGTGGACGTCAAATTACCCTAACCTAACACTCCCTGATCTCATCTCAACTGTTGGATTTGTCTCCTCTTCACTTTTTCCTTCTCAGTAAAATCATTAATGAAATGATCTCAACAGCTGAATGATGTTGTGGGTTGTTTGTTTCTGATTCTTTTTTTGTGTTTTACTGTTTCAGCTGGAACTATGGGTCAAACTCCCTCCCCACAGCAGGTTCTGTGAGTGGAGGTGTAAGCCGACGAGGACAAAGACCGTTTCAAATGAGCCCTCGCGGACTCCCGGCTGGGCGCATGTGTCTATCAGGCGGGATCGGGGGAGTGTCTCCGCGCCACACACTCGCTAATCCTGCGTTGGCCAGCCAGGGTAGACAAGTCAGTATCACTGTTAGCAGATAAATATTACTACACGTATCGTAATACCACGCCATTCAGAGATGGCTTTCACTTTTGAGTACTTTAAATGATCCTTCTTGGTAAAATGATGTATAATATTATTATTACTTAGAATTGTATGCTTTAAGCTTGATGAATTGAGAAAAGATCATCAACCCATATGGATAAAAGTCTAAAAAGATCTGGTTTGTTCTGCAGAACCTGTGGTTTGCCAACCCCGGGGGCAGTAACAGCATGCCAAGTCAGAGTCGCAGCTCAGTGCAGCGGACACACTCACTCCCTGTCCACACATCCCCACAAACCATGCTCTTGTTCCAGCAGCAAGGTACGGCACCAGGTTGAACATATTAGTCATTAACTTGTATTCATGTACTCACCTGCAGGCGGCCGTTGTCCTTGTTAAGTGTGACTTCTTTCTGCAAACTTGTGTGTTGAAGCTAAACTCTTCAGTTGTTCATGACCGTTTTGAAGGGGTTGGTTGGACTCATAGTTGAGATATTTTGCAAACAGCAAAAGCTCCACGTTGGTGGATTACGGCACGATGGTCTCGTATCATATAAGGAGCTGCTGTTGCTCTGTGCCAAGGACAAAATGGCAATACGGGTTAACAGCATGTCGCAGTAAACAATCTGTCACCTCAGTCAGCACCGATAACCTTTCACTTACCCCATCCTGTGAGCCAGACACAGGTATAAAAATGTACTTCACAAAATGAAGAATTCTGCAGAAATTCCCAACTTAACATCTATAAAAACCTCACAGCTTTGTCATTTATTAACATTTATTGATTTTAGGTGTTTATTATCATCATGTTCTTGATTATTTTAAAGAACATTTTTAAATAATCACACCTTAGAGCTGATAGTATTTATTTGTTTTTATTTACCAGGCTTAGATAATGTGTTTAAATGGTAGACTTTACAGAAGCTAATTGAAATTACCTGCATTTGTCTTTGTAGTTTTTTAATTGAGTTAGCAAGAGACTGTGATTTTCCTTTCATCTTTTTTTTATTTTGTTCTTCCAAAGCACCTCGGGATTTTTATCTTGAGAGATGCTATATATAAAAATAGTTGTTTTCTTCTTCAACATCCTCTTCTTCAACTTCCTGTTCTTCAACTTCTTTTTCTTCTTCAACTTCTTCAGTTTCTTCCTCTTTTTCTTCTTCAACTTCAGTTTTTTCTTCTTTTTCTTCAACTTCTTCAGCTTCGTCTTCAATTTATTCTTCAATTTCTTTTTCTTCTTCAACTGCTTCAGTTTCTTCCTTATTCTTCAACTTCTTTTTCTTCTTCAACCTCTTCAACTGCTTCAGTTTCTTCCTTATTCTTCAACTGCTTTTTCTTCAACTTCTTCAACTTCTTCAATTTCTTCAACTTCTTTTTCTTCAATTTCTTCTTCTTTAACTTCTTCAGCTTTGTCTTTTATTGTCTTCTTCAATTTCTTCTTCTTCTTCAACTTCTTTTTCTTCTTCAACTTCTTCAACAACTTTTCAATTTACATTCATCAAGTCTTGTTTGGTGCGATAGCAGAACCACTCAGAGCATTTTTTTTGAGGAAATGCTTTTGTCATTATAGTAAAAATGTAAACTATGCATAAGCCTTCTTTGTGGTCATTTATTAATAGGAAAATATTGCGTTCTTTATTCTGTTCTGTAGAACACACACACAAAGAAGGCTAATTCCAACGTTAATATGTAATCCCTCTTGTTCCTGAGAACTGAGACTGTTGTTTTTGTTTCCGTAAGAATGCCAAGTTCCAGGTTCAGACCTGGAGATCAACCCTACGCTGGAGTCACTGTGCCTCAGTATGACAGAGCATGCCTTAGGGGGTAAGTGTCCTCACTGACATTGAGCTAACACTGTTAAACAGCACACAATCATGGCCCCGCCCACCTTGGCTTGCAACTTTGTGCATCTCAGCTAGTAGAAGCTAACCGTTAGCATCTCCACAACACGTTGGGGCTTGTGTTATTTGTGGAGGTAACACATCAACATTGCATTTTATACCCAAGCAAGAATAGCAAATGGGGACAGTGGAAGAGTCACGTTGCTGTTAGCCAATCAGGGGTGAGACATTTGCATATCATGAATATTAATAAACAAGACTCATAATCCTTTTGTTTTTGCCCCCACTCTGACAATGAACAAAAAAAAAAGTGAATGAGACCTTTATAAGTGTTTTGTTTGCTTCCTTGCTTTTAAGTCTCATTTGGTGAAATTGGGTTTGGATTTTGGTAATAAAACAATATAAATAACAGGCTGCACTGACATTCCTCCACAAACAGGTTTGATTTTTATCGTCTCGAATGCTCAAAAAAGGCACGAACGTATCGCCCGTCTGATTGTGTAATGTCTTTTTTTTTTTGCAGATGGAACAGACCGAACATCAACGATATGAGAAGACAAAAGGAAAACAAAAATTCTCTGAGATCTGTTCGGTTCAGCACAAAGATATATGAATGCTTCAGAAAACCAGGCTAAGCAGTCACTACAATATGACAAAAAAAACTGTGTATATGTTCTCTAATATTTTTGTACTTTATTATATACAACTAAGTTTATTAAAAATGGAATACAGATGATTATTATATTGTAGAATAGAGAAAAGGTTAACTGTATCACCTGTGCCATGTCACCTGCAGGACTGTGGCATGATGCGCAGCAGCTCAGTTTACCGTGGTTCGTGAAAACCGGTGGATTGGTGCTGTCTTTAAGGGCTCTGCCCTGAATCGCTCTTCTTCTCCCACTGCCTTGGAACAAGGCTTTCTATTCACAATAAACTGACAGCCACCGCCCCTGCACCGTTTGATTTCTAGTTTGAACGTTTTCCAGCCAGCAGAAAGGCACTTTTCTGAGATTATCTTTGATATTAGGCACTAAACTGCTATGGTTCACGCTCTGAAGTTTCACCCGTAGACAGCGTTTCTCTTCCCTGGCCATGCTGGTCCCAAAGGTCAAAGTCAGAGCTTGGAACATTGGACAAATTTTCTTGGTTCTTTTTGTTGTATTTGGAAAATATATAATTTTTTTTGTGATGCAAACGTTTCCCCAATCGGGAAACGTTTGCATATCAGTACTAACACTTTTGTCTTGGTTGTTTTCCTTGAACACGTGGTCAAAGTAAAAATGACTGTCCTCCTCTAAACTTCTCCAAAGCCAAAGACGAGGGTCTGTGTGTGATTGTTGATTTGAGAAAGATATTTGTAGTGAGTTGCGGCAGATTGGTATAATTATAAAAAGAGAAAGGAAAAAAAGCAGCAGTGTGAAACATTAATGCCAGCTGCAATTTGTTTCTTTTATTTTTATGCCCTACAACCTAACTGATGATGAATCTCATTTTGTGCCAGGGAATTCCCAGAGGGGTTAGCGAGGGCCGCTGGGGTTTGTACTGTGCGAGAGCTGATTTGATATCGAATTGATCAAAGCGAAGAGGCCAGAGTGTTTTCAATTTACAACCCAACGCTGGGCGAGGGAGCTAAATGAAACCCATCTCGGCCCGCTGGCTCCCTTATGATTGGCTTTGTAGAAATGAAGCTTGATCCTGTAATAAACGCTCGGATCGCCGCGCCCTTGCGGTGCCCTCTTCCTCAAACGGCCAACGTGAAGATTTGATGAATCGTACTTTTCAAGGTGCTCGACGATGTCCATATTTTTTCTGTTTGTGTCTCGGTGTGTTTCAGTCTCAGAGCTCTAACGTTTTCATGTGGTATCAGTGTTGAAACCTGTCCTATACAGCCTCTGTTTTTGAATGTGGCAGAGCCGGAAGGTGCATGTTTGTGTGATATAGTCCTAACTTTTTGATTGCTTCATAAGGCAGGGATAACCATTCATATATTATTATTTCAACAGAGCCATAGGAGGTCTGTCTAGTAAAGATGGTTATTTACAGATATCTTTTCCAATTGTATTTTTTACTCTCCCTTGGTATTGATAACGTGTGCTTATTTTCTCTTATCGCATGTTTTGCCACACTAATGCAACACTGTTGTAGATAGAGGACATGGTGGTTGATGGTGCCTGGTGTCACCAACAGCTAGAGACAGTCATCTTGCAACAAATGTATGTTTATATCGCCTAAATGTCACTGTTTACATCTCTCTGGGCTAAAGCCCAGCTCATATTATGTGATGTCATGAGTAATCCATTGTCTCGCTACGTAACACATAAAAGAACTGAAGCCTTCTCACACTTGAGTTGGCCAGGCGGAGCCCGAAGAACCAAAAGCCCTCTGCCTCTCTAACCTGTGGACTCCATATGAGTCTCGGTAGATTTTTACATGTTATATTTGTACGGATGATGTGGTGATCAGAAAGAATAGCTTCTCTGGCCTTGTCAGTAAACCGTTAGCTGTCATGTTCTTATAAACTGTTCATGTGGTGCCTGAAATGCTAAATTCCAACATCTTTAACGTGTTTATTTTAATGGTGGTTGCATTCTAGTCATGGATTTCTTCAGAGCAGGCTCTTGGATAGATCTGACTTAGTAAAAGCATCACGCTCACATTTAGAAAGAGATCCAGTGTGTTAACGATGCTGGCTTTAAGACTTATTTTTTAATTATTCATAAAACTTTATCGACGGTGTTGTTACAAATGGCTCAGATTGTACTTTTCACAGCCTCTGTTGCTCTGGACAGCCGATACTTTTCTTCAAAGACACTGAGGTACAATACAGCTTTCTGCGAGTGTGTTTGTAATGGTGATGCAGCAGGGGATGTCGATGCTTATCTGAGCCACAAATTGTGTGATGAGTAAACTGAACACTAACAGGCCAAGGAATATGTTTACTTCATGTTTACATTCCAGTGATGCGAGAAATGAGTTGGGAAATGCACTTCATAAGTTCAGTGTGGTGTGTATCGGCACACCAAGCATAAGCTAGGAGGTACAGAGCCTGTGTCACATGGAGACATCTACCAAGTGTTCCTGAAGTCCTTTTAAGTCCAAGTGGGCTTATAATTGTTGAAATATTGCAGCCAGCTGTAGGTTACACTGCACATATTTGTCTTGTAAAATTTATATTTAATTCTAATAACTCCCCCAGACATTTTCTAATATTTTGTGAACCTTTTGCATTACATGCTTACACTCTACTTTTTTACTGTCACTCATGTGTGAATGGTCTGAAATACAACACCTGTCGGATCATTGACAGTCCAAATAAAGAGGTTCAGTTCTTTTGCAGTTTCACTTGTGGTTCGTGTCCTTTTTTTTTTTTTTTTTTTTTTTTACTTCCTTTTTGTTTTTACACGTCACGTATTCCTTTAAATTCATAAAAAAATTGTTGATTTTTTAAAATTTACACCATACTCTTATTTTGGAGGTCCCTCACTATCCGGGAACTCTTCCGGGTCAAACGCATTTTTTTCCTGTAGCGGTTCATGGAGCTAATATGAGCTAGCCGCCTTGTTAACGTCATTAGTTTATTACGGAAGAAAACAAAAGCTGTTTAATGTGGAAACTTTTTAAAAGCGTCTCAAGGTATGTTTTAAATACATAAAGTTGCTGTGAGGGGACAAATATAAATAATTTTTAACTCAAACAAGCATTTCCGCTTTGAGTAAAGCGTATCCGAGAGCTAGCTGTAATGCTAACTTAGCATCTACCGATAAATACAAAGATGCTCACTTCGCAGATCAAGTAAAAATATTTACTTTATTTTAACGCGTTTGAGACTTGAGTCAGCAGTTTCTCGTGATCATATTGGCTATTTCAAAAATTCATCTTCAGCCAACGTTAGTTTTAGTTCCAGGCGAAGAGTTTGTGCATTTTCTAATCCTGTCCGAGTTTCCACAATCTCAGCAGATCTCTCTGTATCAGTCAGCCGACGTGATGTTTGGAGACAAGGCTAGATATTTGGTGTTATTTATTATATAAATAAACAAAAATATTTCATGATCATTGAGATAGATCTTTAGAGGTTTGTCCTGAAAAATAATCTAAAATATGAATAGATTAAAAAAAATAGTTCACAAAATCATTAAATAACATTTTAAAAGTGGGAAATGGTGCATTAAAATTATTGTCATTATTATTATTAAAATTATTTATGGAATTTAAATTTACATACGAAACGGGCTTCATGTGTTGATTTATTTATTTATTTATTGCTTTAAATTGACAAAAAATAAATGATAAATGGCCTGTATTTGATATAGCACCTTCCAGAGTCCTAGAACCCCCCAAGGTGCTTTACAACACAATCAGTCATTCACCCATTCACACCCTGCACATACTTGTCTTGTACAATTTATATGGCATCAACTAAAGATGTTTTGAGTACATTATTATGTGGAGATACTTTATCTTAGTTTTTTTATGCACAATCTCTAATTTTAATGTAAAGTTTATCTTTTAAACCTAAAATAGGGTTGAGTTATCCCACTATCTAAAATGAAAAAGTGATTAATTAACATAAACTGAATATAATTCTTCCTTATATAAAACACTGGTGTTATTTTAGCTTTTTAAAATTTAGTTGAGGTCTTTTTATATTTTTAGGTCTCGTTTAGATTGCCTTAAATCCACCATATTATGGTTTATTGAATTTATATTTATTATAATCAGAATGAATTTTCTTGTAAAGTATAACATATAACCAAAATCTGTTTGTTTCTTTTAAAACATCAAGTCTGAAAGAAAACCACCATAACACATTTTTATTTCATTCTGCAGGTTCGTGCCTGCGTGGCCTCAATTCTTGGACAATGCTACCATTTGAGTCCAGCAGTGTGGATGGATAATTTGATAAAAGATGCCTCCGATCATATGACATTTCATTGCAACTTCCTGAGGTGATTCAGCTGCTGCTGTTTCTCCACATAATTCATTATGTCCTTACCAAATGACTCAGGAAGTCGAGGGAAAGAGCGAGAAAGGGGAGCCCGTCCAAAGGTGCGACAAAGCCGGTCAGAGGAGAGAAGAGATGCAGGCAGTGGCCGGAAAAATGGAAAGGGGAAGAAAAAAGGAGTCTCCGTACATGAGACGGTAGCCGAGCGGCCTGTCAGTGATGGGTTTGAGTATGGTGAGCTATTAAATGAGCTGGAGGCCAGGAGCCTAAACTCATTGTCTACTCAGGAGACTTGGAGATGGCAAGGCTTGGATGTTGCGTCATCGTTATTAGGACCAGACCCTACAGCCAGACCAGGTTTGGGAACAGTGAGCTCCGCCACGGACTTACCTTCTCTCAGTGAAGCAGAGGGTAGGGGGTCAAACGCCAGTCGCACTCTAAGGCAAAAAATCCAAGATGCTGTGGGTCAATGTTTTCCAATAAAGACACTCAGTGCAGCAGCACCAGCTCCACCCCCACAGGCCTTTTCATCATCAGCTGCCTGCGCCGCCTCCAGGCGGAAGATCCATCTCAGTGAGCTGATGTTGGATGACTGCCCTTTCCCTGTAGGATCAGAGCTGGCTCAGAAATGGTATCTCATTAAGCAACACACAGCCCCCATCACACAGCCTCCCCTCTTAGACTCTGCGGTCGTGTGCAGCGCTCCGACCTCAGCCATGGCCGTTGCGGTGGAAGACGTGGACGACAAGTTACGAGAGCGCAGGCGCATCAGCATCGAACAGGGCGTTGAGCCGCCACCCAACGCAGAGATCCACACATTTGAGGTGACGGCCCAAATTAACCCTCTCTACAAGCACGGCCCTAAGCTGGCTCATGGTATGAATGAATTAGCGGGGACTGATGAAGTCTCTGCTCAGCAGCAGCAGCAGCTCCTTCTCCAAAGACAACAGCAACATCAACTTTTGCTCCAGAGCTGTTTGGACACTCTGGATGAGGTTGCAGCCTCGACATCAATCCCTGAAGTGACCTCTGACTCTTTGGTTGACCCAGATCTAAAGATGGCCACTCCGACCTCAAGAGCCATACGTCCTCAGACCGAGCATCATAAATCTCATGAAGGCTACCGCATCCACACCCAGATTGACTACATTCACTGTTTAGTTCCCGACCTGCTGCAGATCACTAACCTCCCGTGTTACTGGGGGGTGATGGACCGCTACGAGGCAGAGACGCTGCTGGAGGGGAAGCCCGAGGGCACCTTCCTGCTTCGCGACTCTGCCCAGGAGGACTATCTCTTCTCCGTTAGCTTCCGCCGCTACGGCCGCTCTCTACACGCGCGCATCGAACAGTGGAACCACAACTTTAGCTTCGACGTTCACGACCCCAGCGTCTTCCACGCTGCTACAGTCACAGGGCTGCTGGAGCACTACAAGGACCCCAACTCCTGCATGTTCTTCGAGCCCCTTCTGTCCAACCCCATCCACCGCACACACCCTTTTAGCTTGCAGCACATCTGCAGAGCAGTAATAAGCAGCTACACCACTTACGACGGCATTAACTTTCTCCCCATTCCAAACTCTTTGAAGAAACACTTGAAGGAATATCACTATAAACAGAGAGTGCGCGTGCGGCGGATGGATTCTTGGTGGGAGTGATACCTACCAAAGAATGACTTAAGAGCACACTCAGATACATTTTTAGGCCTCCCTTAAATAGACTGTTCTCCTGTATTCACTTACACTACTGTACTTATTTATTTTACTCCTAATGTGCGTTGTCACAATTGTACCAAACCACATTGATAAGGCAATATTTAATCTCACTGATTTTGCACACTCCTGAGTTCTTCTAGCTCCAAATAAACAAAAATGTTTCAGATGTTCAGGGGACTATGTCTCATCTGTGTTTTCAAGTGTGACTAAATGAGTTTAATTATCTGATGAGAGGGGTATGAATCAAGTTGATTATAATAGAACTGTTCCTCGGTCGCACGCTGAGATGTTGAAATGCATCCTCACAGATTGTCAGGGAGGTTTTGAAGTGTGGCACGGTTTCAGGATTTATCTGAGGAACTGAACTCGGGACTTTTGATAAGGTTTGAGATTTTGGTTCGTAAAATATCAGGTTTTTTTTTTTTTCAAATTCCAAATGCTTGTTGGAAATTGAAAAGCTGCCCTTTGGGAGCGATGGTTCAATGATATCACTGTTTGTCATATATAATGATGTTCCTCGCCACAGCCAGGATTAAAGCCATGAAAAACACACCGTTGCACTTCTCGAAGGATGCTGGGAGTAAATAAGTCGTTATGTCACACAGATATGAAATTGCATTGCTGCAATAGTCTTTTGTTTTCAAAATTATCAGATGTTTTACACTGAAGCTGTGTGATTTCCTGTCTATCACTATGTTAACTGCGAAAATGTACGTGTCCCAGAAGTGAATCTCAGGCAAAAATGGAACCTAATCCTTTTTTTTAGCAGCGTGGTGCTTCTGGGACGCACCTGAAAACTTCCGCGCCGCGGCCGGTTTGAATCAGCCCCCATAGACTATAATGGATTCTATTTGAAGCAGCGACGTTCCGCTGCCGTTCTGCGCCGCTGATGCCTCCAGTGTGAAGTCGGAGTTAGGCCATGAACACACGTAGCTGGGTTTTTGTTAAACCAAATATCCTCCCCTACCCATCTAGGAAAAAAACTTGGGTCCACACCACCTTGTTTTCAGCTAAAACATCCAGGGCATTGTTCAACGCATTCATAGGCATGCCAAGCCTATAGGTGGCAGTAGTTCCCCGGATTGCAAGTGTCTTTGTTGAAAAACCCTCCTTGGACGTGGAATAACTAGGTGGCAGGCAATAATCAACCTTAACGTCTGTGGTCTTTTACGTAAAGCAGTGATTGAGCTAAGCGTAAAGGCAGGTTGACCACGTGATGTCAGAGCATTTTTGTCGCAGGTAGTGACGTAAAACTTAAAACCCCGTTGATTTATGTCCACAAGTGAATGCTAATAATAGGGAATTCGCAAATGTCCACTTTGGTTGGAGTTTTTGAAAGAATTTTTAGCACCGTTTATCTTTACTTTCATGTGGATGACAGACCAAACCGTAGAAAATATCTTGGTTTTTTTTTTGTTTTCTTTTTAATACATGGCTAGGTGCAAATATACAGGAAAAATTATCTTTTTATTTGGCAATTATAGAAGTTTTAATACAAAAACCATGTTTTTCTCACATTATTTGTGCATTTTTAATGCCAAAACCTAGCTAAGTAGTTTATAGAGTGCAAAAAAGATTAAAAGCAAGAAAAATATGCAAGGAAGTAAACCCCAATCTTTATTTTTGGATATAGTTCTGCCTATTGCTGCGGCGATCTGCTAGATTAATGTGATGCAACTGTCCTTAAGTGAGTGTCATTTGAAGAAAAATGACCAAAGAACGAAAAAACCCCAAAACCCTTTAAAAATATCTCGTGGGTTTCCACGCTGGAGCGCACATTTGTGATGCACACCACTGTGCCGGTCTTCAATCACCCCTCTTTTTTATGTTTTGCTTTAGGCCATTTTGAATTGTAACATTTCTGGCTACATCCATTAGCTGCTAATGGTGAGACCGGATGAGAACAGAGGTGAAACAGCCTTAAAGTAAAAAAACCTAAGGGTACAATGCAACTCTTCATTAGCGTGTTGCTAAAGGTAGCCTTTAGAGGTGTGATATTCCACAAGCGACCATAAACGGCTCAGATTCTGCATCAATCAGCTGCTTTGCTTTCAGCCCACGTCACAACCATCTGCGGGTCCTCCTACGGGGTTAAATCGCATGCAGCCTGTGCCAACTGTCTTCATTAATTTTAAAGTAGAGGATCAAACGTGGCCTTTTTGAACTTGTCACCGGTGATGCGTTTGTGTTATCAGAATGCAGAGTCTGACTGTTGAGCTGCCTGGTTTCATTAGGTTAGAGTTTTGCCCTTCCTTCTCCCCCCTCTGCATCTGATTATAAAATGAAGACCCAGATCCTTGTGGAGGAAAAAACGGATCTGGTTTTACTTCCTGCTGTTTGAAAGAGGTAGGGTGTCTCTACTCTAATCTCTTATTCCCATTTAATGACAAAAATTATCATAATGAGCTGGCTCAGGTGGATCTCTGGAAATGAAGGGAAAATGAATGTATTTGGATGACACCTGAGTTGTCATGGAGACAAAAAACCTTTCAGCTTTGAAAATCTCTCTAAAGAGATGGGATATTTAAAGACGACTAATCATATTAAGATGCACAACTGGATTTCCTCAGGTTGATGGTTGACGGATAATGCCAAAACCGTTCTGATTTATGCTCTGAAGCTGATCAAACTGCACAATGACGCATCCTTGGTCCTCTTCTGGATCTCCGTGATGCTGTTTTCTCCCCGAGACGGCCGTTTTGATTCGACATGCAGGATGTAAATCATCTGTGACAACCGCTCGTCCAATAAAGAAGCAGCTATAATTTAAACAGCACTTCCAAGGCGCCATTAAAGTCTGCATTGGAAATGCTAAGTCAGGACCTGTGGCCTTTGTATTCCTAATGAAGTCACTATAAAAGCTCAACTATAAAACAAGATTTACCGTGATGGATGACATTTGACCTGACACGCATAGACAAGTGGGGCTACTCTTTGAACCTTCCAAACAAGCTATTTCAGTTCCTTGACAGCTCAAGGCATTTGCCTTCTGTTTTTCACAACGCCGCGCTCCGCTGTGTGATATGCCATCACTAAGGGCAGAAATCCTCCAATAATACGATATTCTGCGTTGGGAACGGAAGCAGCGATTTAACGATGCTCGGAGGAAAGGAGTGCCTAAAAATGGGTGTTTTACATCTGCCCTTGCCATCAACTATGGACAATTAATCTTCAGCGTGACCTTTAGATGCGTCCTTGGATGATTTTTCTCTCTCAGTTTAACCAATTCATCTCCATTACAATAATTATTATAATACACGGTTGTCTAAAATACAGTTCTAGTACTAAATTGCATGCATTTTACTTGAAAAGTACATTTTAAACTCTAGAATAGCCAATTCAGTTAACTAAAAGAGTCTTGCTATGTTAAGCAAAATGGCTCATGTCCTTTCCCCCAACATGCTGTACTAAATCAGCACAGCAGGGGGCTCTCCAGAGCTTCTGTGTGTTGTGGCTGTGTGCAGGCCTGAGGATTTTCTCTGTGTGAGGCATTGACATGGTGGGATTGAGTTTGGTCGCTGCAGCTGGCAGCACTGTGGCACTCATCGTGCAGGTATTACGGGTCTGGGGGGGTGAAAAAAAGAGAGCGGACTCTTCTTTTCTTGGATCAAATGGCCCAGAGGAACAGGGTGCTCAAGAAAGCAGAGAGCTGATTGGCTACACATACTTAGAGTGCCTTTTTCCTCCTCCTTCCATCAAGGGAGAAGATTTCCCCTCCGAGCCTAATCTCTGCTGTTGGGAATCACAGGGGTGGAGAATACGCTTTGAATGTTCATAACACCTGAGGACAATTACTTTCCCAAATACGATAATCTGCCAGTCATAATCTATAAAAGGCTGCGACATTGCATGGATTTGGCTTATTTGTAGGGAACATCCATAACCTCCTGGTCTATTTTGTAGGTCTGTGCCTTTTACTGGGTTGTTTAGACCCACAGAAACTATTATGAGATGTTGTGTGTATCTGGGCCAGTGATTCTGCAGAGAGTGTGTTGCACTAATTTCAATGTTTGGTTCTTTTTCTTCGCCATCCACAAAGCCAGAAATGTTTCTTCCGACTGGAGGAATAATCCTCCTTTTAAAGAGAAAACACCAAAGATGAGAAAAGAGATTTTTTTTTAAATCCAGCTGAATAGCAACCTTGTACATGAATCAGAACATTTTTGCCTACTTTCAATCACTTCAGATGAATCACTTCTTGTCACAACCATGTAAAAAGCTATTTTTTTGCATTATTAGCTTTTGAAAGCCTCACAATTCCCCTTGTGAAGTACACAGTGGCATTGTACTGGCTGATATTTGTTTTCCTGGAATCAAGCCTATTCCACTTATTTTAAACCAACTCTTGGGCATGTGGGGCCCTGCAACATCAGTATTCTAATTTGGTGCCGTTTGTGTTTCTTCTCAATCTTCTGCTGACTAGATTCACTCTACCCAGGGTTCCAAGGTCTTAAAAAGACTTGAATTTAACTTGAAGAAACTTGCAGGAACCCTGTCTACCAGTCACTACCAGAACTGGGGCGTCCTGGTTGATCTTTAAGAAACTGTTGAAGACCCAGCCCTTCAGAGAGCATCTCCCACCCCTGCACTTCCCATCCCGTTGTAATACTCTCCTTCTTTGTGCACTTTCTTGCATTCTACATCTACACTGTCACCCCCTGTCACATCTGACAGAGCCCAACTAGTGTTCTACCCTAGCCTCGCAAGCCATATGTGAATGTATAGTCTGGCCACGACCCATAGATAGAGGTCAGTCGTGAGGCGGACCCACGGTCGTCTTTCAAACTGTCTCCACATGCTATTGGACAACAAACAACATGACATACTCACTGCTACTGATGTCAGTCAATGGGGCAGTCCGCCATACACTGTCAAAAATACGCAAATACATCCTTTTTCGACTCAAAGAAAAGCCCAAGTCTAAGTAGTCCAAAGCCGTTTGAAACGAGCTGTTGCCATTTTGTGTCGCTCCTTCGCATTACCCCGCCCACCAAACAGATAGAGCGCTGCAGCACAATACTGCTGGGGCCAATGGTAGACCTGCTGAGGCTATGTGGCTAGACCGACATGCAGAGCAAAATCATTTTGCTTCGGCTACTGTCCGTCTAGATTTCTAGGCAACTTCTTCCCTATAATGTTTTTTTTTCACTACTCAGCGCAGCTCGATTTGGCTCAACTGGACTCTACACAGTTCAGGTGGTTTTCCGTTACAACTGAGAAATGGCTCTGGTTGGTGGGTTCGTCATAGCGGGGTGGCCACGGGATTTCTAAAAGTAATGTGAGGTGATTTCTACCTGAAAAACAAACAATGGAGAACATGGTAGTGATTAGGGGTGTGTATGGGCAAGAATCCGGTGATATGATATGTCTCACAATACAGGGGAGACAATATAATATATTGAGATAAACACCAGATGATATTAATAGTTTTTGAGACTGAATTTAGTTGGAAAAATCAGACGCTTACAAGCGCCATCCAGAGCGAGATCTCGTTCCATCAGAATGAAGGCGGTAAAAACTGCTGCCAGTTAGAGTTTGCGTAGCACCACCCAAAAAAATGTAAATGTTTCTTTACTTTTGTTCTTGTGAAGTGCCTCGTGGTTTTTATCTTGAGAGGCGCTATATAAAAGATCGTTTTTCCTTTAAATATATTCTCAATTAAAAAATCTTCAATATATCGTAAATATCGATTCAGTATCATAGCACAAAATACCGCGATATTTCAATATATCAATATTTTCTTACATCCCTAGTAGCAAAGTTGAACATCGTGCTTAGTCTGTGGCTTTTTGTCAGACGAGCAGCGAGGCGGTAGCCTGGCAAGCCATCCTGACCAAGCAATTGGATAGTGCTAGGACCAATCCGAGTAACGAACAACGTGACGTAATCACAGCGACGGAAAAGAAGAGGAAGGCAGCAATGGCGTCTAGTATGAAAAACGAACGTGGTTCCTACATGTTGTTTGTGTTCGCGGTTCGCGGTCGCAGCTCTGACGTCATCGGCTACTCCCACAATATAGAGCGCTGTGATTGGCTCAACCAAAACTATAGCGAGCTGTGATTGGACAGCCACAGCAGTGGATCAGGCTGGGAGGGTTCCAATGAAGTGTGCCTAGACCAAACTTTGCAAATCAAGAATTTGGTCTAGTTCACTAGGCTAGCGAGGCGGAACATTTTGGAATAACCAGTGACTCCACCCCCTAGCCAATCAGTCTCTGACGTTGCGTTTTCTACTTGGTATGCTTGAAACCACATCGAAGCTGGTACTGGAAAAGGTGCGGCAACCTGTTTCCTGTTGTTTGTGGAAATGGCTTGAAGCGATGATGAGTTGAGTTCTGCTGAGTAGGTACGAGTGGAAAAGGCCTATAATGGCACTTACACACTAGCACCGGGTCGGCTCCGATCGGTCGGCCTCAGTCGGCCCCGGCCCCGCCAGGTTGTTTACATACGTCTTCCAGGACACCCTTTGGAATGCGGACGTGATAGGCGGTCTCAGAAATGCGCGCGAAAATTTGGCGCGAATATATCAGTGATGTGGGCGGGTCAAAGGAGTGCGGAGAAGTCTGCCCGGTGTCTGCGCTCATCACAGCAGACGGGAACAGAGAAATGGCTGGGTGGGTCAAAGGAGCGCGGATAATTCATTGGTAGCCTCGATTATAATGTCTTTGTTACATCCTTGTTGGTGAGGGTGAGGGTTCACAACAGCAGCTGGTAAATACCTAAACATAAACATTCTTCCTCGTTACTGACAGGCTGTTGTAATAAAAGCATAAGGGGGCGTTCTCTAATCCAGCTAAAGAATACAAGTGTTCGGTTGTCAGTCCCAGACTTTAACAAACTCCTCGGGGAACAAAATCCAGTCATCCACTGTTTATTTTTTAAGCCCCTGCAAATTATATAATTTGACATTGAAAAGAAGTTGTAATGTGTATCATAATGAGTTTGTACAAACACATAATGGATGAACAGATAGAACAGATATAATTATAGATAAACATTGTTTGTTCAAAGAAAAATGGTTCATGATAATGAGGGTTTAGAAATCCTGTTAAAAAAAGGCCATGCATCATTTTTGAAAGGTTCAGAATAAAAATTTTAATTGCATAAATGATACATTACCTTGCATAACACCTGCTCTGTGACTAATTAGGCTGCTGCTGCTGCGGTGACCGGGAACACGTAGACCTCGTCAACTATTGTAGGAATCATTTCATTTAATGGGCACCTTTTAGATCCAGTCAAAAATTTAAAGTATTCATGTTCTGGTCCTTTTTAATTCTGTCTGTGATCGGATGGGTTTCATTAGCATCAAGCATATTGGATGTGGACTCACATCCACAGATCTGACAGCATTCATGTGTGGAAGTCAACAAACTTCTTGTTCTTTGCTGTGAGGAAGTGCTGTCTGAGTCTGAGGGCTGTAATAATACACGACTGGTTTATCTATATTTTCAGATCTTGTTTTATGCAGGTTAACGTGTTTTCTCCGGGGACCACACGCTGCATGTTTGTAGCATTTTTAGTATGGTAGATATTATCCAGTGACAGGATTTAGGCTTTTCTGTTGCATTTTTTTTTTAAAGTGTGATCTGTCTGCAGATGAAACTGTCAGGATGTTTTATAATGTCACGAACAACGTGGCTTTCATTAAATTTAGACTGTTCAGTAACTCACACATCATTAGAGCAATTCATTATTTTATTCATGGTCCCATTTAAATTTGACTCATAATAAAACTCAAATAAATGATTTTAAGTGTTTATGCATTTGCAAAAAAAAAAAAATTCATTCACGATTTATAGAACACACGAATACAAAAATCATGTTTCCATTATGGCAGGTTTACTCATCCGTGAAAACTACCTGCACTGGTTCCACTCTAGCATGGACGGCGGTAATAACACTGTCAGAAATGCAGATGATAAGAACCAATAAGGATTTGTTGTGCCTGACTTGACAGTTTGAATTAGGTGGTTTTAATCATATCACCCATAAGAGGCTCATGACATTTTGTGTTGTTGCATAAATTAAAAGCTTCACCATTTTTTTATGGGTTCATTTTTAGAGCAAATAAAATAAAAAAGGAAAGAAGGCCAACTCAGAATCCAAAGAAGCATTAAAAAAACCATTAAAACTATTAAAAAATATCAAAGTTAACCTCAGATAAAGCAGAGGCGCTGCATGCCGACAGGCATGGCAGGCACTTGCTCGGGCCAGGTCACAAGGGGCCCTCAGAGGGCTGACAAACTTTGAATCAAGTCAGAACCGCAACTGCTGTGACCATAGACATGAATACGTAGACGTGTCATTAGGTGCTGGAGAGCATAGCAGCAGAATTAAATGCTGGTTTTTAAAGGTGTGGTTTATTAATCAATACATGTGCAGTGGTCTCTAGTAGGAATGCATGCCTTGTAAGTTGTACTCTGGGTACAAAAAGGTGCGTCTGTTTCAGGATCTAGAAGATTGCCAGATCAGAGGAGAGCTTCAGACGACAGGATTTGGAGTCTTATTTCCTGATATTTGGACAGCTCTTCTCTGATTGGCTAACTGCAACACGACTCTACCACTAACGCCGTTTACTTTGCAATGTTGATATTTTATCTCTACAAATAACACAAGCCTGGAGGAGTTTTGCTGTGTGGTGGAGTTGCTAATGCTAACAGTTAGCTTCTACTAGCCGAGACGTTCTCTGCTGTTTCCTGGATGCTAAAACAACAACAGCCTTCCCCGTCATGAGTCAAGATGGGTGAGTCCATGATTAAGTGGCTTTTGAAATCCTTTTTCTATTAGAAGCTAATGCAGGAGATAGGTGTAGGAGACTATTTTCACGTTCAGCCTGCAGTGACTGATTATAACCAGAAATAATCATTAAAAAATGTTTTTTCAGTGAACCAGACCTTTAAGAACTGCACGTGCTGCTGCCATGGACTCGGCTCGCAGCTGTTGCTGGAGCAATCTGAAGGTGGATGGTCTAAAGCACAAGAACTTGTGAAAGTTTCATTTTGGTGAACATAAATACAGCAAATATTCATAATATACAGCTCTCCCACTTTTAAAAGCATCATTTAAAATTGCTACAAAACCTTGAATTCTTGGATTTAAACTTCATCAAATTAAAGTTTTTAACTTTTGCGTTGAATAAACAAGCTGTTTTTGTGTCCATCCATAAAACCGCTGATAGGAGTAAAAGATGATTTATGTAAAACCATGAAAGTGAGGAAAAATGAATATTTATGGTTTTAGCCTGACAGCAACGATATGTGAAAAATTGGAAGTAATTTCATCTAAAATAATGATGTGTATTTGTTGTTTTTACACATAATTTGCTCAAAAATTCAAAATCCTGGCAAACTACATGTTTTTGTGAAAAATGAACACTCTCTCCGTTCAGCGCTAGACGTAGCAAATGCTAAAGGAAGAAAAAGACACCAGAAGAAATAATTACTTTTTAAGTGACAAACCTTTAACACCTTCTGGCCAAAAGCCACATGAGGAGACTAGACAGTAAGTGTTCTAACTTTGAAGGCAGAAAACTGTGAAGCAGCTGTCAGCGAATAAAAAAAATACCTTTTCTCCATAAGTTTGTTCAGCCCTTATATATCTATATATATATAATAGACTGAAATTTCAGATAAACCTCACCTTTTACTGATAAAAGCAACAGAGACGACAAGAAGACACCATTAATATCTAAAAAAGAAGCATTCAGAAGAGAAAGATGCTCAAAATGGGCCATTTGAATAATGATGGAGGGATGTGTGCTACATGATGAGATGAAATGAACACAAGCCCACTCAGATCATCCTGACCCTCTCAGGCAATGGCTGTCTTAAATTTTCTGAAAAAGTAGGTCTTTTTTTTTACAAACTCTTACTGCTCCTGGCAATATGCTGCAGGTTATTGATGACTGAAGTTCACCTTTGGTTTAAATGAGCTGTTTGTGCCTGCCAGTGTGCTGTTTTAACTAGCAGATTCTGCAAGATATGCAGATATGCATATAATCCATCTTTTTTTAAAATTCCAAGCAGTGTTGGTGAATGCAACTGATGTGACCTAAAAGTAGCATGTAATTGTCAAAAGAGGGACATAGTTACTGCTAACAGTGAGTTTGTGAGGTTGCTGTGTCTCCAGTGAGCTAACGCTGCTGTGCTGGTATTTGTAATCTGACTCCAGCAGGTAAAAAGCTCCAGAGCTGTTTAAAGAACTGAAGCCAGTAAACAGGAGCGACCCAGATGTTATTTCTTGTAACTCTAAGAAGCCACGGTATCTTTTTGTTTTACTCTAATATTGGGTGAAGCAGGCTAGAGGCTAACATTGAGCTAACATTGAGCTAACAATGCTAACGGTGAATTAGAGGCAAATAGTCGGCTCTAAAAATATTTCAAGTTGCTTTTTCAATCACCAACAACTGGCTGTTACAGTGAAATGTATGTGTGACGTGAATAATGAGTCGTTCAGAACAATAACAGCAAGATGGCTAACAACCGCACTTTTTTCAATACCGGAGATACACTGCTCACAAAAATTAAAGGAACACTTTTTTTATTGGGCCTGGCATGAAATCAATGAAACCTGTCTGATAATTTTCTGGTTGCAGCAGCTGAGGGCATTGTTAATCACTTTCAGCTGTATTGGTGTTCATGGACTTAACGACAGGTGCACTAAAGTGGCAACAATTACAAAACCCTCAAAACAGGACTGGTTTAACATGTGGAGGTCATTTCAAGTTTCTCCCTCTTGATCTTTTTTGGCTGGTTTCCCACTCGTGCTAGTTTTGGCTTGAGTAATTATCTCTACTGGCAGCATGAGGCGATTCCTTAACCCTACAGAAGTTGCACAGGTTGTCCAACTTCTCCAGGATGGCCCATCCACACGTGCTGCAGCAAGAAGGTTTAATGTGTCTCCCAGCACAATCTCCAGAACATGGAGGAGATTTCAGGAGACTGGCGGTTATTCTCGGAGAGCTGGACAGGGCCGTAGAAGGTCCACAACCCATCAGCAGGACCGATACCTGCTCCTTTGTGCAAGGCGGAACAGGCTGAGCACTGCTCGTGCCCTACAGAATGACCTCCAGAGGGCCACTGGTGTGAATGTCTCTACCCAAACAATCAGGAACAGACTTCATGAAGATGGCCTGAGGGCCCGACGTCCTGTAGTGGGCCATGTGCTCACTGCCCAGCACCGTAGAGCTCGACTGGCATTTGCTCAAGAACACCAGAATTGGCAAGTCCGCCACTGGCGCCCTGTACTTTTTACAGACGAGAGCAGGTTCACCCTGAGCACCTGTGATAGACGTGAAAGAGTCTGGAGAAGACAAGGAGAACGTTATGCTGCCTGCAACGTGGTTCAACATGACAGGTTTGGTGGTGGGTCAGTGATGGTCTGGGGAGGCATATCCATGGAGGGACGCACAGACCTCTACTGCCTAGGAAATGGTGCTCTGACTGCCATAAGGTATCCAGATGAAATCCTTGAACCCTTTGTCAGACCCTACGCTGATGCAGTAGGTCCTGGTTTTCTCCTAATGCACGACAATGCCCGGCCTCATGTGGCAAGAGTATGCAGGCAGTACCTGGAGGATGAAGGAATTGAAACAATTGAATGGCCTTCACGATCCCCTGACTTAAACCCAATAGAACATCTGTGGGACATTGTGTTTGGGTCCATTAGGCGGCGCCAGGTTGCTCCTCAGACTGTACAAGAGCTCAGGGATGCCCTCACACAGATCTGGGAGGAAATGCCACAAGAAACCATCCGTTGTCTCATTAGGAGCATGCCCCGACGTTGTCAAGCATGCACACAAGCTCGTGGGGGCCACACAAGATACTGAAAAGCATTTTGAGTTGCAGAAATGAAGTTTTTGAAATAATGGACTAGCCTACCACATCTTCATTTCACTCTGATTTTAGGGTGTCTACACAATTGAGCCCTCTGTAGGCTGAAACCTTTTATTTCCATTAAAAGACTTGGCATCCTTTTGTTCCTACATTGCCCTGTCGTTATTTGTATAGATATCCAACTTCATATTGAGATCTGATGTATCTAATGTGTTTCTTTAAAGTGTTCCTTTAATTTTTGTGAGCAGTGTATATTATGGTAATAAGTGTAGTAAGTGCTCCCTACTGTAAAACACCCAAAAGTTATAATACCAGATATAAGGATGTATTTATCTACTTAACTTACTGATCCGTAAGTGGCAACTTATGGAACGGTAGTGAGAAAATGATTTCATTGTTTAGGAAAATGGGCTGCAGTAACCAAATTTGACCACAGGGAGTCAGTCTTCCTTCATTTTTACATTTTTCACATTTGAAGCTTGTTAAACTGTCCCACAGATGTGCTACGAAACCAGTCAAATCTGTCATTTCTGTTATGACTGAGGATTTCTGCAGTGTGAATGACTGAAAAACTAAGACGAAGCTCAGGTTATATGAAGATTTTCTTTAGTAAATGCCTAACGTTAAAATTTCAAATTCCAAAATGCTTTATAAATACTGTATTATTTATTTATTTATTCATTTATTTATTTATTAAGAAGCCTCTGATTGAAGACACTTTGCTGTTGAATGAATGTCTTGTGAAGAGGATGATCAGGGTTGTCCATCATGTTCTTCATTCATCTAATCGGCTCTAGAAGCTCCAGAACTGCCCCAAGTAACGGAACCAACCTTCTATATCAGCTTGTTCTATTTTTTACTATCCCTGACTGATGCTGCAGATGAGATTCACTGTCTACGACAGACTTATACCAGATCATGCAGCGTCTGAAAACACTGAAGGATCGTAGCTTCCATAAGAAACACCGTCGGCTCTGTTCCTTCTTGTAAGTAGGTTCGTTGCCACACCTCCAGTCCAGTCTGCGGGTGAACACCACCTCCACTTATTCTCTCATTATGAACAAAGTGTTTCACCATTCCCACTTCTTCTAGAACTCTCCCGAGTTAGGCTAAAGTTCAAGTGGCGCTGCAGAATCTCACATAGTTGCTCTGCACAAGCTTTAAGGACCAATGGGCTCATACCTGCTGGTGCTTGTTTTGGTTTGGTATCTCCTGCTGGAGACAGAAAGACAATATTATGGGTCAAAGGAAGCACCTGAGGTGGTTGATGACAACGTTGGAGCAGCAGCAGGATCTATGACCATGGTGGAGGATAAAACAGTTGAAACCATTGAGGTGTCACAGGGAAGCTGTGCATCAAGAGGAGGTAGGAGGTCTGTTTGGCTGTGGGCAGGAGAGGAGGATGCTGAGCTCACTCCTGAGTTGGACCTACTGATGAATTTGTTTAGTTTAACAGCTTTGTTCATACTTCCATCTATCTGAATTATCCTAATGTTTATCTCTGACCACACATTTATTACATAGTTCTGCTGGAGTTTGAGCTCCAATTTTTCCTACTTTAATATCATTTTGTTTCTTATCTTGACTTGAATTATGTACTCCCCAACAATTCCCTGTCTTTTTATCTGACGTATGTTACATTGTCCACTCTTATGCAGTGTTGTCTTGTTTTTAGCACCCCCTAGTGTCCGTTAGTCAAACCAAAAGTGAAACTTATCTCCTCGCTGCTTAATCTAACTGCTGAAATGTCTCCTCAGCCTTCATTAGCGTCTACAGGAGTGGTTCATCACTAAATCAAACAAATCAGCTGTGTTCATGATCTAAAACATGCTGGAAGCAGACTGCAGCGCCAGGCATGTCAGCTCCACTTTACTAAGTCTAACAGGGACCGGACAGGCACTCTGAAGTTGCAAGTGTGGTATTCTGGCCACAGAGGGCGGTGGGGGTCTGAGTGACATTTCATTAACCCTGTAAAGGGTCATTTTTAGCACATACTGGCTCAAGAAAATGATTTAAAATGTTAAAAAGTTGCATAGTAAGGCTTTAACAGCAGTTTTTTAATACGATTGGTCAATTTGAGTTTCACATGAATGCTGAACTTGAAAATGGTTTTCTACCTGTATTTTCTGCATTAGTCACCGATAGACAATAGACTGGGAAATGCTTAGGTCAGAAAAAGCCACATAGATCTACGTCACACTGTAAAATTAACATTCATAGACTCGCCCATCTTGGCTTGCGACCGCGGAAGGCTGTTGTTGGTTTAGCGTCCTAGCTAGTAGAAGCTAACTGTTAGCATTAGCAACTCCACAACATGGCAGAACTCCTTCAGGCTTGTATTATTTGTGGAGATAAAACATCAATGTTGCATTTTTTTAACTAAAGAAAGAATAACGAACGAAAGCAATGGAAGAGTTGTATTGCTGTTAGCCAATCAGAGGCCAGATGATTGTATATCATGAATATTAATGAGTAAGACTGCAAATCCTGTCGTTTTTCACCCCCCACTTCTACTTCCTAAAACAGAAGCACCAGAGCTTTTTTCCCACAGAAAACAACCCACAAGGCATTCATTCATACTAGAGTCTATTGCATATTTGTTGAAATAACGAGTGTAGGCCTACTTTAAATAGCCGGGTACATTCTTAGTGATGGCATCTCTACGCAGTTCAGAGTGCATATTAATCTGTAGCCTCAAAGTCTCCCTGAAGAGTTTCATCAGCTTCTTGTGACCACCGAGTCACAGGTTGTCTCTTAACAAGAGGTTGTCCCCAGAACAGAGAAGGATAAGGTTATGATCCACTTTTCCGAGAGCAGGTCGTGCAGAGGAGCTGTATGCATCCCTGACATTAACACAAAACAAACATGTTGCATTTGTGTTCCAGGTAATAGACCCATTAAACCAGAATAATAAAAGACAAAAGTGCAACACCCAAGCATGCTGACTAAACTGACTTGAGAGACATTTGTGTAAATTAAATACTTTCAGGGAAGAATTATAAACAAAGACTGCTGTTGGGAGCAGATGGCCCTATCATAATATTTGCCACAGATTTTTGTCTCTTTACAACTCACTCACTTGCCAGTGTTCTCTCTCCAGTAATAATATGAAACATGTTAGCTACCTCAATCTGATTTCAAATTGGGAGACAGGCTGATGAAGCTCTGAGTACCTCTGGGTTCATTATCATTATCTTAAATGGGCTTAGCAGGTGTGAAAATCCTTTTTATGTCAACCATTCAGACTCAAATCATTCATTGATTCAGTCCATTATTGTCTGCTAGCGACATAAAGAACAATAGAGTTAAGGGAAGTTGGGGATATTTTGCAGTGGAAAGACGAATCGCTGTAATTTAAAAATAAATAATCCAGTTAAACTTAAACTAGATACTTGTGACAGTCACAGGTTCAAGTCCCCTCTGTGGGTTTTCTGTGTGGAGTTCCCACAGATCAGAAACATGCATGTTAGGCTAATGGAGAATAAATTATCCCTAGGAGGGAGGGAGGGAGTGGTTAGTGTACATGCTGCCCTGTGATGGTGACCTGTCTAGAGTGTCTTCCACCTCTTGAGTGATGACTGCTCCTCGTGACATCAGTGTGGATTTTGCTATTTTACCAGGAGACCTTCTGCAAAACGAGTTCCTAATTGCCTGGAAATGTCACGTTTCTGCAAAAATGGCAAAAAACGCACTTTGAAACTCAGCAAATGGTCAAGATATTGAATGAAAGGAATTTCAATAGTCAAAATAAAGAAGTGCATGCGTGAGAGACTGTTTTAGATTGACTTCTTGATTGAAAACATTTTGACAGCTGACTGTAATAAAACAGTTTTGGTGGGGATTGTAGGTGATAGGTGGACTAAATTTAGTTCCTTTTGTTTTCTGCTTTTGTGCATGCTCTCACACATCATCACTGAGCTTATAATCCAGGGGAAAAAACAATAATGATTACCTGAAGGCACATGGACAAGAAAAATGTTGCAAATTGTATTTTCCAGCAGGACAAAATTGTATTTAATTTTCAATATATTCTGAATATATCTGCACATTTCAGGAAGCCAGTATTATTACACATCAAACAAAAGCGCTGCACAACAAAAACACCAATTCTGACGCTGTAATTCTAAAAATCCACTTAAAAGCACCAACGTTGCTGCTTCAAGCGGATCGACAGCCTCGTGGCACCTGGCCTCGTTGCAAATGAAGAACCTTGACAGGCCGGACACATTAATGACATTATCCCACTAAAGTGAGCTGACCCATTACAGGCTGCACCACAAAGGATTCGCTGAGGTGTTATATCGCTTTAAACCACCCTGGTCTGTTTCAGTAATACAAAAGGTTATGTCAGGCTCCTATTTGTTTAGTATAGATTAGCATTTAGCACTTTTGGTCTCATTGAGGCTGATTCAATAATATTATCAATGATTATTAGGCAGCCTAAAGAGAGGAGCAGGCTTCAGCACAGGACATTAACATTTCCCTTTATCAGCCAAACTCGTAAGCAGACAGAAACGTCCATTTATGGTTCTCGCAGGTGGAAGAAGCTACATTAATTTGGCATGATTTGCATTTATGTATCTAATGTAAATGTTCAGAAAAACCCATAGTGCAAACAATACAGGTGGATTATGCTTTGAAATTTTCGTTTAATCCAATTATATTAATGTCACAAACAAAGCCAGTTTCTCATCATATGAATCTTTTTTGCTGTCAGAATAGGAAGTAAAGTAAAAGTTGTATTTATGTAGCACCTCTCACATAGGGGCCAACCCACCACTGTATGCAATATTTTACTGGAAACCAGTGAAGCAGCATTAATAAAGGGAGTGACATGAGTAAATCTGGTGGATTTAGTCATGAAATTGGCAGCGGAACTTTGAACCGTCTGCAATCGTTCTATGGAGGTTTTAGATAAACATGGAGAGTACATTACAGTAGTCCAGCCAAGTAGAAACAAAGGCATGAATCAACATTTACTTTTCACCACAAGAGACAATAAGGCTGAGTTTCACAATATTTATCAGATGACTGAAACAGGATTGAACCAGAGATCCAACACGAGTATCCGGTGTAAAACCTGCTTCTAAAGACACCCCATGGTTTCTAAGAGTAGATTTTCATAGATTACCCAGTGACACGAGGATCTCGTTTATCTTTCTTTGTAGCTGTTTCAGGTGCAAATATAATCTACTGAACTGAACCTAGTGTTCAGGTCAGTACACGACAATGTTCAATGTCCATTTACACTTAATCAGTACCACATATATCCCAACAAATCCCACAATGGTGGCCCTTATAATAAGACCAAAGTAATCAAATAGACCTTGTGGTTATAGAAATACAGTATACTCATTAAAGTGTGGGTAAGTCATCTGGGCCTCACTAACAATATTTTTAATTAAAAAAAATAGCTTGGGCGCAAATTGACTTGAACGATTAAAATGCGATTAATCAAGATTAATTAATTACAAAGCCTCTGATTAATTAGATTAATTTTTTTAATCGAGTCCCACCCCTAGTAATTATTTTTAATAATTCATTGAAAACCTGCATCTCAAGCATATAATTAGGGAACGGGTCACCCTTTGTTAACTATAAGACATTATTTAATGTTTTAGTAACATAACTGCAAACAACTACAGCTTTGTGCAAACACAGTTTGGTTACAAATCCCTTCTAACTGTCATAAGCAAATGTCTCAAAAGCTGAAATCAGGTTGAATCAAATAAAAGCCACAATCATAAAATCTTCCTGGAGGTTTTTCCTAGAGTCATCCTTTATGGAGGAAAATTGGATAAATGTCTGCCCACTATCAACTTTACAAGCAAAGGTGTTGGATTGTTCCATTTTTCAAGCGGCTGAGGATAATTGCTCAAGATAGCACACCTTTTCTTTGCTCTTCAAGATTCACTTGCTGTTTTTAAACCAAGTTGCTCTAGGTGTTTTTCATTTCCTTTTCGTTAAAATAGAACAAAAAAAACTAAACAGAAAAAAGATAAATGCTGCCATTTGTCTTAACTGCATTCTAGTGGTTTCCATATTTAACTGAGCTTCGCTTCAAACAGATTTGATGCTGCTGAGTATTTGTTGCTGGGGGTTCAGGCTGTGATTCCTTGTCATCAAGAAAAGGGACATTCCCAGTTTAAACACTAAAACTGATGGGAACTGATGTGGGATAAGGAGCAGGTGTGGCTAAGCAATGAAAGGCAAATCTGATTACATTATTGTTTGGCTCAACGGCAACTCTTTGGCACACAGCAAATTCAATCCAGCTGCCAATTTCTTGCTCCTGTGGCCTGGCATAAACAGCAGGAACAAATGTTCTTGGCATAAAGCAGCTATTGTGTTCTTCCTATTAGATCCACAAAGTAGCAGAATAAGAACTGTGTTAGTTTGCAGGCTATTTATAATTTTACTACAGTGATGTATTATGGATCTCAGTTATTTTTATCTTCACCTGTTCAGAAATAAGCAAAGAAACTGATTTATCAAAGTGAAATATTACCAGAATAAGTCATTCAGAATGTTTGCACCACAATAGTTTTACATGCTTGCTGTTCTTGTGTTAAGATGTATTTAAGTGACCTGATTTTATTTTTAAGACTTTTCAGAAAATTCATAAAAAAACATTGAATGGCCTAATTCTGCAAAATTATTAAATGACTGAACTGACATTTTCACAGTGAATTTCATACATGGATAAGTGATGGTCCTTTAAAAACTAAAGTAACAATAGATAGTGAACTGAACTGTATTGGACTGTTTACTTTGTGAAGTGCCTTGAGATGACTCTTTGGTGCTATATAGATAAACTCAATTGAATTGAATAGTTTTTTTAAACTTTAGGCTAGAGCTTTAGCATTGATCTGTGTGATTGTTGAGTTAGAAACTTGACCAGTTTCATATTTGACACCACTCTGCAGCCCTCTGCTGACCAAAAACCTTACTAGATAGTTTTGTGGAGCGGGTAGGTGTTCTATAGGGGGCACTCTTATACCTGCTTTACGACTGTTAGCTGTAATGCTAGCGGTTAGCATTTTCAGTTCGCCGATTGTCAATAAAAAGCACAAGAAAAAGAAAAAGTTTGCTTTTTCTGTTGGCATCATGGCGGAGCCTGGAAGTAAGAGAGTAATGTCTTTGGAGGCAAAGAAAAGAGCTAAAACCGGAGTGAACATCGGCGTGGCCTACACTAGCTTGAGGGAGCTAAAGGAGGCTACACAATCACAGACTGATGGTGACCTGGCTTTGTTGCTACTGGACTTGTAAGTAATAATATTTTTTGTCCAACAGTGTGGATCCTTTTACTTCGTGGTTTGTTTTAGTATTAGTTGGCTCATGTTAGTGTTAGCTCGTTGTTAGTGCTAGCTACAACAGGCTGCAGCAGGGTTGTTTACGGTACTTGTAATTCCACTAGTATTGGTGTTCTGTAATACTTTATGGCAATGAACCCAAAATGTTAATGTTTAGTAACCTGTTCCACTTCATTATCACTCTAGTCTAATGGCGTGGTGCTCCATCATGCTAGAAAGTACATTGGGTATGTCTAAATTTAGGGTTATCATACGAGCAGGGGAGGAGCCCCTCTGATCTCATTTAACCTGAAGACTGACAGATTGTTTTCAGTAACTTTGGTGATTTTGGCTGATAAATGGCTGGAGAAATTACCGGTATGCAATGGTCCCACGTTGAGAGGTAAAACTTAAAAATGCCAGTGTGGCGTACCATTGAGTACCGGCCCTCTTAAAGCACTTTGCTCATGAGGATACACCAGACCCATCCTTGAAGTTCGGGGAAAATGAGAACGCATTAGAGGACAAATATTGAGTATCCTTCAAATTTGGATGGCCTTGTCACTTTGCTGTGATGTTTTTGGCCCTAAAATATGAGCTCGTAAGGATGCAGCCCATGGATCTGGACGTAACCGTTATTCATCACTAAACTGTCCTTTTAATGTTTGGAGGAGTTCCTCTAGGAGGATGTTTGGGTCTAGGTTTTTTTTCAAAAACGTTTTCTGAGGGTGAACTTTGAGTGGGCCCACTCCCTTGGCTGAGAAGTGACCCCACATAAATGGTCTCAGGAAGCTTTACTGTTGCATCCGAGAAGAGAAAATGACTATCCCCTTCCTCAGCAGTTCATCATTTGCAGAATTTCTAAGTGGTTTATTTGCTACTCTTCTCCTCAAGTCTTAATTTGCATGGAAATGCGTGCACACCTGCCTTTTGCCATTACCGAGTAAACTCTGCAAGGGTAGTGTGGTGACAGTTCTGGTGCTTGGTGGACTTTCCTGAAGTCCCTGAAGCTTAATTCATAAATTCAGTAGAAATGGGTTTTAGGGATTAACTTAACTTTCCTGGCAAAGAGGGACTTTACAATAAATTATAATTCATTTGATTACTCTTCATAACGTTCTGGAGTTTATGCATAATTAATCCAGAGGCAGCAAACTTTTTTTGACAATATTTGTGCGATTCTTTCAACTTTTGTTCTGCATTAAACACAAATCAGCACCGACTTTTCTTATAGTTTCTCTGTTCAGAGCTGCATTATTTTGGCTTGGTAAAGGGTATAAACGTTTAGTTGTGGTGATATATCTTTTGAGTTGAACCACTTTATTTTGTATGAGTAAAGAACAAAATAAGTCAAAAGCATGCATGACTTGTTTTGCATGTGTTTGGATGGTGATACTTGGTTCTTGTCCTTTATTTAATTTTCTCGACTGTTTTATCAGGTTTTCTTCATCTTGGTTATCGTCTGTGTGTTTAGTCTCTTAGATGCTTAATTTGGAGTAGTGAATTTTTGATCTATCTATTATCGATTTATCCACTTTAAATTTACTTTATAAATTCTTGCCAGATTCTTTTTCAGCATAGGCTTTGAGTTATGTTTCCATCCTTTAATAATCTTCTGGAGTCTGGTAGTCAACCTCTGAGCCAGTATTTTGGGATATCCTCAAGCACTGTTGATGCCATCTGTAATGATCAATTATTAACACCTGCTATACTCGCGTTGCGCTCATGATCACAGTCCGTGCAACGCTCTCTCTCCCAATAAGTTCCTACCAAATTATCTTGGTCTCCTTTGATAAAACATTAGTCTGCAGTACTCATGAGATTTCTTTTCAGATTTTTTTACCAGACATCCAAGTGATAGACCCTTCTATGTATCTTTTTTTAGATTTTATTTCAGTGTTTTTGGAACTCGTCCATAGAGGCTGACATCATGCAGTGTCCTTTGCGCTGTCTGAGCTGTCACAGAAATCCCATTTCCATTAACGACCCAAGTGCCAAGTCCGAAGCACTTGACCATCTGCTTTTTGAGCTATATTGGTCAAATGGTGCTCTGTCAGTGGCATCTGTTTAGGAAGATGGGCACTACTGCTCTAATTAGTGGCACACTCTGTGCCTCTTGATGACCACAAGAAGAGTCTACCTGTATTGTATCATAATTATCGTGTTTTTTATTTATAGCTTCAGTTTGAGTTACTGATTTTATTTTATTCTTATTTATGACACAGTTACACCTTTATGTGTGGATGATCATGGAAATATTGCAGCAATCTTTTCCCAAAGAGCCTATATTTTCCAAAATATCATTCTAAAGTGTTTACTTTTGATTCCTTCTAAAAGGAAAGGCCTCGCCTACACGTTCAAGGCGCTCCTGAAAGGTGATACGACTTTGTGAGCTGTATGAGATTACAGGATTCCTGGACAAGCTGCCTCCACACATTTGTCCATCAGCCTGCCACTTGCACAGTTATTAGCCTGGAGTAGCTTTCAGGAGCAGCTTGCATTGACCTGACAGCACGTAGCTTAAGGGTGGCCGCTGATGGACGGGACTGAATTTTATCAATGAGAGAACAGTGACAGTCTAAATGTGCCTGTTTAATAAGGATGTGTCGGTTCACATGTTCCACCAAAATGAAGGGCTAGGTTCCCGTTGCTGAAATTGATCGCATTGATGCATAAATCATGCAGCTGCACAGTTGCAGGACATGATTATAGTAAAAATAAAGCTGCTTCTAAAAGCTTTTTTTAGGGATGTCTGATATTATTGGCTGATTTTGCCATTAAAATGTAATATCGGAAATTATTGGTTTTGGTTTTTACTCTTTTAATGCCTTAACTTTTACATACCATGCACATGTTATACATCAATCTCTTCAACTACATCTCGCATATGTTGGTAGAATAGAATAGAGCAGATTTCATTAATCCCACAGTGGGGAAATTCACTCGTTAAGGCAGCACATACACTTAGTACTAAGTACTTTATCGGTATATCCAAGAGGTATATTGGTAAAAAAAGCCAACATCAACATACTTCTTTTCCTTCAGTCAGCTGTATATAAGTGTAGCATGAATTATTATGGAAGTTTATTTATCCCAACACAGTAACAGAAATAAAATGAGGGAAAATTGGGAAAAATTAAGGTGTTATCTACATCATTATCATCTATTGCCCTTTTTTATGATAATTCATTTAAAGTAACAATAGATAGTTTTTAAAACTTTAAGCTAGAGCTTTAACATTGAGCTCAGTGATTGTTGGGTTAGAAACTTGACCAGTTTCATATTTGACACCACTCTGCAGCCCTCTGCTGACCAAAAACTGCTCTAGATAGTTTTGTGGAGCGGGTAGGTGTTCTAGGGCAGTGTTTCCCAACCCTGGTCCTCAGGGCACACTGTCCTGCATGTTTTCCATGTTGCCCTTTCAAACACCAGTGTTTCCCTGCTGCCACACACCTGACTTAAATTAATGAGTGATTAACAGGCTTCTGCAGCATGTGATGTCCTCCTGAGGAGGCAATCTAAATCAGGTGTGCTGAAGCAGAGACATGGAAAACTGCAGGACAGTGTGCCCTGAGGACCAGGGTTGGGAAACACTGTTCTAGGGGGTGCTCGTATACCTGCTAGCAGGAAAATGCTAATGGTTAGCATTTTCAGTTTGCCGATCGTCAATGCACAGGAAGAAGAAAAAGAAGTTTGCGTTTTCTGTTGGCATCATGGCGGAGCCTGGAAGTAAAAGTAAGAGAGTAATGTCTTTGGAGGAGAAGCAAAGAGTTAAAACATCGGCACGGCCTATGCTAGTTTGAGGGAGCTAAAGGAGGCTACAAAATCACAGACTGATGGTGACCTAGCTTTGTTGCTGCTGGACTTGTGAGTAATAAACGTTTTTGTCCAACAGTGTGGATCTTTGTACGTTGTGATTTATTTTAGTATTAGTTGACTCGTGTTAGTGTTAGCTTGTTGTTAGCGCTAGCTACAGCAGGCTGCAGCAGGCTTGTTTACGGTAGGTGTAAATCAATTCCACTTTCAACCAGTAGGGCAGAGGAGCAGGAAACTGTGTTCAGCACATTAGTCAGATGTCCGGCTGTATAAAGATGCTTTGTAAATAAAATTGATGATGATGATGAAATACAAAATTGTACACTACTTCCATGGTTCCCAAAGTTGCAGTCGGGATCCAGCTGTAGGTCCTGACACACCAAGTGCAGGGTTCCTAAATTATCTCCAGATATCTAATGAATTGCAAAAAATGTTGCTAACAGCATCATTTTCAGCCATATTTATGTAAAAAATTAAGGATAGTTTTAATGAGTAAATTAAATTGGATGTTGAAGCTCTTTGTGCTGTTTTTATGCCCTTATTTTATACTGTAATTAGCAATTTTGTAAATTTCAACTTTGTAACAGGTGTTGCGAGTCTTTGCTAGAATTTCTTTAGGTTGGAAACTCAAAAGTTTAGGAACTGTTAAAAGCTGTTTTGTGCAATTTAGCCTAAAAGTAATTAGGTTGCCATGAATATCCAAAAGGAAAAGCTTGCAGTCAATATGAGAATATTCTGTAGGTAAACAGAAAGTATTGCCTACTTTTGATTTTGATGCTCTAGTTTTGTGATTGTACATTTTTTTATTTCTTTTTTTTATATAATAAAAGTTAAACATCATAAATCTAGACTCATTTTTAACTTGCATAACTTTAACAACACAATAATATTTCATCTTTAAGCAGTTTTAAAACAATATTTTTTAACTACTTGATATTGTTTGTGTTTTGAGTTTGGAGGAGCAGACCCGTAGGAGGCAGGGTGTCTTAGATAAAAAGCAATGCATAATGGGATAGTGGCAGAGCAACTCCGTTTTGAGTTGCCTCGGGGGAAGTTTGGTGCTTATCTCTGGCCTCATGTGGAATGTGCATGTTGTTGTGTCCCAGCAGCATTCACGTCAGAGTGGCTATCGGTTGTTTCACAGCTTCACAAAAGGCGTATGGATCGTGTAAAGGTGGCTTTATTTTACTAAGCGTTGATAACGAGGTTAAAATCAGGCCAGATAGTGAAAAGAATCAGAATAAAACAATTAAAGAAACATTATCGCATACTTTTATTGATTTTCTGTTTATGAGCATTACTGTTTAACTAGTGGGAGCTCATTCCTTCAGTATGTGAGAGAAATGGGTGAGGATGTAGTGTATCTGCAGGATTTTCTGCTCTTCAGCAAGAGAAAAACAGAAATGGTAGAAACCCTGTGGTCCACACTCCCACGTTCTTTAACTGCACTATATTTTTTAGAAATAAATTTTTTGTGTGTGGGCTCACATATGAGAACGTTTGGAAAAGTTAAAAACTGATTGCATCTATTGAAAAACTTTGCACACCAATTTATCTGATAAGATAAAATTTGAACGCAAGCAGCAAGATATACATTTTTATCTGCAAGCTGTTCATTATGTACAGCTTTTGAAATGCAGCCCTTAATTAAAAATTTGCGTCATTGAAGGAATTATGTGAAGCTGCAGGGTTAAGCCGCTTTGCAGTGATGCCATGAAAATACATTATGTGTGACAACGGTACATAAAGGCACATAAAACTGAATATTTCTCACAAAACAGCTGTACTTTCTATATTCATATGACTATTGCATTCCTGCATGATAAAACTAAAGAAAATGTATTTTTTATACCCAACCTTCAAAATGTAGAAAAAGTATTCACCCTCTTACAAATTTCTTCTGCTTTTGCTTTTTGGTCACTTAAATGTTTCAGATCTGCAAACCAGGACCACAGAATTCTGTTTATCAGTCGAGGTTTGGCCTTGGAAATCTCCCAAGATGCCTTTTTTTTCTTGCCCCATCTCTTCTTTGATGTTGAATTATGACCTTTGACCTCTATTTAACCAGGCAAGGTCTGCAGTCCTTTAGATTTTGTTCTGGGTTATTTAGTTCTTGAATTTACTTAGAACAGGGCATGATGTGTTGCTTTTTGAGATATTTTGGATTATATCATGTCGTCAGTTTATATTGAATTGGGCAAGCGAGGTGACAAGGACAAGGACCACAAGGTATGGATCTATCTGGCATTCATTGTAATTCATAGTCTGGATATTCCTAGTACATGCTGGAATGTGAGTGGCGCTCCAAAATTCTTCGTTGTTTTCTTCTTTTTCAACAAGGGCATTAGCAGCTCAGGCTAGCATTAGCAGTTCAGGCTAGCGTTAGCAGTAGTTCGGCCTAGCATTATTCTGCCGTTGCAGAATAATGTTGCAGAGACCAGAGTTTATATATTGCTGACGCTGAAGTTGGTTGGGACATGCAGATTTAAGGAGGTGGGTCTCACCCATCTTGACTCACAAAGAGGAAGGCTGTTATTGATTTAATGTCCAAGAAACAGCAGAGATGTCTCAGCTAGTAGAAGCTAACCGTTAGCATTAGCAACGCCACCACACAGCAGAACTCCTCCATGGTTGTTATTTGTGGAGAGAAAACATCAACGTTGCAAAGTAAATGGAGTCAGTGGTAGAGCTGCGTTGCTGTTAGCCAATCAGAGGTGAGATGTCCAAATATCAGGAAATAAGACTCCTGCCATCTGAAGCTCAACTCTGATGTGGCTCACTTCTAGTTCCTGAAATGGTGCACCAGAGCTTTGTTTTCCCAGAGTATGACTTACGAGGTATTAATTCCTACAAGAGAGCACTGCAAATGCATTAAAGGAAAAGTTCGCTTTTTTAGACATTAAGTTTTATGTGTTCCTTCACCCACCCAGTGCTCTGTAAACTTTGACCCATTTCACACACACACCCCTGCCCAGAGATTTTCAGGGGAGAAGTGATTCATAAACGTAGTTCTGGCTAGTTTCGGGGGCGCTTTATCTGCGCCGTTTAGCCTCACAAAAGGATTAGCCTCTGAAAGCATGGCTAATTTACATCTCACAAACAAAGAGAAAAAATTTACAACGTCACATTACAGCGGGACTAGTTTTTGTCATTCGTATCCCTGCGCCGGTCCCCGCGGATATTAAACAGCGCTTCGTATGTCAGCTGTTTCACTGCCGAATGCCGAAAACATGTCGGACTCCGTCTCATCTGATGACGAATTTCATTTTAACACTATATCAGATGAAGAAGAAACTTATTTTACTACTAGGATATCTTTATGAGCCAGAGTACACGGATGAAGAACTGCATTTGCTACACAAAACACACACATCAACACAGATTGTTGACAAAGCTACTGCAGTCTATGATCAACCATCGGTGTAAAGATGATTGCATAAATAATGCGCTAAAATGCGAAGATGATTGCATGAATACAGCAGACATAGCGGAATAAATCATTTTTTAAAAACAAAACTTACCCAGATTTCTGGTACGGCCGAACTCTTCAAAAACAGTCTTTCACTTTTCCCGAACTTTTTCCTGATGTAATCATCCTCTTTGAAGTGTGCACTGCACAAACGAAAGGATTTGACTCATTCCAGCCGAGTATCCTTGGAGTAGCCGATTGCTAAAAGCCACTGATGCCTTAGAGAAACGTCCTTAGCAGGAAAAGTGTCAAACCGAAAAGGTGATCCTGTAACATCCTTATTGTTACAACCCGGGAACCTGCAGGTATGCACCATGGCTCGATATATTTAAGAAAAACTACTTTTAAGTGACTTTAGAAGTTGTTGTTTCACTCATACAGCTAGGATTAGCAGCCAGACACGAGCCCGTTCTATAGCTGCGGTGACCGGCGCAGGGATACGAATGACAAAAACTAGTCCCGCTGTAATGTTGTAAATTTTTTCTCTTTGTTTGTGAGATGCAAATTAGCCATGCTTTCAGAGGCTAATCCTTTTGTGAGGCTAAACGGCGCAGATAAAGCGCCCCCGAAACTAGCCAGAACTACNATCCTTGAAGAAAACTCTATAAATACCTGTTGTGGTGTAAAGAGTAAATGTGTTCTGTCAGAAAAACTCACACATTTCAGTGTGACTAGTGGTTTCCCTACAGACATTGTTCATGATTTATTTGAGGGAATAGTTCCTGTGGAAATAGCTCTCTGTCTGACTGTGTTCATTTCCAAAAAATATTTTACTTTGGACACTTTGAACAAAGCAATTGAAGATTTCCACTACAAATGGACTGATAAAACTAATCGCCCTCACGCTGTCCCCCTAACCTATGCATCCAGGAAAACAATTGGTGGAAACGCACATGAAAATTGGACTCTAATTTTAAATTTAAATTTTTTCCTCTACTACTTGGACAGAAAGTGCCTACAGACGAGCCTGCTTGGAAACTCCTTCTTGATTTAAAGGACATTGTGGAAGTTGTTGTTTCTCCAGTTCAGACTCAGGAATCAATTGCATATCTGAACTTTAAGATCTCTGAGCACAGAATTAGATTTAAAGAAGTTTTTCCTAACTCAAACCTACTGCCTAAACATCATTTCTTGGAACATTACCCTCAGTTAATGTGGGACTTTGGGCCTTTGGTTGCATTATGGACCATGCGATTTGAAGCAAAGCACAGCTTCTTCAAAAGAGTTGTGCGGCATACAACCTGCTTTAAAAATGTGCTTCTATCCTTAGCACAAAGACATCAGTTTCTGATGGCACATCACCTTCATTCATGGAGCTTTCATAAAACACCTATGGAGGTAGCAAACATTTCAACTCTTCCGATTGATGTGTTAAAAGAGGATATTGCATTTATTCTCAAACAGAAGCACCCAGAATTGGATGAGGTTTCCTTAGCTAAAAATGCAACGTACAATGGCCTGAACTACAGGAATGGAATGATCCTTGCACATGGCTCATTGTCAGGACTACCAGAATTTGTGGAAATAATCCAGATGATTGTCATCAAGGATAAACTGCTTTTCATCGTCAGAAAGCTGAGTGCATGGTACTGGGAACATTACAGAGCCTATGAAGTGAAAATATGCCCTACAAAGAAGGTGGAACTAGTTGACCCAAACAACCTTGCAGATCCTTACCCTCTGGCAGACTAAATATTTGGCGGAATGCGGCTGATTACTCTTAAAAGATTTATACATGTGTAAGGTCAGTGTCACAAACATTGATGGAAAAATGGTCCTGAATTATGGTTATTTCAAGTTTGAATTATAATTTTACTTGTCTAACTTCAGGATTAATAATGTATGGTTTTGATTTAAAGACATAAAATTGTGTTTATTTTTAGAACTAAAAAACTAATTTATCTTTCTCTCTCTCTCTCTCTCTGTCTCTCAGCACAATGGCAGACATGACACCTGTTCGATTGCTGGTCAGTTTGAGTGAAGACAACAACGTCAGAATGGAGCTACACCAAGGAATTCCAAACTCAGTGGAAGAGCTTATTGAAGAAGTCAAGAAAGCATGTGGATTAGAGGGATGCATAAGATTGCAGTATAATGACACTGATTTTGGGAATATATTTGTGAATCTGACCTCTACATCTGTCATTAGGGATCTGACCATTCTTAAAGTAATTCGGTTAGACCCTGATACCACAGCCATTGTTTTGTACCTGGTTGAGTCTTCAAGTAGTAGCAGCACTTCTCTTGCTCTGGACAGTGATAACTCCTCAGTCTCTGCACATACAGATGACACAGTACTGTTCAGTAGCCCCTCATCACACTCTCTAAGAACACAGCAATGGCCACCAGTGTTCCAAATCCCCAACTTCTCCTATGACACAGAATGCCAACTGCAGACGGCAAATATGGAGTACATGAAAACCCAAACTACTGTGACACCTGGTTCAAAGATGCTGTCGGACATATTGGATAAATTAGCTGAAAGTATGTATGCATACACGCCATATCCTGAAGATTGCCATTACAGTAATGTTGCAGAGGCACTCACAAGTAAGCATCCCTGCCTTAGGGAACCAGGATCTTTCAATCAGAGCTATGGATGGAAACAGAGGCTTAAGATAAAAATGGGCAACAACCGGACACAACTTAAGGCACATGGCTCATCTGCTGAGCTCACAGTGAATTCTTTAAAATCCAAGACTCCAGAGAATGCCTACCCAGCAAAGAACGTAGAGACCTAGACGAGCTGAGGCTAATCATTTTCCAGCTTTGCCAAGTGGTGAGACTACAGAAAGCCTGGAACAAGAGCGAATTTCCATTTTGTCAGAAATTCAGAAAAGAAACAACTGACAAACCGAGATGTGGGAGATGCTAAACCCATCTGTCAACGGTTTTATAGAGTGTCCATCAAGAAACAGGAAACCATGAAAGGGGAGCTGGAGTACATGCTGCGACATGGCCTTGCGGAGCCTTCTTGTTCTGGTTGGGCCTCTCCCTGTTTGTTGGTAGAGAAAGCAGATAAGGGGGTCCGGTTTTGTACTGATTATCGCAGGTTAAATGCAGTCACTCGACCTGATGCCTTCCCCTTGCCCCGCATGGATGATTGTATTGACCTGGTAGGCTCAGCTAAATTTGTAAGTAAGTTTGACTTACTCAAAGGATACTGGCAAGTACCTTTGACTGAGAGAGCAAAGGAAGTTTCTGCCTTTATTACACCTTTTGGCCTGTATTCCTATAACGTCATGAGTTTTGGACTACGGAATGCTCCTGCGACTTTCCAACGACTCATGAACAGGGTGGTGTCAAACTTGGAAGGGGTGGTTGTGTACTTGGATGATGTTGTAGTCTATAGCGATACTTGGGAAACTCATCTGGACAGAATCCGTACGCTATTCGACCGTTTGCGGGATGCTCAGTTGACGGTTAACCTGTCTAAGTGCGAATTTGCTAAGGCTACCGTCACCTATTTGGGGATAATCGTAGGCCATGGCTGGGTAACACCAATACGGGCCAAAGTCACTGCCATTGACAGATACCCTGTACCCATGACAAAAAAGGAACTTATGCGTTTCCTTGGGCTAGTGGGGTACTACCGCCGCTTCTGTCCGAACTTTTCCTCAGTTGTAGCCCCTTTAACTGACCTTTTGCAATTTATGGCGGTGGTTTTAAACATGCAGTGCCCTGTGGTTGAGAACATTGGGTTTTTTTCAATGTTCTCGCTTTTTGAGGGGAGGTGTGACGCCCCATTGTCTTTTGGGTTTTCATTTGTTTGTTTTTCCTCTGTTGCAGGCAGCTCGTTAAGAAGCCTTGGAGGCACCTGGGATCAGGGTGTGGTGCTGCCCATAAAGCCTGCTGACTTTTTGCTTTCAGGAGGGCCTCTCCTGGGTGGTGGAGAGTCCTTCCTGGCCATTATTTCTGATTATTAAGTGATTTAGTCCATCCTTGGTTTTGTTAATTAAATCAGTTCGTTAAAACCCCACTCCTCTGTTTGGTCTCCCTTCTTGTTACAGCCCTACTCCTAGACTGGGTTGTAACACAGAAGACTCACCGCTCAGCAGGCCTTGGAAGTTCTCCTGAGTGAAGTAAACCCTTGTGACTCGGATGGAGAAGACATAGAACTTCAGCCGGATTCGGACTCAGAGCCGTCTGATCAGTCTTCAGGTTAATTTTTATTTCATATTATTTCCTATTTCATTTCAAACAAGTGGAAAATAACAAAAAGGCAGAGCAGAGTGACAGAAATATCTACTCTGCCTTTTTTATATTTTCCACTTTTTTGTTTGTGCACCTTAGCAAACATTCACTGCCATCTGAAGTGCAAGACATTTTTCTGCTTTAGTTGGATCTTTTAATTTAGGAGGATATTTCAGAATTATTATTAGTATCTATGCATGCATTTGTGTTATCATTTGACTTTCCCATTGCTCACAATTTGAATTTGTTCATCCTGCAGATGAGGAGACTGCTTCTCAACCTAAAAAGAGAGTTTGGGGACTGACCTTACATAGACAGCGAAAGATGACACAGTGTGGCGTGAAGAACAGGTGGGGACGAGTCTCCCTTTCACCCCAATAGAAGTGTATGCCGCAGATGGAGAGCCAACGGCTAAGGCCAGAAGAAGTATCTCGAGTTGCCTTAAGAGCTTCCTGTGTTTCATCACTCTTGACATGTTTCGTAGCATGCAAGAATGGACTATTCAACATGCACAGCAAACGGAGCATGCTCATTGGTTCATGGCCCTCCCTGAACTAATGGCATTTATCGCAATTGTCATCTTGCGGGGGCTTACCAAGGTTCCATCGCTACGTGACTGCTGGTCAGAAAACCTGGGAAACCCACAGATCATTGGAACTATGCTGCTAAACCGCTTCCAAGAAATCATGCGACACCTACGCTTCGATGACCAGTCCACCCGCAGTGATCGAGCAAAGACAGATAAGTTTGCTGCAATTTCCAGTGTGTGGGGATCATTTGTCACCAACTGCATCACGTCCTACAACCCTGGTCTACATATCACTGTTGATAAACAGCTTTTCCCTTCAAAGACTCGCTGCTATTTCCTGCTAGCCTGGCAAGCCATCCTATATATGTGTATATATAAACTCTCTATAGACAAACTCTGCAAAGCAAGAATTTGGTCTAGTTCACTAGGCTAGTTTCCTGCAATATATTGCAAGTAAACCTGATAAGNGTTTAGCCTCACAAAAGGATTAGCCTCTGAAAGCATGGCTAATTTACATCTCACAAACAAAGAGAAAAAATTTACAACGTCACATTACAGCGGGACTAGTTTTTGTCATTCGTATCCCTGCGCCGGTCCCCGCGGATATTAAACAGCGCTTCGTATGTCAGCTGTTTCACTGCCGAATGCCGAAAACATGTCAGACTCCGTCTCATCTGATGACGAATTTCATTTTAACACTATATCAGATGAAGAAGAAACTTATTTTACTACTAGGATATCTTTATGAGCCAGAGTACACGGATGAAGAACTGCATTTGCTACACAAAACACACACATCAACACAGATTGTTGACAAAGCTACTGCAGTCTATGATCAACCATCGGTGTAAAGATGATTGCATAAATAATGCGCTAAAATGCGAAGATGATTGCATGAATACAGCAGACATAGCGGAATAAATCATTTTTTAAAAACAAAACTTACCCAGATTTCTGGTACGGCCGAACTCTTCAAAAACAGTCTTTCACTTTTCCCGAACTTTTTCCTGATGTAATCATCCTCTTTGAAGTGTGCACTGCACAAACGAAAGGATTTGACTCATTCCAGCCGAGTATCCTTGGAGTAGCCGATTGCTAAAAGCCACTGATGCCTTAGAGAAACGTCCTTAGCAGGAAAAGTGTCAAACCGAAAAGGTGATCCTGTAACATCCTTATTGTTACAACCCGGGAACCTGCAGGTATGCACCATGGCTCGATATATTTAAGAAAAACTACTTTTAAGTGACTTTAGAAGTTGTTGTTTCACTCATACAGCTAGGATTAGCAGCCAGACACGAGCCCGTTCTATAGCTGCGGTGACCGGCGCAGGGATACGAATGACAAAAACTAGTCCCGCTGTAATGTTGTAAATTTTTTCTCTTTGTTTGTGAGATGCAAATTAGCCATGCTTTCAGAGGCTAATCCTTTTGTGAGGCTAAACGGCGCAGATAAAGCGCCCCCGAAACTAGCCAGAACTACCTTTATGAATCACTTCTCCCCTGAAAATCTTTGAGCAGGGGGGTGTGTGTGAAATGGGTCAAAGTTTACAGAGCACTGGGTGGGTGAAGGAACACATAAAACTTAATGTCTAAAAAAGCGAACTTTTCCTTTAAACAAGTGAACGACATTTTTAACAACAATGTAAATTTGGTTTTAAATTCTACTGCCTCTTTAATAAATAAATTCAATCAGAAACCATGCATTATTGATAGGAATGTCCACTATTATCAGCCGATATTGGTATGAAAATTTAATATTTTAAATGATCTGTTTCTGTTTTTACTTTAAATGACACAACTTTTACATACCATGCACAAATTATACATCAAACTCATCAGCTATGTCTCCACTCACTCAAAATGTCAAAAAGAGACCGATCTGAGATTTACTTTTTGAGATATTTTTGTTTTTTTGGCACAACTGGCCTAACTTAAATTGAAGAAGTTGTCATATTTTGCACAGATGTTTAAAGTTTAATTTTGCATGACAGAAAATACGATGTAATGTTAGTTACCTAAAATAATTTTTTATGAGGGTGGGAACCTGCATTTATTGGAATCGGTTTAAATCGGTATACCGGATATTAGTAAAAAAGCAAATATCGAGCATCCCTAATTGACCTTTCGCCGAGCCACGCCCCCCTTAGTTACTGTTGCCAAGTCCGACAATAAGTGGATCATTTACTGCAGCTTCGCAGATTTCCGCGATGGAAAGAAGTAGACAGATGCGTGTCAGCGACATTTTTTGGAGCAATTCCTCCTCATTATCATCCAGATCGAGGCAAAGGGGTTACAGTATGCAGTGGAGGGATATATTAGTGTCGGCTCCGCTGAGCGAAGCGTAGCAGGGAACAAGGAGTTGGGAGTTTTGGGAGAAGGCGGCGTCCGGGATCACGTGGATCGGTGAGCGGTGGCGGCGATGTCCCTTTGAGCTGTCAGATGTCTGTCAGATGTCACCTGTCAGATGATCTGAGCTGCAGGCAGCTCTAAAAGCTCCCGGTGCTCTGCATCACTCCAGTTTATCATCTCAGCTGGTTCTGTTAACAAAAAGAAAATTAAGCCCGTGTTTACTTTCATTTTCAATATAGTTCCCGGCCGGAGCTCGGCATTCATTCATCACGTGATCATGACACCACCCGCTGTTGCGCCAATAGGCTTAATGTGTGTTTATAAGACACACGGTTGAGGTAATATTACGCTGATTTGCCGGCACGGTGTGTCTTATCTAAAAGGGTCTTGGATAGTCTGGGAGGCGGACCTCCACCCAGCCGCGGGCGGGGGGAGCACTCACGCTTGGCTGCTGCTGGTTGAGCTCGATGAGGAGGTTCTGAAGGTGAACAAAGTAGACACGACTACTATTGAGGCTAATGCTTAGTAGTATAATTTAGGCTTAGCTTCATCATTTTGTTTGGAGTTGTCGGATAGTAACGGTTGCTATGATGTGTGATTGGACAATAGCTATTCTGGGGGCGGGGCCGGCAAAAGGCTAAATATCGATCAACTTTTTCCAAACATGTCATGGTTTATATTTCTAGCCTGGTGCACTAACATTTCCAATAAAGTAGACCTTTTATCTTTAGTGTTGTGATGCAACTAGGAACAACCAAAGCACATTCACATCCAAATCTGTTTTAATCTGCCATCTAAAAGTGGAACCAGCCTTTAGTTCATATCAAATGATTATTTAAACCTAGGAACCATCATAGCATCCTTTCCCCCTCATGTTAAAAACTACTGACAGAGGGCCACAGGGTCTGGTCACTTTCATTATAACCGACAGCTGAGAAGATTTGGTTTCTGCTGCAGTCACCAGGCAGCTGTAATCAGGAGTCTGGCTCTGTCTCGATCTTACTCAGTAATTAGAAGCAGGGAGGATGTTGAGAGGCGCATTCATTTAAACCCGACATCCTCTTGTTTTATGAGAAATTAATCTCCTTGTTCTGTTTCTCCTGCCTGCTGGTGCGACCGCAGTCCTCCATTATAAAAGAAACATTTTCACTATCCAAGGTCATGTGTTGTTTTTATTGTTTTAAAATAAAATTTAGATTGCCAAGCACATAAAAATCTAATCAAAATATGCACAGCGTACAGGCTACAGCTTTTAAAATGGGTTTCAGGAAAATATGTTGAGAGGTGCACTTCTTGTTCTGCATGCCAACAGGGATTCTTGGCTTGCTGCCCTTGCGGCGTGCACTGAGGGAATCCCAAATTTCTGTCGTAAAAGCACAGGAAGCTGTGACCCCTTTTGAAAGACTATGAATCATCCTGTTATCTCCATCTCCTGAGTAGCAGGGACTTTCATTCTCCAGCGCATCGCTGTCGAGCCACGGCTTGGTAAATGCAATGCTACTGGTTATGAGATTGCAACAGTGTTTGCACAATTGGATTGTGGAATCAAACGTGCATGCCTGCAGATATGCATACAACATTAAGCACCAAAGCAGAAAGAAAGCTGATCCAGGTGGGAGCCTAAATCACACAAATGGTAGGATGATAGAGAGATCCGTTCAGTAATAAGCTTTTTAACTAGTCCCAGGAAGGCGGAATGAAGTGCAGTCATTAGTATGCCCTATGGGTGTCTAGTCAAATTACCTCTGGGCCTCGCTGCTGTGACTCAAAACAACTAGCTCTTCCAGTCATCTGATTAAATGCAGAAAAACCTGCAGCTTGTTGATTTCTCCCCTAAATGGTGTTGGAACCTAAAGCAAAGTTTACATTCTAAATATCCTTGGTATTTTATTTGTACTTGTAACCCACTAGAAAAAAAGCTAATTTTTATTTTCTTTTTATTTTATTCAGCTAAGTTATTTTTTCTTATTTAACTGCCACAAAAAGTATTGTTGGTTAAAATTTGTGTCATTTAAAATCACTTTGGAACAGAAATGATTGTAACGACCTCCTATTGGCTTTAATGCCTGTCAATCAAGGCTGTTTCACACACTAGTTCATGATTGGTTAAATCGGGATGTGCTGAGTTGTGATTGGCTGAGCAGAGTGGGCGGACGAGCCACGAAAGCAGCTCACGAGAGAGAACTGCCGAACGGATTACTAATGGAAACGATGCGGTAAATTCATGAGGAAGAAAACTGTTTAAAAGTAAATCTTTCTTCATATTACTTACCTGAAACATTGTGTGAAACAGTCTGGATGAATGAAGTGTCAACAAAAACGGAGTTTTGATAACTTTTTGAAGTCTTGGTGAGTTGCCAATATTATTTTAAGAGAGCTAAAGGTGGACTAGCATCTAAGCTAAATCAGCAACTTAAGTAAAACGGAATTAAAAAAAAAATGTGCTAAAACTTTTAAGAACCTTTTCACTGATAGTAAGTTGAACGTGTATTGGTTGTTTTAATAAGTAGTATGAAACTATATGTTATTTTAAGTTTAAATCTGTTATCTTTTTTTCTTTTTTGCTGAGAAACCACCACTTTGTACAGCTATGCCACTGAGAGATGGTGATGAAACCAGAGAATTGTTTTATTAATTAATTAAAAGAAAACCATTTACAAAAATGATTCATATGAAATTATTACTTCATGATTTAAAGACATTTCTGCATTTGTGAAAACCAGTTAGAAGTCTCCTTGACGAGGGAGTGGTGAGCCAGACCAGAACACATCTGCTTTTCCAAAAGATGATGACCGAGATCTACTGAATTTCACAGAGGAAACGGCACCGGCAGGATTCAGTGGTGTGGTAGGTTAAGAGCACTCTTGACTAAAATAACTATATTGCTGAGCAGACACGATGGAACACAGTGAACTCCAAAGACAAACATAAACAAATGAAAAGACGAACACACAGGAGTTGATCATTTGTCAAATTTGATTCATTTTCTTTGAGCCAGTTCGAGAGTTGATTGTTTAGTTGTTACTGAGTAATACTCAAATGTTTTAAATAGAGTATATTTTAATCTATTTGGTGAACCCTTTTAATTTTTTTATCATCATAATATGTTTAAACTAAAATGTATTTTGGGCTCCTTTCTCTTTTGTGTGTATGTTGTAAATCAAATTGTCATTATTTTAAAACCCCTCTAACGTAACCTAGATACTGACCCAACTTAGAATTGCCTTTTGACCTTCATCAGGGTTACATACTGTATTTTTTCCAACCAGGGATGTAATTCGTCTGCATATGTTAAAAATGATAAGGAAAAGGTGAATCGTTTTTAGGTTCTTATTTGTGTTCATCCTTGTTTTGAGTTTTTGACATTAAAGCAGTCCTAGAATTTAAAACCACATTTACCTTGTTGTTGAATATGGGTAGCTTGGGGCTTCTCGCGTAGCATACAAAAAAGTCTGTGTCGTCTCCGACCTGCTTTCCTATATAAATTAGTCATGTTGTTATGGCCGCAAAGAAAAGGTTTGTTCTGAGAAAAGCTGGTTCAACACATCATAAGCATAGACACTCCACCTTAAATCTGAATGTCCCAACCCACTTAAACCTCCACAATGTATAAATGCTGGTCATAGTTATGCTAACCGCGGAACATTGCTAGCCCAAGCTGTGGCTAAAAATTGCCAGAGCTACTGCTACTGCTAGCCCAAGCTACTACTAAAGTTAGCCCAAGGTACTGCTAAAGTTAGCCCAAACTACTACTAATGTTAGCCCAAACTACTGCTAATGCTAGCCCAAGTTACTGCTAAAGTTAGCCCAAGGTACTGCTAATGCGAGCCCAATCTACTGCTAAAGTTAAATCAAGGTATTGCTAATGCTAGCCTGAGCTACTGCTAACATCCATGATGGATGAAAGGAAAACAAAGAAGAATGTTGGAGCGCCCACGTTCCAGGATGTACTGGGAATGTCCAGAGTGACTTTCAGTAAATGCTAGATAGATTCACAGCTGGCAGTCTATAACATCATCCTCGTTTGTTCACAAACCCCAGCTCCACATTCCGCCTGAGACTCACTTTGTCAGACAGTCGCTTTGTTCTTCGTCCATCTCCACTCCCGTATCTAGCCTCAGGCAGCGTCACTGAGCCATCAGGATAAATCAGCCAATCAGAATGCAGCTGATTTAATATTCATGTCCTGGCTGAGTTGGCGGGGAAAATGTAGGGCTTTGTTCTGGGGTTGTATTTGAATTCATCAGAGCTCCTAGGCCATTGTGATCCCCAACAGAGGTTTATAGAGGCTCAAAGAACAGTTTCCAGTTGTAAAAACACCTCTTCCTAGGACACCTTTAATTGGTTTTATTTGTTCTAGTGTGAGCTCATTAGGTTTGTGTCACCTCCCAGATACATCTGATAGGATGTGATTTAGAGCTGAGTGGCTCTGAATTAATAAGCATTTTAGCTTAACACTTTCTTCTGAATAGCATTTATTGTGCTGGTCTAATTACTCGGGTAAGTCCAACATTTATTTTTGCAGAGAGAGCAAGACTTAATCAACATTTGTTTGATAGCAGAAGAGAACTGTGATTCGATCTCTGATCTGGATGCAGGAACAGGATGAGTTACAAAGGTCACTTCATTACCTCCGAGAGACATAATAGATATTTTACTTGCATCTCCTTGTTATGGCTACTGCCAGGATGTATAGAAAGGGTCACGCTCCACATCGGCTTTGTATTCTCAAGCATGAAATTATATCCGAGCTCCTTTTAGTAAGACGCTCTGTCATTTTTTTGCTTTGCTCAGTAAAAGTACAGGTTTAGAGAGCAGTGCAAATCCATGGTCAGTAATGTGTTAACAGCAAGCTATTTCCTGGTTTAAATGACCGTGTTCATACATGATCCCAGGGAAAGGAAACCGTAAATCACTGGCAGTCTTCACGGGTTGGTTAATTGAATTCTGCAAAGAGAAAAATAGGTTGGAGTTGGCCTTCTCCCAACATTCAAAGTAAATCTTGCTTCTGCCAAATTAGTGTTTCCCAAGATTTAGAAAGGTTTAAGCTGTGTAAAGCCAGCTAATAATCACTGTTATAGATACATGGGGGGGCTCACTGGATTTAGAGCTCGTTGGAGGAATTTACTAAATCTCCCAATTTCTCCTTAAATAAAACAACCTCTGGTTATGTCCAAGTGAAAATGGGCAGGTGTGATTGTTATACAGCTAATGATGGTGACATTTCTAAATGCCTTTTTAAAATAGGCCACATTGCCCGTCTTTGAGGGCAGATTTGGGACACCTGGTGGTCAGAAGCTGGCCAGGAGCCCAAGAGACGGAGAAAAGGCTAACCTTTCAAAATAATATCATATTAGGTCATTCATCCTTGTCTCAGCATTTTCATTGTTGAGTTTTGTGCAGGAGGAAAAAAAAGAAAAATCACAGCAATCTCAATGCATCTGCAACAGAGAGCCGTTTCATACAGCCAATCGAAAACGTATAGCACAATGCATATAAAGCAGCAAAGGGCTGGGAAGACTTACTGCCCCACAGCGTGGTGCTCTTCTCTGACACTTGGCCACAGTTATTCCCCAAAGTGCAAGGTCAGTTCTTATCTCAGTTAACATATTGATTCTGTGAAGTCTTTGTGTGGAGAAAGTGAGAAGGTATTTCAGACTTTCCTTCCCTGTCAGGGATTCAGCTATTTACAGTATGTTGCGTATCACATTGCAATCTGCTGCTTGGTGAAAAGGCCGTTCTCATCCCAGGATCACATCATTTGGGTTCATAATTTTAGTTAAAACTTGATTATTCCGAATCATGTTGTTTTCTCTCCTGACTTTGATCGGCAGAATCATATTTACAGCAATTAAGTATTTTCTCAAAGTAGCATTGATCACCAGAACGGTTCAGCACTACAATAGCTTGCACTTGATTTGCTGTGTGGCTTGATGATTGCTGGAATAATTATCACCTGACTAAATATCTCCTCTGCATTCAAATGAGACCCACAATTATCACCTAGCGGCACAATATGTTGGAATTAATTTAAGGTATCAGTTAAAAGTCGGAACACACCTAGCAATTAAATTTAAAGGAGCAGGTTGGTCGAAACCGGGACTGTTTTTATAACCTTGAGCAAAAATAACCCCAGTGTTTTCTAAAAAGCAGGATCATTTTGCAAATGTAAAAAAGAGAATTGGTGCATTTGTTTTTATATATCTGGATTCTAAAACAACGATGTGGCTGACAAAAGCGAATAATTTGTATATTATAATAAGGGTAAACCATGATACAAGACATAACAAAACTAACTAAAGGTGTTGTCCATTTGTCTAATCCAGTGTTTCCCAACCCTGGTCCTCAAGGCACACTGTCCTGCAAGTTTTCCATGCCTCTTCAGCACACCTGATTTAGATTGCCTCCTCAGGAGGACATCAAGTGCTGCAGATGCCTGTTAATCACTCATTCATTTAAGTCAGGTGTGTGGCAGCAGGGAAACACTGGTGTTTGAAAGGGCAACATGGAAAACATGCAGGACAGTGTACCCTGAGAACCAGGGTAATCAATACATTTGCAGTGGTCTCTGGTAGGAATGAATGCCATGCAAGCCGTACTCAGGGCAAAAAAAGCCCAGAAATGCTTGGATCAGCGTGGACAAGTCTTCTGCAACAGAGAGTGGCAGAACACAGCATGATTTGGAGTCTTATTTACTGAACATCTTGCCTCGGATTGGATAACAGCAATGCAACTCTACCACTGATTTGCAACGTTGATGTTTTATCTCCACAAATAACACAAGCCTGAAGGAGTTTTTGTGTGTGGTGGTGTTGCTAATGCTAACGGTTAGCCTGTACTAGTCGGGACATTCTCTGCTGATTCCCGAACGTTAAACCAACAACAGCCTTCCCTGTCGTGAGTCAAGATGGATGAGTCCATGAATGTTAAGTGTTAGCGTGACGTAGATCTGTCCAGATTTTTAAATCCTAGCAAGCAAAAACAAATCCACACAGCTGATCCTGTGAGGTCATAAAATCACAGGAGAATTGCAACACCATTGCCGCGTAGTATGTTTTGCTTTCACGTCTGGTGGAAAGAAGGCTTTCTATTTAGAAACCTAGCCTGGCAAGCCACAGCAAAATCTTTTGCTGCTGTTACGGTTTGTCCAGATTGCTGGGTAATAAAGAACATCAACCACATTTAATTACAAGATCGGAAACTGGAAGTTGAAACCAAAGCAAAAACGAGCGCCCCCTAGTGTCCGGTTTGAGTGCACAAACTTTCTCCATGTAAAGACAGAAACATACCTTGGATTTCATTTTTCACTTGTTGCCTTTGATTGATTTCTTCACCATCTCACCTTGCAGCGGCTTTTTCAAATATTCCTTTTTATTAGATGTTCAGCTGTAATTAATAGTTTGAGGGCAAAATAAAACCCCATGATTTTTTGCAGTGGGTACTTTCAGCACCATGTCTGTAATGAGCTCACTCCAGCTTTGAAAACCCAACATGGCTGCGCCTGTAAACAGGACATAGTGATTTCATTATTCTACAACTGAAGGTAGAAATGCTCGGTTCTCATTGATGGTATTAAAACTCAGTTGTGCACAAAACGTTCAACTTCAGTGCTCCTTTTCTGTACACCCTATTGAGTTTGCCAGCACCAGGGGGCAAAGTTCTAAACGGACTTCTTTAAAAGTTCAAGCTACTTTTTTTAACGCATTAGAGAAGCAAATAAAAAACTCGGAGTGGAATGCTTTTTCATTCTGAAACTTTACACTTTGAGGAAATGAAAACAGCTGCAGGGAGTGGAACCCTGGTCTCGATTTGTGAGTCAGAGGCACCAGAGCCTCCAGTTTTAGACCTCATGTCATTCCCATTTAATATTTTCATTACACTGATTACACACGGAAGGCTCTCTAAAACCCATGTCATTGTTGTAGCAAATTTAACTCTCTGCCCTCAGGAAATTAACTGGGCGATGTTGACCTTTGGTGAGATAAAGATAAATCCCCAATTTGGGAGATGGTTCTTTCATGAGGACACCACCATCCTGAAATAGAGGGAACTGTTTTATCATGCTTCACTTGTGCTTGAGCAGTAAAACAGTCCTGCAATTAGAGCTTGGTGGCGCACCTCCTCCTTTATCCATTCTTAAACCCACACAGCACGTCCTTAGCTGGAAGATCAAATGCTGTTTTCTGATCTTGATCCAGTCAAATTAGCAAGGAAGTTCTAAGAAATGTGGAAATATTTTAATATGATTTGTATAATTAAAGCTTTAGTTAATTGAAGGGGTTGGTGTGCTATGGTGATTTTCTTACTGCCTTATGTGTGATGTTCTCCCCTTTTTAGACTAATTGCCCTTTCTTTGCATGCTTTCTCTGAACTGATCACATAGTCAGAGTTTTCCTTTAACCGTTTTCATCGAGCATGCAAGCTTGGCAAGTGCATGCATTATTTAAAGCTGGACATTTATGGAAAACAACCATGCAAAATCAAAAAAGAGTAATGTGCTGCTAATATGTCATTAAGGTCAACCAGAGGGACTATTTTTTCTTAAAATATTTACAAATTTTTATTGTTAAAGTGCCTATGCAGAGATCATTTGGTTTGGCTTCAATCCATTTTAATCATCTTGAAACGATAAGTTTGTTCAAATAATACAATTCTTTTTTTGTTTTATGTAGTTGCACCATAGTTTAAAAGGAAAATTACTTTATGCCAGAAAATGTATCATTGTTTATCTGGATGCTAATGGGTTGTAAGTACTTTCATGTGAGACAATGGCCTTCAGCTTTTGTAGCAACAAAAGAAAAAATTAACTCTGCTAACTTATTATTTAAATTATCTTACTATTTTATCCATTCAAATATATATCCCATCCCCCCAAACATATTACATTAAACCAGACATTATGATATTGTCTTGCTAAACATACATGCAGTCTACTTCTCTTCAATGTGATTTTAATTCAGTATAGAAATAGAATAGGATAAAACAGAACAGGTTTTTATTGTCTAGATGTAGTATTTAATGTAATTATACTACTTCTGTTAAATTTTGAACTCTTTTATATCCATATATATAATATCAATAACATTTTAAGGTAACCCTGAAGTTAAAGCCAGAAATAAAAGTGAAGCCCTCTAATGGCCAACTGCAGGATAGGTTTTAAGTTCCACCCCCTTCATATGAAGGACAAAAGTAAAAAAGAAAATACTGACTGAAGTAAAGAAAATAAAAACATACCTGGGAGTTTCCAAAGGGGTTGGAATGAAGGCAACTGGATTTCTTTGGTTTCTTGAAGATGGTTCGCTTCTCATCCGAGGAGCTGTGTCAATTCTGACTGGAATATGGGAGCATCCACAACAGCAAATAGCAAAGAAAAGGACAACAGACGAAAAAGCATCATCATCCCATATGTGGCAGGAGTCTCAGAGAAACAGAGAATAATTTTCTCCAAATACAACATCCCGGTAAACTTTAAACCCAAGAACACCCTCAGACAGAAATTGTTCCATCCAAAAGACAAGACACAAACAGAAAGTTAGTGGCGCCGTTTATGCAGTCCAGTGCAGTGAGGACTGTCCAGACCTTTACATAGGGGAAACTAAACAACAACTACACAAGCATATGGAGCAACACAGGAGAGCCACATCTTCAGGCCAAGACTCTGCAGTCCACCTACACCTGAAGGACAAGGGACACACCTTTGAAGATGACAAAGTACACATTCTGGACAGAGAAGATAGATGGTTTGAGAGAGGAGTGAAGAAAACTATCTATGTCAAATGGGAAAAACCTACATTAAACAGGGGAGGAGGACTCAGGTTTCACCTTTCCAGCACCTATAATACAGCTCTGAATCTTATTCCCAAACAGTTTCAGCCTAGGTCACACCCTCCTGCATCTAATCAATACGACTCCCACACAATAGAGGCTAATGACTCATCTGGGGGTAGGGAGGAGGGGATATTCATATACAGTTTCTGCTCGTTGAGCAACAACAGACAGCTACAGTTTATAAGCTGGACTCTCCCATATTCCAGTCAGAATTGACCTTTCGCCAAGCCCCACCCCCCTTAGTTACTGTTGCTAAGTCTGACAAGCAAGTGGGTCAAACACTGACCAGCTCGGCAGATTGCCGCGATGGAAAGAAGTAGACAGAATCATGTCAGCGACATTTTTTGAGCCAATTCCTTCGCAATATTGTCCAGATCGAGGCAAAAAGGGTTACAGTATGCAGTCGGCTCCGCTGACTCAGCGGCGATGAGCGAAGCATATCGTGGAACAAGGAGTTGGGAGTTCGGAAGAAGGCGGGACGCGTGGATCCGAGGAGCGGTGGCGGGGATGCGGTGTGACCAAGAGGAGTCAAGTGGCGTGGCTGTGGAGTTAGGCTGGTTGGTTCGTGAGTAAGGTTTACTCGGGGACTGGTACACAGAACATGGACCAGGAAGAGCTCATGCATAAAGAACACACGATGACTGAGCGACGAGTGAGAGGTGAGTGAGCCTTTTGGATAGTCTGGGAGGCAGACCTCCGCCCAGCCGCGGGCAGAGAGCACTCATGCTTGGCTGTTGCTGGGTGAGCTTGATGAGGAGGTTCTGACAATATGCAACGAAGAAGACACGACTACTATCGAGGCTAATGCTTAGCTTCACCATCTTGTTTGAAGTTGTCGGACAGTAACAGTTGCTTTGATGTGTGATTGGACAATAGCCATTTTGGGGGCGGGGCCGGCGAAAGGCTAATTGACAAAACGTCTTCAAGAAACCAAAGAAGTCCAGTTGCCTTCATTCGAACCTCTTTGAAATACCGTGACCTGGAGGACTGAGAACCTTCACCAGCATACCTGGGATTTTCTTCTCGAGCGTTGATTTCTGAGTTCCTAAATTATTTCTTTATTGCTACAATGTGAAATGTGTAGTCATTTTGGCATCATCTATAAGTATTCTGTCTAAAACAGCCAGTGTGGTGCTCTCTTCAGGTTAAAACTCTGTACTACATTGAATTTGAATAGAGGTACCCAGTGACGTTGCTAGTACTCTATTACATGGCTGCACTGCACTGGTCTGCAGCCGAGTCTTGGCCACGCCTCCAGCTGGCTCGGCTTCTCACAAGCTGACACAAAACGATACTGCTCAGTCACTGCCGCAGCACTGCTCTCTTGCTCTGCCAGGCGACGCCTCCTTTAGGTGCTTTTTTTAAAATGGAAATGTGGGTGGAGTAAGACTCTTGGAGGGGTTGACTGGCTCTTTAATAACAGCAAAAAATTTAGTTGAGAAAATAAAATCATATTAATCACTGTATGTTGAAATGCACACAACATTTGATTGGTGTATTGATTTTAATTAAATTTAACTACTACATCACCAACATACCACCCGTAACTTAAAATTACTGCACCAAGTCATTGATCTAAGCAAGGCCATGCTGATTTTTCAATTCCCTGTGATGTAAGCTGTCCTGCACAGAAAATGTTTGCTGTCAAGTTTCTCATTACTACATCATCCCTCCTTAAAACCTGCTGAGGATGCCAAAAGAAGAATGATAGCTTTCCATAGCAGCATCTGCAGAGCCTGATAAGCCAGGTCTTGGTGGTGTTAGTGAATCAAAAACCCTTTACTATCAGCACAAGTCCTGCTACAGAGGCCGGTTCCAGATGTGGCTCTGGATTTACTCTGGCAAGGATAACTAAAAAAAGATGTTACGATACATGTTGTACAGGTCACCACACAGACCTCCTCTTTCATTCGGCTGCTTTGAATGCAGCTTGAAAATAAGCCGTGCAGTCAGCGGGCTCTGCAGCTGCAACATGCCCTCCAGCAGGTGTGATGTCAGTACCATGTAATACAGAATTTTCAGTGGATAACACGAATGGTTGTGTATGGGAGTCTTGCACAAATGACTTCATGCTCAAAAAAGAGTAACTTTTCTGTCTGTGGCTCAAGGAGGAGTTTGTAAAGTGTGTAGATGTAAAAATATTACAAAAAAAACCCAATTACAATGGCTTTTTGTTTGGATAAGACCATGTTTATTTCATTCAGTGACTATTTCTGATCTGCAGCAAATATTTTACTTCACAATATCAGAGCCACCCCTGTCTGTATCTCCACCTGTCGCTCGGCCTCGACCCTCTAAGGCCTGTCCTGAACATTTTTCTTTTATTAAATGTCCTTGATGGTGTGACGCCCCATTGTCTTTTGGGTTTTCATTTGTTTGTTTTTCCTCCGTTGCAGGCAGCTCGTTAAGAAGCCTTGGAGGCACCTGGGATCAGGGTGTGGTGCTGCCCATAAAGCCTGCTGACTTTTTGCTTTCAGGAGGGCCTCTCCTGGGTGGTGGAGAGTCCTCCCTGGCTATTATTTCTGATTATTAAGTGATTTAGTCCATCCTTGGTTTTGTTAATTAAATCAGTTCGTTAAAACCCCACTCCTCTGTTTGGTCTCCCTTCTTGTTACAGCCCTACTCCTAGACTGGGTTGTAACAATTGGGGGCTCGTCCGGGATCTCTCGCATGATTTCAGTGGATTCTTTGTTGATTTTGGTTTCAGCACTTTCAGGTGTTCTGCAGACTGATGGGTGGAGCTGTTCTGCTTTGTTGGAGTCCAGAGAGTCATTTGGATGGAGCGTGTCTGTATGCTGTGTGTGAGCAGTGGTTTTTCAGGGAGACTGTGAGGAGTGGTGAGTACAGACTAAATTGTTTTGGCCAGAGTTTGGGGTATGGTTTTTGTGACAAGTTTTGAAATGTTTGGGCACTGTTGATCTGTCCCTGTAGGTTTCAGAACGGGTTTTTTTTTGGGATCCGTTTGGGGGGTTTTGTGGTGTGAAAGTGGTTAGAGCAGTTGTCTCGGGTGCACGTCCGATGCTGCAGGTAGAGTCGCTAATTATTTAGTTGCTTTGCCGGGTATGTGGGTTTTGTGCTTAATTACCCACTATAAGTAACACCTGAAGACTAGGGAGGAGATTAGTTAGTTGCAGTTAGGCAGATAGAGGGACAGGGTCACCGTGCAGTGCCCTTGAGTGTTGGTGTGGTTGGAGGCATTTGGGTTCAGTTTATTTCTTGATTGTTGTTGTTTTTGCTGACACTATGGCCTCTGTGGAGGAATTCCTAAAAAACCCAACTGTGGAGCTGTTGGATCGGTGTTCTAAGGAGCAGCTGTTAAAAATTGCAGAACATTTTAAGATAGAGGTTGGTGATAAACGGTTGAAAGAAAATGTTAAACAAATCCTGTTGGCTAATCTGTTTGACGCAGGTGTTCTCGCTGCTGGTGTACGACCAGTGGGGGAACCGGATATACCGGCTGGTATTTTCCCAGGCCCGGTTAGCCATTCTGAGCTCACTTTTGAGCAACAGGAAAGGTTGTTGGTCCTGAAGATGGAATTGAAGAAACTGGAGTTAGAGGAGCGTAGACTGAGTGGGGTGCAGATGTTGCAGGCCTCTGTACCTTCCAGGGGTTTTGATGTGTCTTCTAACCTATGTTTAGTCCCTCAGTTTAATGAACAGGACCCTGGTATGTTTTTTTCCCTCTTTGAGCGTGTGGCCGAGAGTAGAGCTTGATCAGAAGAGGAACGCACTCTACTTTTGCAGTGTAGTTTCACTGGAAAGGCTCAGGCAGCTTATTCTTCTCTTGGCGTGTCTGAGTCTAAAATATATCAATCAGTTAAAGATGCTGTGCTGAGAGCGTATGAGCTGGTACCGGAAGCGTACCGTCAGAGGTTCAGGACTTGGGAAAAGTCTGGTAATCAAACCCACCTGGATTTTGCCAGAGAGTTGGTTACTCATTTTAATCGTTGGTGCTCGTCTCTAGAGATTAAAACATTTGAGGGGTTGTGTGATCTGATTGTGTTGGAACAATTTAGGAACTCTGTTTCTAGTGACATTGCTACCTATGTGACCGATCACAAGGCTACAACAGCTCTGAAAGCTGCTGCATTAGCAGATGAATTTGTTTTGCTTCATCCTCTTCCCAGGAGGGATCGTTTGGATCCTCGAGCTGTTCGAAGTGGCACCCGGTGGATGGACCCGCCTGTTGACCGTAACAGGAAGAGTGGGACTTGTGGGTTTTTTGACCCAACAAAGGCATGTCATTATTGTAAGCAGATGGGTCACTGGAAAGCAGAGTGCCCAGTTAGAAACATATCTAGGACAAGTGTTTCTCCTTTTGATGTAAAACCTGTCGCTTTGTCTAACACTGTTAAACCCCTGACTCTTCCCCGCAACAAGGTGGAGGCCGAGGCTGGACAGGAGCTAGAGACTTCTGATTTTGCTGATTTTGTGTCTGAGGGCACTGTGACTCTGGTGGGTGGTGAGTCTGTTGTCCCAGTTAGGATTTTAAGAGACACTGGGGCTTGTCATTCTTTTATCTTGGCTTCTGTTCTGCCCTTCTCTAGCCAGAGTCAGACTGGGACGAGTATTTTGGTGAGAGGACTGGACCTGACTGTTTTAAATGTACCAGTTCATAAGTTACAGTTGACCTGTGGGTTAGTGCAGGGGGAAGTATTTATGGGGGTACGTCCTGCTTTGCCTGTTCCTGGTGTTCATGTCATTTTGGGAAATGATCTCGCTGGGGGCAAGGTCTGGGCTGGTGGTTCTCCATTTCCTATTGTAACCTCTTCTCCCTCGTGTCTAGAAGCTGAGAGGGTACAGCCACTGGGGGACCATCCTGTTTGTGTGGTAACACGGTCACAGGCTGGTAGACCTGACTCTCAGACGGTGCCGGATGACGCAGGACCAAACAAGTGTGTCAGTGTGTCTGTTCCGGATTCTCTGTTATCGGTTTCTACTGATGACCTGATCTCTGAACAACAAGCCGATCCAACCCTGTGTGAGTTGTACAACAATGCACAGTCCGGAGATATGGTGGACAGCATGGTAACCGGTTATGTGCTGAAAAATGGTTTATTGGTGAGGAAGTGGTGTTCCTCTAGTGGGCACTTTCTTGGGGCTCCTGTTTTTCAGGTCGTGGTTCCCCAGAAGTTCCGTGAAGAGGTATTGAGAACCTCTCACGATCGATCCGGACATCTTGGAGTACGAAAAACCTACGATTACATTCTTAAGTACTTCTTTTGGCCTCGGTTAAAGCGAGATGTGGCTAGTTGGATCCGGACGTGTCACACATGCCAGCTGATGGGTAAACCAAACCAGACCATTTTACCAGTGCCCTTGTCTCCGATTCCAGTGGTTGAACAGCCGTTCCACAGATTAATCATCGATTGTGTTGGTCCTTTGCCACGGTCGAAGTCTGGGTGTACTTATCTACTGACCGTAATGTGCCAGAGTACACGATATCCGGCTGCTTATCCACTTCGCTCTATAACAACTAAGTCTGTTGTTAAGGCATTGACCCAGTTTATATCTGTCTTTGGAATACCTAAAGTGATCCAAAGTGATCAGGGGTCTAACTTTACCTCTCATTTGTTTACCCAGGTCTTGCAACAGCTTGGGGTGCAAAAAGATACAGCATCTGCATATCATCCACAGAGTCAGGGGACTCTTGAGAGGTTCCACCAGACCTTAAAGTCTTTGCTCCGGAGTTACTGCACTGAACTCAACTTGGACTGGGAGGAGGGTCTGCCTTGGTTGATGTTGGCAGCCCGGGAGGTGGTGCATGACAGTACTGGTTTTAGTCCAAATGATTTGGTGTTTGGTCATTCAGTGAGGGGACCTTTATCCTTGCTATATGACCCAGTGGCTCCATCTACACCCCCCCAGAACTTAATCGATTATGTGAACAGTTTTCGTTACAGACTGTACATGGCTGGGAGGCGGGCCAAAGAGAATTTGGCTGCCAGCCAGAATAAAATGAAAAGGCTGTATGATCGCCGGACTGAGAACCGTGGATTTAGTCCCGGAGATCAGGTTCTTTCTTTGTTTCCTGTTTCTGGTTCGCCTTTTCAGGCAAAGTTCTGTGGTCCTTACACTGTCCTGAATCAGATTTCAGAACAGAATTACATCTTGGATACACCTGATCGTAAGAAGAAAACACAGCTATGTCATATAAACCTGCTCAAGCCCTACTATAGCAGGGAAGAACACTCTTGTGTTGTGGGACTTGGAAATGTCCCTATGCAAGGTCTAGCCCCTGACGGAAAGAGGGACTCCTCTCCTGCTGACCAAGAAGATGAAGGCCTTGCCCCCCCAGATGATTGTTTGCTCCAAAGCCGACTAAGTAATTTTGAAGTGCTTAATAATCTGGAGTCATTACTTGGGCATTTACCCAAAGGACGATCAGGCTGAGTTATCGTCCTTACTTAGACATTACGGGTGCCTGTTTGGTGATGTTCCGAGTCGGACCTCTTGGCTGGAGCACGACATAGATGTGGGAGATGCTAAACCCATCTGTCAACGGTTTTACAGAGTGTCCATCAAGAAACAGGAAACCATGAAGGGGGAGCTGGAGTACATGCTGCGACATGGCCTTGCGGAGCCTTCTTGTTCTGGTTGGGCCTCTCCCTGTTTGTTGGTAGAGAAAGCAGATAAGGGGGTCCGGTTTTGTACTGATTATCGCAGGTTAAATGCAGTCACTCGACCTGATGCCTTCCCCTTGCCCCGCATGGATGATTGTATTGACCTGGTAGGCTCAGCTAAATTTGTAAGTAAGTTTGACTTACTTAAAGGATACTGGCAAGTACCTTTGACTGAGAGCAAAGGAAGTTTCTGCCTTTATTACACCTTTTGGCCTGTATTCCTATAACGTCATGAGTTTTGGACTACGGAATGCTCCTGCGACTTTCCAACGACTCATGAACAGGGTGGTGTCAAACTTGGAAGGGGTGGTTGTGTACCTGGATGATGTTGTAGTCTATAGCGATACTTGGGAAACTCATCTGGACAGAATCCGTACGCTATTCGACCGTTTGCGGGATGCTCAGTTGACGGTCAACCTGTCTAAGTGCGAATTCGCTAAGGCTACCGTCACCTATTTGGGGATAATCGTAGGCCATGGCTGGGTAACACCAATACGGGCCAAAGTCACTGCCATTGACAGATACCCTGTACCCATGACAAAAAAGGAACTTATGCGTTTCCTTGGGCTAGTGGGGTACTACCGCCGCTTCTGTCCGAACTTTTCCTCAGTTGTAGCCCCTTTAACTGACCTTTTGAAATCTAAGGCCAAGTTTGTTTGGTCTTTTCGTTGTCAGCAAGCTTTTGAGAATGTAAAGTCCCTTTTGTGTTCATCTCCTGTACTTGCTGCGCCTTGTCTGGACCAGCCTTTTCAGGTGCAGGTGGATGCAAGTGACGTTGGTGCTGGGGCTGTATTGCTGCAGTGTGATGGACAAGGTAATATGCACCCAGTGAGTTTCTTTTCCCGGAAGTTCAACTCTTATCAGTTGAATTATTCTGTGATTGAAAAAGAAACTCTGGCTCTGATATGGGCTCTTAAACATTTTGAGGTGTATGTGGGATCGAGTATGCCCCTGGTGGTTCATACGGACCATAATCCCCTTACCTTCTTGTCCTCACTGACTTGTCCTAACCGCCGGCTAATACGCTGGTTTTTGTTTTTGCAGCCTTTCTGTCTGGACATCCGGCACGTCCGAGGTTCTGACAACCGGGTAGCTGATGCGCTGTCCAGGGCTCCTTGCCCCTAGGTGGTGCTGTCATCAGAGGTCCCACGTTTGGCGTTCTCTTCCCTGTTTGTACCCTTAAATACTGGTTTTTCCAGGCGCCAGGCATTGCTGGTGTTCAGGTCAGGGTTGAGGGGGGGCGATGGCGGTGGTTTTAAACATGCAGCGCCCGGTGGTTGAGAACATTGGTTTTTTTTTCAATGTTCTCTCTTTTTGGGGGGAGGTGTGACGCCCCATTGTCTTTTGGGTTTTCATTTGTTTGTTTTTCCTCCGTTGCAGGCAGCTCGTTAAGAAGCCTTGGAGGCACCTGGGATCAGGGTGTGGTGCTGCCCATAAAGCCTGCTGACTTTTTGCTTTCAGGAGGGCCTCTCCTGGGTGGTGGAGAGTCCTCCCTGGCTATTATTTCTGATTATTAAGTGATTTAGTCCATCCTTGGTTTTGTTAATTAAATCAGTTCGTTAAAACCCCACTCCTCTGTTTGGTCTCCCTTCTTGTTACAGCCCTACTCCTAGACTGGGTTGTAACAATGGACAAAGGTAGCTTTGCACAGAAGATGTTCAGTTGACAGCGGCACAGAGGAATCTTCTTTGAAATAACATCCAGCCTAAGAAGATGTAAACCTAATTCATGATTCACTAAAGTGGAGGCAGAAGTTCCAGAAAGAGGATAACAAAAGAAGGCCTGTTTGCAGTGGCTCCCCCAGATAATTTTCATGGGGGGCCAGTGAAAATTTTAGGGTGGTGCACAAAGTTGGTCCTTGTGATAACTCGGGGACCATTTGGTTTTAAGCTGTTTAGTGCATACTACTTCATTCTTTTTCATCAAAACACAATATGCAGCCAACACATTTGCCTCAAATTTGAGAAACAAAAACATTTCATTTATTTTACTTTATTTCAATTGTTGAATTAGCATTTTTAAAGTTTAATTCACCTGTTGGTGTCTTGATATTTATACTTTTTGAAAATGGTGAGCAGCAACAACATATGTATTTTTGAATTATGATTTATTTATTTATTTATTAATTATATATTTATTTACTTGGTTTTACATTTAGGTCTTGGTTAAAGGAGATTAATATGACGTGAGTAAGCTTGAATAAGATATTTTTTAAAAGGGGGAGGTGTCATCCCTGGGGGAGGCTGGCAATTTTCCAGGGGAGGGCTTGGCCACCCATGGCCACCCCTTGGGGGCGCCACTGCCTGTTTGTAAAGGTTATTTGTCATTGATCTGTTCAACCAATTGGAGCCAATTTAACAGGACTTTGGAAGAATCTGGCCCCAATTCTGGTGACAAAAATTCAGAAGTTTTACATTTATGCCATGACATTGCTGATGTTAAGAACTGGGCAGAGGTGTATTAAGAGGACCATTTCTTTGCTAAATCAGTGTGTTGCATTATGAATTTTTTGAGCGTCACCATTAAATGTTACATACCGCTTTTTATTGCAAAATGAGACTACTTTGTTGCCTCAACCGCAAAATTCAAAGGCTCCTTTAGAAATTCTCTAATAGCAGCGTGACATAAATTAACTTGGGGAAAAGCTGCAGCGGCGCAACTAAAGTGTGTCCACCTGCCGTTTTTCTAGAGAAAACTTAACACTTGTTCTGCAGAATTCTCAGAAATAACAATTTAATGCAAAACACTTCAGTAAATTAACCATTTAGCAACATCCTATTTAAGCCACCATCAGGAACACCTGTTAAAACCAACATGGTTTCAATGTGTTTAGCTCTGCAGAACTTCTTTTTTTTCCCATTTGGCATACTCAGCAGTTACCATGGTAAGGTAAAGCTAGAGACCATGCATCGGCATGCATCCCCCAGGAGGAGGGGGCAAATTCAGGACTAGACACCCCCCACCACCTCATAAAGCAGCCTGCTCTGCAGAAGACTTTTCAAAAGCTGAAAACATACTCTGTAGAAACTAGGTGATATTTTGACCAAAGGCAGCAGCTGTCATTTCAATAGAACCTCAGGAAATAGTCAGAAATGGGCCCTAATGTGTCTCCTTTAAAAATCTATCAACAGGAAAAAATAATGAAAAAGTATCTTATTTGTGCGAATCAGTTCTTCTCATTTAAAGCAGCAATAACAAATTTGGAAACAAATTAGTTTAGTTAGTTCATGCCTCATAACAACGTTCTAACATAGTATAGCTATAAATATACTTTGAAGATTAAAAAAGACTAAATAAATAAAGTGGTTCTCTCGCATTTAAAGTTAACATCTAAATACCTCCACCAATACCACATTTCGGACTGAAAACAACAATTTGACCATCCGGTTGTCAGTCTTGCTGAACCACCACACTTCCCTGGATCCTCCACTCCTTACACACTCACGTATTTACCAACAGAACACCACTGGTGTGAGAGGTTCTCGGCTCACTAATATCAGAGAAGGAGAAACAGCCGGCTGCTACCACTTCAACTTTAGGACAAACTACCAGAGTCCCAAAAAGGAAAACATCATTTAAAGTCACAAAAAACAAAAAAAAGTTTGGACCTAGAAAATGGCGACTGGTGTTTAGAGCTATCTCGTCTCCTCTTGAAATGCGGGTGTCCGGTTACGGCAAAAGCATCTCTGGGAAGTAGCTCGAGGGGAGGTTTGAGTGTTCTGTGACCGTGTTTGCATTCAAAACCTAGCTTGTTCTGTAGATTTGCTATAACAGCTTTAATCTCTTTTCTTGTTACGCATCTTAAATAAAATTATTATTTGTGATCAGGATGGAGTTTGCTTGCAAAATGTATCTGTAACATTCCTGATTCACTTTGTAAGCATTTATTACAGGCATCCATAATTTATGACTCTGTGTGTGTGTGTGTGTGTGTGTGTGTGTGTGTGTGTGTGTGTGTGTGTGTGTGTGTGTGTTTGTGTGTGTGTGTACTTATTTCTTCTTATGCTGTGGCCTACAGCGTAAACCTGACATTTGAAAAGGCTCAGCTGAATATAACACCTTTGAACAAGTTTTGAGAAAAACCCTCAAGTCAAATCTAAGCTTTTTCACAAATTAAAAGCTGATGGATTATAATTAGTTTGAATGCAGTATGCATTCAAACTATTGTTTTCCTGTTTCTCTTTATTATTCTTCTTCTTCTTCTTCTTCTTCTTCTTCTTATTATTCTGCTTCCGTACGTTTTTTGAACTGTATCTCCTCCTACAGTTTTTCAGCTATTTCAGCAAGTTTGGTATCAAACCGTTCAGCTCGTTCAGCTCTTTCCGGCTATATCTCCTGGTATTGATATCTTCAACCGTTTCCGATTTATTCAGCTTTTTCTGCCATTTTTCAGCCCATTGAAATGAATGGAAAATGCTTAAAATCGCTCAATTTTGAACAAAATCGTTCATCTTTTTGACCTCTTACTTGCCAGGGTTAACTTCAACCTAGAGACTTCATTCAACTTTTAACAAACTCAAAAGAAGTTCAACTATTTCAAATTTTTTCAGCTTCTTGATATCTTTTACGGTTTTTCTATAATCACAGGTTAAACTTGAGGTACGAGTTTTAAATTTCAGGATTTTCTCCTCCGTCCCCCATTCAAAAGAATAGGGCCGAAAACCGACTTTGCTCGACTTCAGGAAGTGCCATGAGAGAACCGTAGAACCGAGGGAAATGAGACTTGCGCTGGATGAAAGCTGACGGATTTTCCTCCGTTTTGAGCTATAATTTATGGACGTACTCCAAAAATTGTGGTCGTAGCGTTAACTAGTTTGGAAAGGTTTTAAAATATTTCTCCTCCCAGCAGCTGGGCTGTGCTGTCCCAAATATGGTCATGCCTTTCCCACTGTGACTGACAGCTTCAGATTCAAATCCCGAAGGGGAAATTCTGCTACGACCACATCTTTTGGGGTAGACGCGTAATTTTCTCAAAAACAGTAGGTTTTTTTGTCTGCTTCGATGGGATGGTCTCGATTTTGCTGTAGCTGCCACGGTTTTTGCGCTATGAGGCTCAGAAGGAGGAGTCAGCCAGATTTTCTCCCATTGGCAGCCATTCAATTTTTTCTCAGCTCAGGTGCTTCGATCGCTCTCCGAGAGCTAAACTGTACTCGTCATATCTCCTACAATATTAAAGATAGGCACACAAAAATTCACACAGAGCACCATCAAAGCCTTCGGCCGCTGACGGTTTTGGAATTTTTCGAACCGGTGCAATAGTTTTCGAATGGTGATGCGAGGTTCGAGCCCTGCAATTTGATGTTTGGAGCTTCAGATCTGGAGAACGGCAGATTCAGATGATTTTCTCTAAACAAAAATCTGCTACGACCACATTTTTTTGAGTACACTCATCAATTACTCAAAAACAGTAGTTTTACTCGTCCGCTTCGATGGGATGTCTTCGTTTTAGCTGTATCTGTCACGGTTCTTGAGTTACAAGCGTCAGAAGGAGGATTCAGCCACATTTTCCTCCCATAAAAAACAGGCATTTTCTGCTCTGTTCTAAGTCAGACAGCTGAAATTGTCTCCTCATATCTCCTACACAATTCAACGTAGCCACACAAAAATTCACACAGAGCACCATCGAAGCCTTCTGATGCTGACGCTTTTGGAATTTTTCTAATCGGTGCAATACTTTTCGAATGGTGATGAGAGGTTGGAGGCCTTTGAAGGTGCAGATCAGCTGCAGTCTCCCGTGACTTTCTCTAAACAAAAATCTGCCACGACCACATCTTTTAGAGTTTATTCATCATTTTTCCAAAAACAGTAGATTTGTTTGTCAGGTTCGATGGGATGTCTTTGGTTTAGCTGTAGCTGCCACGGTTTTTGCGCTACGAGGCTCAGAAGGAGGAGTCAGCCAGATTTTCTCCCATTGGCAGCCATTCAATTTTTTCTCAGCTCAGGTGCTTCGATCGCTCTCCGAGAGCTAAACTGTACTCGTCATATCTCCTACAATATTAAAGATAGGCACACAAAAATTCACACAGAGCACCATCAAAGCCTTCGGCCGCTGACGGTTTTGGAATTTTTCGAACCGGTGCAATAGTTTTCGAATGGTGATGCGAGGTTCGAGCCCTGCAATTTGATGTTTGGAGCTTCAGATCTGGAGAACGGCAGATTCAGATGATTTTCTCTAAACAAAAATCTGCTACGACCACATTTTTTTGAGTACACTCATCAATTACTCAAAAACAGTAGTTTTACTCGTCCGCTTCGATGGGATGTCTTCGTTTTAGCTGTATCTGTCACGGTTCTTGAGTTACAAGCGTCAGAAGGAGGATTCAGCCACATTTTCCTCCCATAAAAAACAGGCATTTTCTGCTCTGTTCTAAGTCAGACAGCTGAAATTGTCTCCTCATATCTCCTACACAATTCAACGTAGCCACACAAAAATTCACACAGAGCACCATCGAAGCCTTCTGATGCTGACGCTTTTGGAATTTTTCTAATCGGTGCAATACTTTTCGAATGGTGATGAGAGGTTGGAGGCCTTTGAAGGTGCAGATCAGCTGCAGTCTCCCGTGACTTTCTCTAAACAAAAATCTGCCACGACCACATCTTTTAGAGTTTATTCATCATTTTTCCAAAAACAGTAGATTTGTTTGTCAGGTTCGATGGGATGTCTTTGGTTTAGCTGTATCTGTCACGGTTTGGGCGCTACGAGCCTCAGAAGGAGGAGTGAGCCAGATTTTCTCCCACTGATCAGCTGCTGTCTCCGATGCCTTTCTCTAAAGAAAAATCTGCTACAACCACATCTTTTAGAGTTCATGCGTGATTGTTTTTAAAAACAGAAGGTTTTTTTGTCAGCTTCGATAGGATGTCTTTGTTTTAGCTGTAGCTGTCACGGTTCTTGAGTTACAAGCATCTGAAAGAGGATTCAGCCACATTTTCCTCCCATAAAAAACAGGCATTTTCTGCTCCAGACAGTANCTCTCTCTCTCTCTCTCTCTCTCTCTCTCTGTTTCTCTCTCTCTGTTTCTCTCTCTCTGTTTCTCTCTCTCTCTCTGTTTCTCTCTCTCTGTTTCTCTCTCTCTCTTTCTGTTTCTCTCTCTCTGTTTCTCTGTCTCTCTTTCTGTTTCTCTCTCTCTGTTTCTCTGTCTCTCTTTCTGTTTCTCTCTCTCTGTTTCTCTCTCTCTCTTTCTGTTTCTCTCTCTCTCCCTCTTTCTCTCTCTCTGTCTGTCTTCCTCCCTCCCTTCCTCTCTCTCTTTCTATCTGTCCCTCACTATGCCTCCCTCTCTCTCCCTGTCCCTCACTCTTTCTCTCTCCCTCCCTTCCTTCTTCCCTACCCCTTTCTCTTTCAGTTTTCTGCTGTTTAGATTTCTTTTCTCTTTTCTCCACTTACTTATTTGGCTTTAATACACTTGTTAGTGATTTTTTGCTCCTAAATCTTTCAATCTTTTCAGCTCATTTTTACAATTACGCTAAATTTTCGCAGCAGAAAACAGCTTATTTCAGTTCAGCTACTCAGCTATCAGTTTCAAAATTCAGCATATCCTGCTAACTTCACAATTCAACTATTTGTGAAACTTTAACTACTTGTACTCAAATATGAGCTGTTTAAACATTTTAGCTGCTCAGTTTTTTAAACTATGTTTAGAGATTTCAGTTTTCTGCTGTTTAGGATTTTTTTCTCTATTCTCTACTTACTTTTTGGGCTTTTTAAAACTTTTTTGCAATTTTTGCCCCTAAAACTTCAAATACATTCAGCACATTTTGACAATTAAGCTTAGTTTTAGCTTCAATTCAGCAGTTTCAGCTATCGTATTCAGCAATAAAGCATTCAAACGCATTTCTGCAAGAAATGCAATTTATCTAGTGATATTTAGGATTGTTTGCATGTTAAGTTTTAGTTACAATCTGAGGAGGTTCTTACCTTGTCTTTATTTAATTTAAGTGGAGATTCATGGAGAAAATATAATTGTTTCTGAAATATGATCAGACACTCTGAGTTTCACATGCATTCATGATGTGAAGATAGCCTTCATTCCCTATGTCCTGCATTAGCCACCAGAAACAAGTAGACAGGAAAATGATCAGGTCAGAAAAACCAGACAGGGACACGTCAGACTGTAAAAATTTGCATTCCCAGACTCACCCATCTTGTTACTGTGGGAGGCTGTTTTTGCTTTAGCGTCCAGGAGAGAGCAGAGCGCGTCTAGGCAGGTAGAAGCTAACATTAGCATTAGCAACTCCACAACATGGCAGAACTCCTTCAGACTTGTGGTATTTGTGGAGATTAAAAATCAACATTGCATTTTTTACCTAAAAAATGGGCGAACGGAGGCAGCAGAAGAGTTGCATTGCTGTTATCCAATCAGAGAAGATACAGTTGCATATGAATATTAATGATATTGACTCGTTATCCTGCCATTTTCTGCCCCCTACTCCGACTAAATTCTTGTTTTTGAAATGGGAGCACCAGAGCTTTTTTCTTTAGACAGAAAATATTCACAAGGCATTCATTCATACTAGAGCCCACAGCGGGTTTCTATGCCCACTTTAATCTTTGAACGCTATTTAGGGATGGACTGTAAATAGCTAATTTTAAACTGCCAAGCTTTGTTTGGATGAATTGGTCTGGGAAAAACAAAAAAGGCCAAGAATGCATGTTACTTTAGTCATGATCTTGTTGTGAGTCAGCCGGCTCAGATCAGAAAAACAGAAACAGAAATAGAAACGCTGAAGTAAACCTAAAGGCTAGCCAACAGGATCTGGACCATAGTCACAACAACTTTTCTCTGTTGCACATATTCCTGTTAAATCCTCAGCCTCCCTGCAGTCTATTCTTTGGTTTTACGTTTCAGAAGGCCTTCGCTAAGAACCACTGCTTATGTGAGCAATGTTTAAACAGCGCTTGTAAGAATCTCTTACCTCCTGCTGAGAAAGAAAATATCAAAGAAATTTTTAACAGCTTGGATTTCCCCGTGGAGATATATAAAAAGTAATGTTATTTTGTGGTATTAGCTCATCTATTTCTCAAGTGCGGTGGAATCCATGACTGCTAAAGATCGCTTGCTGGTAACGGCAAAGAAAAAGAGTTCTGAGAATGTCTGATTAGTACGAGCTGAAGATCACTTTCCTTTGAGCAGGATTCATGACGTAACTGTACCCTGCACATCTGAAAGGTTCCCTGAGATAACATCAGAACAGAGAGGTCTCAAATTAAGGGACAGTGTTTTTTTATTAGGTAATCATTCAGGAGCACAAATTTATTCTCTAAAGCACAAGTTATTGGTTTTCTTTCATAATTTCACATTGCATACTATAAATTTACAGTAACAACAGATAGCTTTTTAAACTTTAAGCTAGAGCTTTAACATTGATCTCAGTGATTGATGGGTTAGAAACTTGACCAGTTTCATATCTGACACCACTCTGCAGCCCTCTGCTGATCAAAAACGGCACTAGATAGTTTTGTGGAACAGGTAGGTGTTCTAGGGGGTGCTGTTATACCTGCATTATGGCTGTTAGCTGTAATGCTAGCAGTTAGCATTTTCAGTTTGCCAATCGACAATAAAAAGCACAAGAAAAAAAAGAAGTGTGCTTTTACTGTTGGCATCATGGCGGAGCCTGGAAGTAAAAGACAGTACTGTCTTTGGAGGCGAATCAACAAGCTAAAACCGAGTAAACATCGACACAGCCTACACTAGTTTGACACATCACAGACTAATGGTGACCTGGCTTTGTTGCTACTGAGCTTGTCAGTAATAATATTTTTGTCAAACAGTGTGAATCTTTTAACTTTGTGGTTTATTTCAGTATTAGTTGGCTCATGTTAGTGTTAGCTCATTGTTAGTGCTAGCTACAGCAGGCTGCAGCAGGGTTGTTTACGACAGTTGTAATTCCAATTTCAACCAGTAGGGCGGAGGAGCAGGAAACTCCTCGATGTTACTTTAAAGCTTATCATTTTATGCTATTTAAATGAACATTTTTTGGTTAAACCTAAAGGCTGAAAACGTAACATTTTATCAAACTTGCTTCAGTTTTGTCCATTGAATTTCTTGTTTTGCAGATTAGGACTGGTAGTAATTTAATCACAGTCTGATATCAAAATCAAATACATCATAACAAGCACTTTCAGTTTGTTTTTAAAATAAGTATCATAAATCCAATATTTCTGCCTGATGACATAGAAGTGATTTTTCTGTCTGATTTAGTTGTGCTGGAATACCATCAGGAGAAAAAGAAGGATACGTGATAGAGCAGCTCTTTTTAAAATGTCAGACTTTAATTCAAAACTTATTCAGAGAAGATTATGCTTTCAATTCTACGATGACCTCTTAAGAAGCCCTTTCTTTGTTACAATGACTCATTGAATTTAGCCTCATCATATCTTGCTACCCTACTAATCTTTTTTCATAGAATTCCCTTTTTTTCTTGACTACCTTCTTTCCCTTGAGTTTTAAGACCTACTTATGAAAGCAAGTCAATGATGTCGTGCTTGGATGTTGAGATTCACAAGAGCTCACGAGGGTTTTGAAGTTGGAACTGGACCCACAGTGATGACAGTCAGCGTTGCTTAGCAACAGCACATCATCTTTAATTTTGTTCGTCCATCATCCATCCACCCATCCATCCCCCCATCCATCCCCCCATTCGTCCATCCATCCATCCATCCATCCATCCATCCATCCATCCATCCATCCATCCATCCATCCATCCATCCATCCATCCATCCATCCATCCATCCATCCATCATCTATCCCTCCGTCTATCCATCCGTACATCCATTCATTCATGTATCCATTCATCCCTCCGTCTGTACATCCATTGGTTCTTCTGTTGATCCATCCATCCATCCTTCCTTCCATCGGTTCTTCTGTTGATCCATCCATCCATCCTTCCTTCCATCGGTTCCTCTGTGGATCCATTCATTCGTCTTTCCATTCGTCCCGCCATCTGTCCATCTGTCGGTTTCTTCTGTCCATCCCTCTTTCTGTCCATCCATCTATCCATCCATTCATCCGTCTGTCTATCTAGCCATTCATCCATGCATCAATTTGTCTCTGTCCATTCATCCATCCGTTCATCCATCTGTCTGTCTGTCTATCCATCCATCCATCCATCCATCCATCCATCCATCCATCCATCCATCCATCCATCCATCCATCCATCCATCCATTATCCATTTTTTCATCCATCCAGCCAGCCAGCCAGCCAGCCAGCCTGCCAGCCAGCCAGCCAGCCTGCTTCAGCAGAGATCCCCAGACCTTCGTCTCCCCAGGTATCACTTCCAACTCATCCACACGAACTCCAAGTCATTGCCAGGCCAACAGTGAGACATCATTTCTCCAGCAATCCCTTTGTCTGCTCTGAGTTGTAGTCCTGGGTGGATGCCTACAGTACCTCCCATGGAAGGTGTCCAGAAAGCATTCTTGACTGAACCAAACAAGCTCAGCTAGCCCCAGTCACCATGGACAAGCAGTGACTAAACTCAAAGCTACTCCTGAATAACTTCACCACATTCCTAAAGTTCATTCCAGCCACTCTGAGGAGGAACCTCATTTCAGCCACTTGTATTCACAATATCATTCTTTTGCTCATTACCCCAAGTTCATTATTTGATAAATCACAGCCTTTTGAGTCCATTTTCTCTTCATCACCAGCATGGACTATCCCAGGGAGGCAGAGGATTTTGATTTTACAAATTATAAAAAAAGAATTACTACTTCACCAATGTATCCCCACAACAGCCAGCGGTGAGATGCTGTCACACACTCTTCTAATTTTCCAATTATTATTATTATCTTATCACCAAGTGTGCTAGATGAGTCCCACATAAAGGTCCCTAAATGAACTTAAAGAAAAGCCTGCAGTGGGAGAGGCATGAGGCTTCATTTACACAGCAGGAACACCCCTCCATGTCTGTGTGTACACGTGGGGGAAATTGGTATTTGGTCTTTGTGTACTTAATCTGTGAGGCTCTCCTCTCCATTTGGCAGGTTGTCTGAGTTTGTTCTCTCTGTCTGTGCTAGTTCCCGTGCCTCCCGTTCTCTTTTTCCTCTTGTTTGAGTGTTTAGTGACTCATTTTTGTGTTATGGTATGTCTCACTGATTTAAAGCTGTGGAGGGTGTATTTCCCTGTTATTTCAGGTGAATCTGTGATAAAACACAATGCAAGTGTGCAAGATTTCAGTGTATTTGTTTTTGACCACAAAAAGGAATAATCAATGTTTTTATTCTACATTTGCTAAATTAAAGTTGTAGCCATTTTAATTACTTTCTGTTATTAAGTCATGATTGAACATGTGCCATTCACATGCTGGCGATTTGATTACTGATTTAATGAGACTTTATTAAATGCCAACACAAATGTCAGGTGGATTTGTTAAATGGAAGCATGCAATAATGATACTGTCCGTGTTTTTCCAGCTCCCGGCTCACTGTGGTTCTGCTGCATGGCTACAAAGGGTAAACTAGCCTTTCCTAAGATGTTTTTGGTGTTTAACATATCACAAAACCAGCAGAATATTAGTATCAGTAGACCCATTTCTACTACCAGAACTTCTGGGTAATTTTACCAGACCTTCAGATGCTTATGTGCATGTCTCCTTTTCACTGGGCCGGCCTGAAAGGGCCACTTTCCGGACCATTTCGGGGTCCAACCAAATACATGCATTGGGATATGTACATAGAAAAGGCCTAGAGTATCTGGGTGGGAAAAGAAAACAATCAGCATTGACGCTGCTTTAAAATCAGTTTCTACTCCCAACACCGAAAAATACGGCAGTTATCCTCCCACAATGCCATCATTTAAGCTGCTTTGTGATCTCCCACAGAGCACTGTAAAAAACAGTGATTCTTCTGATCACTGAACACCGTTTTTTACGTCACACACTTGCTCACCCCGTCCTCTGAGTGGATGAAATTGCGATGTACTTGGACAGAATAAAACATTTATGATGCTATTAATGTCCATGGACGTCTCTTAGCACAGATTTGTGACGTCAGTCATTTCCAAAATGGTTGCGATATGCTGACGTCTTTGCGCTGCATGTAGCAGTTCACACATGCACGTGGATGAATTTGTGTATATTTATTGTGACACAGCACCGGGGCTCCGTCCATGCGCGTCACACACTGTACGTAGGGCACTAAGTGGCCAGGGGGGGCACCAACCAATCAGGCTTATAAAAAAACATGAAAACAGAACTCTCACTTTGCTGTTGCTTTTTCTTTCCATAGTGGGAATTAAGTTTGTCATCAGCTTCAGTTAAAATGACACAGAGAGGTTTGGGCAGCATTGCAAATTTATGTCGAGAAAAACAGAAGAAAAAACATTTTTACATGTCATTAAAACCCTCCATAGACCAGCTCCTGCTCAATACAGAATTTTACTTAAAAGAAATGGAAAAGCAGAAGATGTAAACCAGAGCACAATCCCACTGAGAAAAAGCACCGTTGGACATTTTTCTTGTATCGTTCCTCACATCTAAAGTCATATGACTTTGCATATTCATTAGTATCTTTGGTTCATTGTCTGTTTTACAAATTAAGGCAAGCAATGCACACATTTTTTGGGAATTTTAACAGAATAGAACATTTCATCCCTACATACAAATACGCTCCAGCTGTTCTTCAGCCTTGATGTTCAGGTTTTGAGATCCCTCAACCCTCTGCCTGAGGGAAGGAGGGTGAATTATTTATAGGATGGGTGGGGAGGGTCCATCTTTCATTGTTTTCTTTGCTCTGGTTATGCATCTGTTAGAGAAGAGCGGCTGCTCTCGGTCAGTTTGTGAGCAGTTTTAACCACTTTTTGTGGCGCCTTCTTACCAGCCTTTTATGGAAGACGTCCGGATTTTCTCCACCATCGCCACACGCTGGTGAAAAGACCAGAGGTCTGAAATCAGCGTTTTTCACCTTCTTGATTGTTGAACATTGTTAAACCAAGCATGCTGTTGGTGTTTGTTGCCCTTGTAGGGTTGGGGTAAGGACATGTGAATGCCAAAAACACTACTTTAGCAAATGCTACTTTAAAAATAAGAAAAATGTTGAAATGTCAAATTTAATTAAAAGCAATTTTTTTTGTTTTTAAGGTGTGCCAGTTTGGACATAATTGTTCTCTAACTGGCATACATTAGATTACACATTTATTGTGTTAAATTTGTGCTTGTTTTTATTCTCTTTGGGTGTTTTTTGTGCATAAAGGTGCTGAACAAACTCACATTTCATATTAATAAAACGGTCCAATAAAGCATATTTGATCTGGTGAATTTGTGTATAACCTGATGAAAATATTTGTTCGTCTCTAATCTCTGAACATGAAAGCTATTAATCAGCCATTCTTTTCTTTGAACAGGAAAACATTAGAGCAAACTGCATTTTTCTGTCAACACAATTGTGTTTGATTAGAAAATGACTCCATAAACATGTAAATGTATGCAAATGAGTGAAGTGCTGCCGTTAAACATCAGCTTTACAGTTCGCATCGTCTGTGCAGGAGTAAATTTTGACCTGAGCGTCTTGGGGGAATCAGGAGACCTCAGTATTAGATTCTGTTGTGGATCTGATGAAACCAGAGATGGGAGTGAGAGGAGGGGTAGAACAAGGTTCTTTGATCTCCATCTACTCGAATGAGCTCTGGCATAAATTGCCGCATCAACTATCAGCAGTGAAAATCAAATGAGATCTACAAAGCGTGAGCCCTGTCTGGTTTATGTGCTCCAACTATTGGCAGGATCCAGCAAGATATCATCAACAAAGTGGGCTGGCAGAGATAAGGCTAACTGATAGGCTGCAGAAATGTGATAGCTGATTGTTTATGTCTTTTTGATGAACGATCCTTTTTTAGATTGTCTGTCTCTGCTCACTCTCTCGCTCAGACAGTAATTACATATGTGCTCCGTCTGTGTATGGTGCTCAAGATCAGCCTTAAGTTCAAACTGGAACTGAATTGATAAGAACTGTTGAAGGATAAAACTCAGGAGAATTTATTTTAGCTTTTAGCATTCTTTTTTTGTTAAGTAATAGTTTTATTTTCCACTTTTTACATGAACTTTTCCCTTCAATCTTTGGTCACATAAGTTTGTCTGCATGACCACACAAGGGAGTTGCTCCAAAAGATAATAATGTCTGTCATGATGGTTGACAATGATCAGCGTGTCCTAAACACTTCATGTCTTACCTGTTGTAGCTTGCTCCTTGAACTGCTTAAGTTTGGAGAAACAGATGCCTCGGTTCCACTGCGGGGTCCATGGCGGGCGGGTCGTTTTTTTGTTTGTCCCGATTGTAAAACCGGTTCATACAATCGTTCCAGACCGCATCATTTATGGGACATTCACGGGCTCCTTCTGTTGTAGGTCCATAGGACAATGGCACAGTACGGCTAGGGGGGAGCGGCAGCGTCAAACAACACAGTCCACTGATTGGGGGACAGAAATATGTCACTACTTGACAAGTAAAATAAACCGTTGAGTTCTGTTGTTTGTATTACTATTAAAATGTACACAGATGTGAGACAATACCAGCAAGACAGCCAGAGTGGAAATGGGAGAAATACATGGAGGTGGTACGACGCTCTGGACGCTATTTATAGCCACAGACCGAGGCAGACCTGGACTCAGCAACCGCACTCCTGGAGTCACTTGTGGTGCCTGTTGGTAAGTACTTCTTTGTTTTTAGCTCTGCAGACCATTCGCCTGCCAAGTGAGAGTCCAAACTGTGATTGAAATGCTCTCCTGAAATTGCAGACCCATGCCGGTCCATACCGGCCAACAATTAACCGCCCCGCCCTGAACCCCGCAGTGGAACTGAGCTAAGAGATTAGTTCTGATCATACAGATGAGCTAACACCCATCTCAATGGGCTCAGTTCCAAAGTGCCTCAAAACAATTCTAAGCTCATTAAACGTCAAATTGGGTATAAATATCACATTCAGGGTTGATTTCAGTCACATTAGGTAGAGCTGCAGCAAACTTCTGCTGCAAATAACCAAAGGAATCTTTAAAAAAAAATACTCATGTCAATTGCAATTAATGATGGTGTTAAAGTTTGTATATGCCAGCGGTAGGGAACCCTGGTCATGGAGAGCTGCTATCCAGCATATTTTAGAAGTTTCCCTGCTTCAACACAGTTGATTCACCTGTTCAGCAGCTCATCAGGCTCTGCAGAAGCCTGTTAATCACCTGCTGATTAAAATCAGGTGTGTTGAAGCAGGGAAACCTCTAAAACATGGTAGCTCTCCAGGACCAGGGATCCCTACCCCTGGTATAGGCCCACACATTTAACAAGTTTAATTTAAATGGGGAATATTATTCACAACTCACCTTTTGCATCCTTTTGTGCAGCCATGTGGGTCTGTACTGCTATCATTAACTCAAGAAATCCATCCATGCATTTTTTGTCAGTGTTTAATTTTAGAAATTGTGCCTAAATCAAGCCATTTCAAAACGTCTCCATTTGTGATGTCACAAACGGAAAAATTAGCATAGAACCAACTCTGACCTCCATGATGGAGCAGCAGCTGTATTCCGAGATATCAGAGCGTCTCAGCTTATCGCCATTTGGGTAATATATGAACTACTGACATCCTTTTCACAGAAACACTCTGAAACATTGAGTCATCCAAGTTCCTGAAAAATGTTATGTTAAAGAAAATAATTTTTGTAAATCAGACGTACTTTGCCTGCAAAAGTTTGTCTCACACAGAATTTTTCCACTGCGCCTTTTAGAAAAAACTAGAACTTAATGATTACAGGTTCTTTTGAAGCTATTTAGCTACTGCATGAAAGTGATAAATAATACCAAACAAAAATAAATATATGCACACTTCCACGACCCCCATGCACATCTCTCACACCCATAATCACATTTTCATTCCTCTCCGTATGACTCTAAAATGTCACACTCTGAAATGAATATAAATAATTGTAATGTGTCACGACGGCCATCGCACAGAGATCATTATTGCACATTTTGCCACCCCAGGAACGAAAATCTGAACTGCGTTGTTATGAAGAAGATGCCGTGAAATGCCAATTTACAAGAAATCATACCTTTACTTGGACAATAAGAAATTTCTATAGAATTGCATAAACACCCAGCCTTAATATCATCTCTTCACCTCGTGCTCTATAGGAGAGTAGAAAAAGACTGAGAATAACCACGGTTAATGACTGCACAGCTTGCAGGGACCACTGTAATTGCTGGAAGCTACATTTATTGCTTTCATCAAATACAAATGAGCTTCATCAACAGGACATAACAGCACAAAACAACTCTTTTACCTCATTATTATATTTCAAAGGACAAATAATAAAAATAATCGTGAGTAAACATCACTTGGAGGTGCAGCACTGGGTTCATAAACGACACCAAACTCATGACTCATTTCTGCAACAAACTGCTTTCAGACAGCAGCAACCTTTTCATAGTTCTTCTAACTGTTGGAGACGGCTACTTTCTGTGTGGGCTTGTGTGTCTGGAGGAACTGTGGCTGATTGTAGTTCAAAGAATAAAGAGGAATGAAGGAAACCATTGGTGACATGTTGCTGTACAAGGACTGGTCAAAACAATATGACCTTAAAGTTGAGGTACGTGGGTTAATATTTAGGTAAAAGGCTCAAATTTTAATATCCGACCCTGTTCTATAATATAAAGTAGGTAATGTTTTATAATTAATATTTCTCCTAAGTCCATCCCCTGGCCTCTAGAGCAAAACAAATCATTTACACGAGCCTAGAGTTGTGTATCCACAAGAGGGAGCTGTCCCCAGAATGCACTGCGGGATGACAGACTGCCACAGTCAGCTTAGCACACTAACCTAGCTTGAATGCTAACTCAACCTGCATTGAATCAACGTCAGTCTGTAAACTTCAAACTAACTGTGGAAGAGGAGGGAGGGGAATGAAAAGAGATTTATCTTTTGTGTGTTGGAGCTAAGTGCGCTAAATCGGACAATTGTTTTAGCTTTTTGTAGCAGGGTTGTGCTAACATCGCACGTGCCAGATTCCTGCTGGTTTTAGATGTTTCCCTTCATGAAATCTGCAGATTTGATTAAAATGGGTGATTAGCAGCTCCTGCAGAAGCCAGTGAAGGCTGAGCAGATAATTCAACAGTTAGAACCAGGTGTGTCTGAGCAGGAACATATCGAAAACATTTGTCCATTAGGGTGTGTGTGTGTGTGGTATGAGGTGTGGATTTCATGTCCATCCTGATTGGGAGGGGCAACAGGGGCGGGAGCTATTGACCCTTTGCACGTAACGTAATGCCGCTCATGGGACCGCCCCCTTCGCCATGATGGATGGCAGAAAGACTGTTTACACACGTTTAAACAATATTGAAGCTAGTCAAAACAAGCCAGTGTGTAGTAGCCTTTTATCGCTTTTATGTAGTTGATTTCACAGTGAAACTAACGGACAAGGGTGTAAACTCAACTTGTCTTTTTTTTAATAACTTTGATGGAGACAGAAGATGGAGATGAGCTGCAGTGGTACACTGAAAAAAATGCCGAGTAATATTTACTTAAGAAAAGCTAGGAAACGTTTTGCACTTAGACATTGAAGTAAATTCCACAAGGACAATTATCAAGTAAACTATACTTGCAGGATATAAGTAAATTTTACTAGCAAACCTCAGGTAATTTACAGATTATTATTAATATGGACAATGAATTTTACTTCGTACTCCTTTGTAAGTTTTACTCAGATTTTGACTTATTCAAATTGAAAAATCGCACCAGAAATCAATGGCTTTTCAAGGTAATTATAACTAGATTTTTAAAGTACTATTTATAGACTATATGTAAGTAACATTTACACAACATTTTACGTTATTTTCTGCAGTTTATATTGCCTAAATTTGTTCTTAATGTTTTTTTTTGTATTGAAAAAAATGACTTAAAAAATGAGGCAACTGTTTAATTCAACACCTTTATTTCAAATACTGTTTTTCAATCAAATATTTTCCAAAAGCACAGCACTCACAACCATGACCCTTAGAAAATGGCCCCACAACCTACCAGTTGAGAGCCTCTGGTTTATCTTGAAAATGCTTATTTTCTCCTTTCTTCCTTGACCCGAAGAAAGCACGCTTTAATACAGTGCAACAATATAAAGAACATTTAAAACCACATAGACAAATGGCCATATAAACAAATGTGCCATTTTTTCTTTTCATGCCCACTTTGAAAAGCTCACTCTTGGGTCAAACATGTGCACTCAAGCAGGATCTTCAGGGACAGCTTAAGGACATAAAGCTCTAGAAGAAGCTTTTGGAACACTTCAATCGTGTTCTTCAATTTGGTGGGTAACACAAGTTCATGGCATATATGATGCCCATCAGCAGGAGACAGGCCTTTGCAACACTTCCACATTCGTCAAATACCTCAGTCCCTTCAACAACAACTGACACATCAGCGTTGGATGCACCTTCATCTTCACTTGTGTGGTAGACACACATCCTCTGGACTTGCTCAGTCTGGCCCTCTTGAGCTGCCTCTCTGCTGATACCCTGTAAAATATATGTGGATCCATGTTCAGGTGCATAGTACAGCTTATTTTTTCCATTCAAGTTAAAGACTAGTGTCAAAAATATCAATTTCGATAGGAGCTGAAGTTTGCGATTGCTTATTATTACACTCACAACCTGTAGTAAATCTGATTCCTGAACTTTATTTCCTGTCTCTCATCATTGGAAACACTGAATATTCCAGATGTTCATGTGGCACAAAGAGGAGAGAGGGAAGGGAGGTAAGAGGACAGACGAGATGAGAGAAAATGTAAAAGGAAATCAGAGGAGAGAGAATCAAGAGACGAGTGGAAAAAAAGAGGTGAAAAGAAAAGCAGACAATCATTGCCCCAAAGTTCACTCAGTGTTTTAGTTCCGTGATTCTTTGTGGGTTTTTTTATTTACATATTGATACATCACACAAGAATGCTCAACATGTTTCTTTTTGCATGTACTAGGACAGAAACTGTTTCAGGCCAACCAGTTTGCAAAATAAAAAGTTGTGAACCACAAAGGGAGCCAAAATAATTGAATTGAATAATTATGACTTTTTTTTTAAAAATCTGATCTGAAAATAAATTGTTCAGAAGGACAAATAAAGGCTCCATTTTCAAAGATAGGAATTTTCTGACAATTATTTCATGATTCAAGCCAGTTATATTTAATGGGTAAGTGAGTAAGAATACAATATAATTTACTCAAGTGAACATTGTGATGTGAAAAGGTTTGAATTTACCTTTTAGTCCATGATGAGTTCTATTGAAGACTCCCACAGGTACTCCATCAGGGCACGAATAATGGCCTCCAGCCTCACCTCAATGTGTTGCTTTAACAAACAGAAGATACTCGTGTTGGGAGTGCCACATGAATTCACTTAAATATAGAAGGTTTTATGTGTGTGTGTGTGTGTGTCAGAAAGACATATCAGGCTGAGGTCCCATTAAGACATCAAATTTCTTTAATTGGTCGAAAGTGTTTGGTCCTGCTTTACCTGGCTGAGTGAATCCAGGAGTGGTCGTATTTTTTGCTGAATTTCTCCAGCATTTTTGGAGCGTAGAAGTCCGTTCCTCCTTGATCTGAAGAGAGAAAGAACAATTATGCTATTTACTTTTTTATAAACAGTATTTAATATATTGATGCAATACGCAGACAATTGTTTTACCTGATCTTGAGAGAAAAGAGCAGGAGTCACTCCTGGAAATCTTGGATGGCGGGGTTCTGCTCAACAACTTCCTGTCTTCGGAGGGAGAAATATAGTTTCGTTTTCTCAGATATCCATTTTATATCCACTTCATATGCAGGAAAACCCCTGAATGACTTACCGTCAAGGTGATTTAGCCGCTCCTGTCTCCATTAAACCTGACCGTCTTCATGTGGGCAAAGAACATGCGTCGTCCTGAAGGCTAGCAGTTAGGTTACAAGGCGCATGCGCGCGCGGATTCAAAAGACGCAGCGTCTCCTCTTCCGGTCGGCTCATGGCCCAGAAAGAACGAAAATATGAATAAAAAAGTCAATGGAGCTAAAGGAGCTACTTTCTAATTCGCTTTGACAGTGGTTCTTTCCTCCTGAAAGAAGGATTCGAATTTCGCTGAACTTACAGCCATTTTCCCTCTGCTTTTTCGCCGTTTCTGGTTTGATGACGTCAATTTGGTGTTGCGCATTTGTAGTCCTACACGTATTTTCACACAAAACCTAAATAACTTTTGCCCCCAGTCGAAAATAAGCGCTTTCTTGGCATCATAACGTGTCTTTAAAATTCACGGACATCATATGTGAAATCCGTGACACATAACAAACGGGATTAGAAAATAGCTTTTATAGCCCCATTGACTTGCATTCATTTTTTCGTTCTTCCGGGTTCTTCCTTGGGCCGGAAGTAGATGGGCGTGACTTAGGTTCCCTATTAATATTTACTTGGTATTTCTAAGTTAATGTGCAATGATATGAAACCTTTGAATATTATTTAAAAATATATAGTAAAACTTACTCATCCCACACTGTTTATTTATTACATGAATGCCATATATAAATTTACTTGAATAATTCAAGTTCTCACTGGTACTTACAATTACTAAATAAAAATTGTGACATTTCACCTAATAAATATTACTATACCACAAAATCTTTTTTTTCAGTGTAACAGACTAGCAGTCCTCCAAGTATTTTCGGATTTGCAGCAAACGTGTTACCGGGCAAGTTTAACATTCATACATTTCATGAGGAAGACAGGGACGGACTGTGATGGACCTGAAATGATGAATGTGATGTGTTTATATTACGTATTTAGTATTGATAATCCTATGTTTCACCATGTAGGATGTGCGTTGCTGTCCACTTTAGTGAATTGAGAGAGGATTATTTATTATAATAATATTGCTACAATGTAGGATTACATGTGTGGAAAATTACGTTATTTATTTAGCATGATGAGCTTCACCATTATGAGACATCTTGTGTTGCCCTGGTGTGTGAGTAGCAGCTGAACCCGGTGACCCTGCCAGTTACAAAAACTGGTAGGGATTCAATCTTTTTTTAGGTTTTTTAAAAATCATTACCAGTGTAAAGCAAACAATCCAGCAGGGTGAATTCTGGAAACGTCAGGAACTTGTTTACATTGGTGAACAGCAGTAGGGAGAACGTAAGCTAACGTTCCTAAGCTAGCTAACTAGGGGTGGGAATTGATAAGTTTTTATCAATATCAATGGCATTGTCGATTCTGTCTATCGATCCAATTCCTTATCAATTCCCTTATCAATTCCCGAGTAGTTCAATAGGTGGAAGAAAATTAATTGCGCACAGTTTCCTGCATTATAACTGTCAGTCTATTTATGATAATCAATTGTACCTGGTATTGTTTGGAAAAATCATTCCAACTGTTCTCCTTTATGCTCCTTGTGAAGGCAGAGTCATCTTCTTGCTGTAGTTTTTGCATGATGGGAAAAATCTCACCACAGGTTGGACTTTAGTCGCTGGAATCTGCTAGTGTGGAGATGTGTATATAAGGTAGGGTGACCATATTTCCATTTCCAAAAATGAGGACAGGGGATCTTTGCCTACCAATGATGCCACACAAATCACGTTGGGACCCATTTTTTCCCGGTGTTCTGTCAGAACACCTGGCTTAGAGCTAAAATATCAGGTTCTGCCAACAAAATGGCTCTAGAACAATTCATATGTAAACTGAGGTGTTTTTGCAAACACTGTAATTAATACTCCTGGGCAGGGTTTGAATTACACAGAGGATTCTGGGGGAGCCCAGTGACGAGGGGGGGTCTGTTTGCCTTGGCCCCCAAAACGCCTTGATACGGCCCTGGATGTGGGACTGAATTTTGAAGGTGATCTGAGTTGTATCAAATATATAAATATCACACGCTTATGAATTATTGATTTATGAAGGTAAAAAGGTGTAGTGGAATAAATCTACCAACATTTTCATTTTCAAGAACTTTGTTTAGTTTTCTTGTTTTTATTTGAATATTTTCCTGTCCTGTCTGTCTCTGACATTCCTGCTTCTCCTCAATCCACCAGAATAAACTGTTTCCTGCTTCCTCCTGATTCACCTCGAGTTACTTTTGAACTAAACAGGTCAAATTAATCTACTGGCTGAAAAACAGTGGAGTGTGCGCTGGCGGCCGCGCAGGTGAGGTGAAATCACCTGAGCACAGGTGAAGCGCTCTGCTGCAGAGCGCGTCAGACACGAATAAATGATACGATTAAAAGACAGAAGTACCAGATTATATGAACGGACATGAACGATCGCGTGTTAATTATATTTTTGGTGGCGCCACTTTGAGAATGTTACTGTGACTGTGCGCAGCTGCCCGGCGAGCATCAACAATCAGCATCATCTGTCCTCTCCGCTCAAAAAATCCCCGGTGCGCTGAGAGTCCATATAAATAATGTAATATAGGTAGAAACAGGATCTTTTTTCGGGCTCCCCCTGGGTGTGTAGGCTGACGGCTTCCAGCTCCCCCGTAATTCAAACTCGGCTCCTGCCTGCGTAAGCTGCGCAACGTGCGTAGTGACGTCATTTGCGCCGCCTTGAATTGATAAGAGAATCGTTTGCAAAAATGGCGAACGATTCCTAGGAATTGAAACAGTGGGAACCGGTTCTCAACAAGAACCGGTTTTCGATTCCCACCCCTATAGCTAACACTTAACTTTTATAAGTACCGCTCTCTATGAGCCCACCTAGGTGTGCTAAACCTTCCCACAAGTGAACTGGGCTTGAACTAGTAGAAGCCAGTCTAAACTGGCAAAATAATAACCTCAGTCGTCACTTTTGCTCTCCGTTCAACTCCTCTGTAATTCATTGTTGCCGTCCTCCATGGTGGACCCACGTGATCAGGTGACATAGATGCAAAAGGGTCAATAGCCGTTCAAATTTCAAAATCTCCTCCTCTCCTCGACGACGCCACACTACAAACCCCAGCTTTAAGGTGATTTTCCCTGGAAACTTGATGGTGATTCCTTTTACGTATGAGTGGAAATTTGGATGACAATGTAAAATCTAGCAAAGATGGGTTAAAAAGTATGTAATTTAGTACCATTAGCAAACCTAAACCAATCAAAAACTGTATCAACAGTGAAGCTTTTAGGTTCAGTAGGTCTGTATCTGATGGAGCAATTCTTACTACATCAACTTATGATGCAAATCCCATGAAGATGTGTTTAACGTTTAGAACTGTTATGTGAAAATACTGCAAAACAACCCACCTTTAATTAAAAATTTACCATTCAGGCATCATCCAGAGCTTTAGGGAGAAGTCAGTGAGTTATCTGTGGCAGTTCTAAAACATGCAAAATAAACCAGGATGCAAACAGGGAGGCATGTGCAAAAGTTTGGAAAAGAGAAGAATTTTGGTTAGACTCATGAAAAATATATACGGTTGAACTTATTCCGTAAAAACTGACTCAAGCATATGATTCACGACAGAAAACATTGACAACATTTTAAACACGTTGATTGTCATTTGATCGCATTAGAACTTTAGCACTCCATTATAAAGGCAGTCCTGTAGGATTAGTAAAAATTACATTAGAAAGATAAAGTAGATGACAAATAAGAGAAATCGTGCAGCAAGTATTGTGTGTAACAACATTAAACTGTCAAACCATCAGCAAGCATGTGGAAAATTACCGGCTACAACCCTGGAGTGAATACATATACAGTCACAGACAGATTTATTATATTTAAAGCTAAAAAAACTACAGTATATTTTCCATAGAGAAACCCTCAGTTTTTTCAGTCAAGAGAGGCAGTTTTTGTTGTAGTGAAATGACAGAAACCATCTCAGCTATCGCCTTTCCCTGGTGACGAGATCACGATCTGTTTCCCTGAAATTTGGTTTGGGATTTATAAATTCTGCACATCAATAAGACGCTTTCGAGCGCCGAGTAATTATTCAGTGCAAACCTCATAAACGCGAGGGACTAATGCTGATCTTTCCAGAACAATCCACAAATATTCTGAGCATTAGGGGGGTGATGAAAACCACGATGCTGACGTCTTCTATTCACCGTTAATGTCTGAGACACAAAAGTCGATTTTAAAAACGCACAAGAGTTATTAGCACAAGGATGGATTGTTGTTTCGTGCCTGTCGGGTTAAACATAATAACACAATCATACTTAACCTGCGGTTGACCTGTTGGTCTTTTAAACATCCTGCGTGTCTCGAGCTGTGATGCAGCTGAACGTTTCAGCAACAAATGAACAACGTCTGCCAGTCGTGGATGCACCGCGTCTGGTCCTGCATTGAAATTCCAGTCCTGTGAAAAGACACAAACATGGAGAGGAAAGATAACAAGCTCTGCTCCTAATCTCCCTAAATGTGTTTGAAGCAGGTGCTTCCTGTAAAATGGGGACAACACACCAAGATCAAAGCAAATTGCTTCATAAATTCTGTCATCTAGTTCTGCATTCAGAAGGAAATGACCTGAAAGCTATTTAGAAAACGAATACGGATGTGTTTGCATCTTGAATTTGATTCTAGATTCAGTGTCTCGACTCTGAAAGGTTTGCAGGTTTTGGGCTAATTTGCAAGGCTGCACTAATATGCAACTAGATTTAAAGGGGAGGTTCACTGTTAAATTATGATACCTTTTTAAGAATATGATCGGAGTATAATAGTGTTCTACCCTTATTTCCTGCATTAGACACTGAAACACTCGGGTCAGAAAAAGCCACACAGATCTACGTCATGCTGTAAAATTAGCATTCATGGAGTCGCCCACCTTGACTCACAACCAGAGATGGCTGTTTATTTAGCAGCCAGAAGAGCAGAGAGCATCTCAGCTAGTAGAAGCTAACCGTTAGCATGAGCAACTCCACAATATGGCAGAACTTCTTCAGGCTTGTGTTATTTGTGGAGATAAAACATCAACGTTGCAGAGGATGGAGGCAGTGGGAGAGTCATGTTGCTGTTAGCCAATCAGAGACAAGATTTCCGCATATCATGAATATTAATGAGTAACCCTGACTTCACACTGGAGGCATCAACGGCGCAGAACGTCACTGCTTCAAATATAATCCATTATAGTCTATGGCAGGGGTTCCCAAAATTTTTTCTTTGAGGACCCCCTTGCTCATGTTCAAGACAAGCCAGGACCCCCAAACACAACTCCTACATGCATAAACAAATTAAATGTGATCATTTGCAAACTTTATACAGACATACAGAGTTATAACTTTTATATGGAGTTGTGATTATACTGTAGGGTGTGTTAACAAATAAAATCTTGCTAACCTCAGCAAAGACAAAATTGTGGGGACCCCCTGCAATCTTATGGGGACCCCCTTGGGGGTCCCGACCCCCAATTTGGAAACCCCTGGTCTATGGCAGGGGTATTCAATTCCAGTCCTGGAGGGCCGCTATCCAGCGCGTTTTAGTTTTAACTCTGCTTCAACACACCTGATTTCAATCAGCAGGTGATGAACATGCGTCTGCAGAGCCTGATGAGCTGCTGCACAGGTGATTTAACCACCGAATCAAGTGCGCTGTAGCAGAGAAACCACTAAAACATGCTGGATACCGGCCCTCCAGGCCCGGAATACCCCTGGTCTATGGAGTTGATTCAAACCAGCGTGGAAATTTTCAGGCGCATCCCAGAAGCGACTTCCTACAACGTCCTGCTAAAGATAGGATCAGGATCTATTTTTGCCGCGAGCCGCTTCTGGGACACGTCAATTTGAGCAGTTAGCATAGGGCTAGACAGAAAATCACACACGGTTTCAGTGTAAAACATCCAATTTTCAAAATAAAAGACTTGCAGCGATGTGATCTCATATCTATGTAGATTATGTCTATACAGGTGACCGGACGTGCGACAGTGTGTTTTACATGGCTTAAATCCTGGCAGTGGAGAGGAACAACATTATATGTGACATCAAACAGCGATATCAAACATGATTTCCTTCTTCTTTTTGGTTTAATGGCGGTTGGCATAAACAAATCGTGACCTTTGAAGTCTTGAGAGATTTTGTGATCTCGCGAGTTCAGCGAGGACAGTGGACAAGCTGCTCCACGGCTGAGACTCTCCCGGTGTGGATTGGCGTGCAGCGAAGCACACAAATAAACCGTTCCACTGTTGTTCCGTGCCGCTGATGCCTCCAGTGTGAAGTCGCAGTAAGACTCCCTCCTGGAGAACTCCTACTCTCTGATACAGGAGTGTCGTTGTTTTATTCAAACTAGAGACAACAGCAAATGTATTGAAATAATGAATGTAGGCCCACTTTAATGCATTTGGAGACACTGCATAAAACCAACAAAAAACTGTTGCTTTGAAGAAATTATTGTGCTTTAAGAAAGGTCAACAGATTAACGAATGTCACATCAACACGAGCAACTCCGAAGCACATCAGAAGATAAGTGGCCATGAAACAAATCAATGCTTTGTGTTCAGTGTGTAATGATAAATTCACAGCAGCTACAAATGTGCTCTTTTTTCCCTTTTGATGCTTTAATCAGGACTTTTCTGTCTAGACTGGATGTTGCTTCTTCAATCAAAGAAGGCAAGATTCCTATGACCTTTTTAAAACTGGTATTTATCCTATTGTTGTTGAAGTACACTGAGGACAATAACTCAGACAGTCTTTTAAAAAAAACTTTATTTAATAGAAAAGAAAGCTGAGTTTGAGCTCCTATGAGTTTCCTCATATAATATAACGCAATAAAATGTTTTTGTCCACTAATGGGAAAAAACTTTGCATTCAAGAAGGCATTTCTTGTAAAGTTTTTTGTTCTTCATTTCGCAGAAATCAAATATCAGACGGTGGCTTTTATTCAAAACAGTCCAACATTGTCCCATCGTTATGCAACACCGCGACGCAGCTTTGGTAATGAGAAACAGATTTGATTTTACAGGAAAAATTACTTTTGTGTTGGGGGGGGGGGGGGGGGGGGGTGCACAACATGCTGCTTTTCTATCCCCAAAAAACAACATTAAATTTTCCAACATTACACAATGGATGGATGTTTGGAGGTTATTGCAGTGCTTCTGTTTGCAGATGCTTTGCGTCGATGGAAATGCTTTAAAAATTCAGATCATATCCCCTGCAGACAGCATCTGAAATTGGTGACCATATGATCCTGTCTGCTGTGATTACCTGCAGCAATAGTAGGTGATTACTTTGGTTAATCAGTTGTATAAAGAGAAGAGTGTGATATCTGCAGTGGAGTCATTTCTACTCCTGATGGGGAGATCAACACAGCTGCTGGTTTTTACAGCTCTTGTTGCTGCGATCAGAGCTTTTTTGCAACTTGTTTATGAAACTGTAAACTAAGTTGACAGGAGGGTAGAGGTGTGTATCTATGCATCTCTGTTCCTGAATGTGTGTGTGTAGGTCTGCAAACTGCAGAAATGTTTTAAGTTGTGCTGTGACTACTTACAAATTCATGAAATTCCATTAACACCAAATAGTGTAGAGCTGAATTTTAGTTCTCTTTTAAATTATTATATATGTTATCAAAACTTGGAGATGACACCAAGTATACAAGTTGAGATTATATTATTTTTGAAAAGCTTTCAAAAGCTCCTGTAAAAAGCAGATTGAAACTCATCCTTTCAGGCTGGTTTTACGTGAACTCCTGTTCATCTGCTGCTCGTTAGCGTCTTTGTCGGTGTTTCTATATTGTCTGGCTCCCTTGTTTTTATTTATTTATTGTTTCACTTTGATTTTTATTCATTTTTAAATCTTTTTTGTTTCATTTGTATTTTTTAATCTTAAAGCTGCTATTGCTAATTTGGGGAAAAAAATGAGCTTAAAGGTTGAATATGGAACATGGACACTAGTGTTCAGAGGTGGTATTGCAACAACAGAACAAATTTTCCAGCCGTCGGGGTGTTGGTTCACTGCTGATACGTGAAGTGACCAGCCAGCACCATGTCCAGTGACAAATCGTACAGGGTGAGGACTAATTTCTACTAATACATTTATTTTACAACAGCATCTACCGTTAGAACATCTTCTGGGCTCAGAATCAGCTGCTTGACTTGTCGAGTCCGCCATTTTACACAGTCCCAGCCTTGCCTTGCCGAGCGGACTTTTTACAGCACCTGTGCCCTCTATTGGCTGGTAGATGTAAACATTAACCCAGTGTCGTGTCCGTCAAAATGAAATTTTGATTATTTATTTTAAACATAGCTTTAAAGGAAAAACTGTACTTTTATTCTGCACACCTCTAAACACCCCGTGGAGGTATTATTTTTTTTTAAATATACCTTTTTAGTAAAATGTTCCATATTGTACCTTTAAAACATTTTTGTCATGCCTCTTAACAACGTTCTACCATAGTATATAAATATATTGTGGAGATGAAAAAATAAAATGGTTGTCTCGTATTTGTCTAAAAACCTCCGCTAATAACGCGACTTGGATCAAAACCAACTATTGGACCATCTGATTGTCGGTCTTGCCGAACCATTGCACTTCCCTGGGTCCTCTATTCGTTATGCAGTCATGTATTTAGCAACAGAACACCACTGGTGTGAGAAGTTCTCCGCTCAATAATATCAGAGAAGGAGAAACAGTCGGCTGCTACCACTTCAACTTTAGGACAAACTACCAGAGTCCCAAAAAGAAAAACACCATTTGAAGTCATGGACAACAAAAGACGTTTGGTCCTAGAAAACGACACCTGGTGTTTAGCGCTGTCTCGTTTCCTCTTGCATCGTGGGTTTCCGGTTCCGGCAGAAGCATCTCAGGGAAGATACCTGAACAGAGGGGTGAGTGTTCCGTGATCGTGTTTGCATTCATAACCTAGCTTGTTCTGTAGATTTGCAATAAGAGCTTTAACTTTTTTTTTTGTTTAAACAATTTAGAATTTTTATTGTATTTGTGAAGCGCCTTGTGATTTATCAGGAGGTAGAGCGGGTTGTCCAGTAATCGGAAGGTGGTAGGATTGATCCCGGCTCCCGGCAGAGAGTTGTGTCCTGGGCAAGACACTTCACCCACCTTGCCTGCTGGTGGCAGTCTCGCTTCTGTCAGTGCGCCCCAGGTTAGCTGTGGGTACATTGTAGCTCATCACCACCAGGGTGTGAATGTGTGTGTGCATGGGTGGATGACTGATTGTGTTGTAAAGCACCTTGGGGGGTTCTAGAACTCTAGAAGGCACTATATTAAATGCAGGCGTCTTGAAATATAAAAAATACCTTTCTTCTCCTTCTGTTCATCTTCTAAGGTGCAAATTTCTTAAGTGTTTTAGTGCAATTATAACACCATCTTCTATATAAACCTCTGTGAAGTTTTATACACACACCCCTAATTTTAACTCTCATTTTCATTAATGAATGAGTGCATTCAGTTCCCAGTTATCACTACAATTAAATAGATACGATCATTAAAGTAACAGCAACAGAATGGCGCAATTAAGCAGAATGTGGAATTGAGACATTCATCAGTGGTAAAAAAAAAAAAAAGAACAGGACGTCAGTTCATTTATTTTTTAGTTCTTGATTCCTAAAAGTCAGAGAAAAATAAAACTGCTGGACAAGAAAAGAGTCAAACAGTGGTCCATTGCAAATTTTAGATTAGGCTGTTTCAAACATCCAGACATAATCAAATAGAGAATGCAGACAGAAGCAAAATCAAGAGCATCCGTTCAGGTTAGAATTATAAACTGAGATCCTTTTGTGTAGAGGAATTTTGGTCAAAATTGGAAAGAAATGATATGTGCAATATCACAAATTCTGACTTGAGCTGCTAGAATTTGAAATGTGTGTTGTGAATGGCTCCCAGCGTCTACCACATCAAATTCAAGGTCAATATCTGTAAAAATGACAAGGTTGTAGACCTTTTTGTGTTTGCTAAGACTGGCTGATGTTGACTGTGGCCTAAAGCTAATCTGTTGGAGTTGGCTGTGTAGAGAATACTTTCTAAAAGTCAAAATAACTATTGGCACCATAAGATTCATCCAGTGATGGTAGATCTAAATGACAAATGATTGATTTAATGGTAAAATTTGACAAACATATGACAGCACCAAATTTCAGCTCAATATCTGCAAAACTGAAAAAGCAATTTTTAACTTTACAAGTTTTAATTAGCTGTGGTAGCCATCTTGATTTGGGTTTGTTGCAAAAGGTTTAGCTTATTTCCTGAGAGTTTCATCAGAATAATTTGCTAATGAACTCACACTGCCATCATAAGTGATATAACCCCGTGGAAGCAAAACAAAATACTGCCTGTTATGCCTTCCTTAAAAATATACATTAATTTAAAACACGTCAAAAGGGGGAGGAAAGGATGCGTAAAGATAAAGTCATAAAAATGATGTAACTTTAGCGACTCAGCACTTTTTTATGGTAGAAAAGAAAATGGAAACATGACATTTGCGTTAGTTTCACCCAGCTGCATTTTAAACCGATAAATAAAGATAATTAGGAAGATAAATCTGTCACAACCATTCTACTTTGTGTGGAGAGAAAAAATAAAAGGGCGATACTTTTCCTGTCGGGCCTTACGGAGGGTGTTCTGCATGTTAAACTAGTTGTTTGGTATACTCAAAGCATGAATAATGTGCCCTTTTTATAACGAGCATCAAATTTCATGGTTATTTTTTTTCCTTAAGAAAAATGATTCACACCTTGACAGAGGAAAAATCAACAGTCATAAATGCATAAATAGTCCAATCATGGCTCACTCTCATCCCAGTTGGAGACCTATATAAGAGAATAATTTTCAATTTCGCAATCACCTATTAATGAGGAACAAAAGGTATGATGATTCTGAGGACAGAAGTGGCCTCATAAATTAGAGTGAATGTAGACGTAATGAAACTTTTACTTGTAATTTTGATGCGAGAGCAAATTCTTTTCCAATATTCTAATCCTTCCATTTTCCGTTTTTTAATTTCCAGTTGGCTTGGGCAGCTTCTCAGTTTTATACACCCTGCTCCCATTTCAGCCGGGTAAATGATAAATAGAGGTGCAAATCACAGCGCTCTTTGAAAACTGACTTCTCAAACCTTGTTGGAACAAAGAGAAGCCACGAGGAGCTGCCTGTCATTGTGACAATTAAAATAATTGTCTGTCACAAAGGACACAGAAGCTATAAGAAGATAGAAAAGTGTTTTACAAGCAGTCATTATCTCAATTGACACTTTAATTATAAAGTGATAGTTAAGTGGCAGAGGAGGTCATGTTATAGTTTGGGAGACCAGGGAAACCTTTCATTTGACCTTCTAAGACCTTCTGTAACATTTAGCAGACTTTTCTACGGTGCAAGCTTTGTTCTAATGCAAGGATCCCTTATCATCTTAAAACTGCTTTTGAATGAACATTTAAAGGTATAATATGTAAGGATTTTACAGTGTAATAATCACAAAACAGTCTAATATCTCAATCATGTTGAAAGGCTACACTGAAACATATTTCCTTCTCAGCCAGCTGGGGGTTGTCAGTTTTTCTCCTTTCAAAATGGCCAAAGAGGGACGTAGTCGTTGTTTACAATCTGTAAGCCTGCGGGGTTGCAGAGTTTGCGTCGGCTAAGGGCCAGAATATACTTGCTGTTTAACGACATGGATGCATGTTTAAAATGGCTGCCACGCGTAACTTGCGTTGATTTGAAGCGTCGTTTGTGCGCGTCTCCCAAAATTGAAGCGACGCGTCGGAACGCTGCAATATACGATTAACAAGCAGGCGGATTTTTTCTTCTATTGGTGCCATGTTTGTTTTGGTTGTACCCACAAACCCGGCTCTCTATCCGGTCTGAGTACTCTGATGTGTCCCCTAATGGAACACTCCAGCATTACACGCAGTGCCGTGCAGCGGCAAGTATGTGAACAAAGACGCAGCCTGCTGCCTGCGCCAACGCGAGGTTAAAAAGCAAGCATATTCCGGCCCTGACGCTGTTGTGTCTGCATTTGTAATTCGACACCGACAGGCAAAACACAGCAGCGATTTGTAAAGAACCTAAGCACATAATAGTAGTAACCAAAAAGAGACACGCAACGCCATTATGCATCGTTGAAAGGGCTCTCCGATGGGCTTGCAAGGACAATTATTTTATAAACACAAAGAATCAACTGCCAAATTTAAGATGTCATTTTTATTTTTCATTTCTTTTAGTGCTGGGGTTGGTGATGATATTTAGACATTTCAGATAATGTGGAATTAGAATTTTATACTTTGACTCCTAAAACCGGGTCCCATTAATCAACAGACAGGAGCTCCACTAAGCAGGCACCTTGCACTCCGAAAATTAGAATAATTGATGTCCACAAATCAAGGGAAGGCTGTTGAAAGTAGTAAAGTGTTTTGAGGTACTCATTATCTCAGTTTGTGATGCAATTAAGAAATGCCAGTAAAGATGAACCGTGGAGGTCAAGCTGACATCTGAAAATAAAAAAAACTTTCTCGGAGAGCTGATCGTAGGATAACTTGAGAGACGAATTAAAACTCCTGTTTGACAAAAGATAATCTTTCAGGCAGATTGAGCAGACTTTTGAGTGATGGTTCAGGCTTTAATTATATTCAGCCACACCGACACAATTATTACCTTCACAGGAGAGCAATTAGATGAAATCCTTTCACCAGGTTCTCATCACTAAATTTATATTCAAAAGTTTGCAACTGAACATGTCTAGAAGGATGAGACACCCCAAACTATTTCTGTAGGTTTCTGAAATAGATCTTTTTTGGGTGCTTTAAATAAAACAAAACCCTGAATTTCATTAAAGAAACACCTCTAGCTGTTAAACAAAACCGAGAAATGAATGAATGATTATGAACAAAACCACGGAAACGCGAGGGCTGTAACAAAAGAGAATTGTTTCTATATCGGGACCACCTTCAATTCCTCTGTGGACTAGCCTACTTCAAGACAAGTAAATCAATGATTTATCTGGCCCTCGTAGTCCCCAGATTATTTGGAATCTCTATTTAAATCATAAAAGAGCAGCACAAGTAAGATGGACCTCTGGTGAAAGAATGGGTAGAAATTACACAGAGAAGGTTGCAAAACCTGTAGCTCGCAGCAGAAAGTTTTCATGAGCAAAATTTTACATTTTATAAAATTATGTTTTGGTTGGAAACATGCATAATGCAAATGCCCATTATTTTTATACCAGTGTTTTAAACTACAACCATTATATGTTGAGAAATAACAGCTGTTTAGTTTAAACGCAGTTCATCTGTGAACTGATAAACCATCAGTTTATCAGCTGAAGTGACTGGAATTAGTACATGTTAGGACATCCTCTGAAACATAGTCATTAACTCCCTTTAACAAAACAGCTTCAGGATTAAGTCCTTCAGACCAAAAGACTTCAGGAAATACTCCATTAGAGAAACACTTAGATAGAAATGACTCAAGAATTAAACATTCTGCAGGTGGCACTGTTGTCAGTAGTCTTTGTTAATATATTTAAATTGTTGCATTTATTACAAAAGCATCCAAGTAGTCTGTGGAAACATATTGCACACCTATGAACAGAGGAAAAGAGGTGCTATCGTCTGGTCACAGCCAAATCACTGTAGAAATACTGGACAAACCTCGCCCATGGCTTTCTGTGGGACTTTTTTGAAGCCAAATGGGTGGTTCTGATTGCCACTATCTTGGAGTGTCACGTCATGCCCAGACAATCCAAAAATGGTAAAAAAGGTGGAGTGAGAGTGGGGCTTTGAAGGTGGGTGCAAATGATTGACACCCATAAACGCATGCCGATGTAGCTATGAGCTAACCCAAAGCTACACGGAGCTTGGAGCCAACAGGAGTAGCTACAAACTACCTGAGCAAACCTGGAGCTAACCCGAAGCTAACTGAGTTTTTCGGGCGCTTTTAGCCTAAAAAACGTGTTTGAGCGACTCAAAAGTGAAGCACGCATCAACTCAAAGAGCTGTGGTGTTTCTGTGGTCTCCCTCAGAAAGCTCCACAGGCAGCAAGGATGACTAGATTCAGGCTCCTAACAATGTTTTCCGTGATGTAAATTTCCCAACCTGATTGCAACTCAATGTAACATAACCATAGCAAAACAACAGGGAGTCATTAAACTTTCCGTGTTGTTAGAAGCCTGAATAATGCATTCTTCCATTACTGAACGTTGATGACGTATTTGGGTAACAATTCGGCCACGATCTTACAACAGCACCCCCTGCAGGATGCTTTTATCTTATTCACTTCTATCTGAGAGTGACAGATTTTTAATCTGGAAGCTGTTTGGTCTGAAGTCTGATGGGATTTTGAATGAAACCTGATTTTTTTTTCCTCTTTGGTCCAACGTCTGACAATAGCTACGTTTACATGGGCACAAGTAATCGGAATGAATGCCCTATCATATAAAAAATTCTTCATGTAAACTTGTCAATCGGAATATTCTGATCCGATACGGCCCGATCCGAATGAAATTTCATTTCGATTGAGAGAGGTGGTTTTGTCGGATCGTCAATCCAATTGACGTCCATGTACACACCCATTTGGATTGTTGAAGTAAAATAATGCCCACTGTGCATGTATGCAACTTCAGCATGATGTCTTTCCGCCTTTGCAGATGCTCAGGACAGATCAAAAACATTGGAAACACTATGGGAGCTCAATATTATTGAACATCTTGATGGCCGAATGGCTAGAAATGCCGAGTTATACACGCAAGTGCATCTAAAGATGCAGGAAGCGGGAATTCATCGAAGCTAGAGAATAAGAAAATAAAATGCAAGGGAAAAGACATGTGGACAAGATGGAGTTTGTTTAGAATTTTTCTTCCAGGAAAGACAACTCTGCGCATGCTCAACCTATGCTGCATGCATTACAGCATGATCGGATCATTTCAGCTAGTGTCCATGTAAACAGATTTGGGATTTCTGATCAATCAAGATTTGAATCGGATTGGGGAAATTTGGCGCGCGTAAACGTAGCTAATGTTTTCCTGAGACTTGAGGATATGCTAAAATCTACATCATAGTTTACATCCGTGGATGACTTTTAGAAAGTTTCATTAAAATACATCCAGTGGTTCATGAAATATTTCAGCAACACTACAGAGAAAAGAACCCATGCCTACACACACACACACACACAGAGGCGAAAACATCCTCTCCGTATTTTTGCCTTTCAAAGGTGGGCGATAAAAACCTTTGAGAGTCAACTGAGTCAACCGTTTTTGTCCAGGCATCGCTGAAGCTGTGTCCTTTTCAACAGTAAAAGGATGCTACATTATTGGCGTCATCAGCACGTCGCTCAAACTGCCTGTTCTGACATTCCATCAAAACCTCCACCTGGGGGGAAACCACGTATGAGCATACTGGGACAAAGCCTGGCAGGCTATCAAATGGTTCAGCCAGTAACCTTTCTGTCCCTTTATGAGCTCTTTTTGTCTTTCACAGCTCATCTGCTAGGATTTTATTTCTTTTCACCTGTTTTAACTGACTCTGGTGTGGCATGCTGTGCAGGCCACTGCCATATATCATTTCAGCTCAGCATCTCTGTGTCACTTTAATAGAGAGGGGATAACCTGTACTTTTGATGGTGTTGGAATTGATACCAGAAGAATTTAATACATCTTTATATTGCCGTACAGCGATACGGAGCCAGTCGGCTGTGCAGCATTTTAAACGCGTTTCCCCTCAGTGCTGCATTGTGAATATCGATGAGGTGTTACTCCTTTGTTTAACTAGACAAAAACAGTTGTTTATTGCAGTCAAGTTAACATGATGTTTTTTTAGAGGGAATCTTAATTTTAGTCTGCTATACTAGCAATTTTCAAAATGGTTTGTAGCTGTGCTAAATCTTACCGCCTATAATAATGACCTTTACCTCAAAAATGAGCATCAGATTCGTCATTCAAAGCTTTTCAAGTTGCATAATAAAGGTCTGCGTTAAAGTGACTTTGATTCCTATCAGATGACTTCTATTCATGATATGCACATATATTTTTACAATCCTGCAGCACCAGTTGCTAACTGTAACATGAGAGTGAAAGAAATAATCATAGCAGCTGGTTTTAGATTAAATCTACACAACAGATAAACGTTTGAAATTACACGGATTATCTAAATCTTCTTGTCTGCGGGAAATACACCGAGCAGGTAAACCGGGGTGACAGCTTAGCCAGCTTGTTTACCAGACAGATGGAAATGCGGCTTTCTATTTATGCCGGGCATGACACACCAACCCCTAAGGCAACGTGGAGAAAGAGGAAGAGGGTAGAGGAGGGGGCAGAAGAAACGAAGATGTTTGACAGTGATTATTCCACCATAAGGAGGTGAGTGTTAGAACAGTTTCACTGCATCTGTTTGGACGTCTTTCTTACACGATGACCATCCACCATTATGAGGGGAAGTACTGACATGCTCAGACTCCTTTTTGACAAATTGAGGCCAATGGGGAGAAAAATTGCCGTAGTGGGTTTATAGCTGTGACATACTGCAATGGAGCAAGCGTCCGGACTGTTACGAGATTTTATGACATCCCTATGAAGTCCTTCCGTTTGGTATGTCCCCTCGCCAACCTTAACCTTTACTCTTTCTCCCTCTGGGCCGTTGACTGGAATCACGGCGAGTCACAAAGATCAAGCAAGACCTGTCAGATTTTTATTTTTTTCACAAATTGACACGAAAAACCTTCCCAGGACAGTGAGGTAAGATAGCCAACTTTTAACCATTACGTGGAACTACAGTTATTGGAGATGGCAGCTTATTTTATATAAGTAATGCATTAAAATATGCACATGTTTGGGGATTCAGAGCCAGTTTATGCATCTTTGTGGGCAGCAGTGTAGTAAAATCAGAAGATTGTACTTTACATCTTCCAGCAGGTTTAATCAACAAGTTGTGCTATGTGGAACTGCATTTCTCAACTGTCTGAGTAAAAGAAAAGACAACAAAATAAGATTAAATGAAAAATTCTAACGTAGAGGACTGGGTTCCTATAGGAGACAGAAAATCCTTTTGTCATGAATAAAATATTTTATTTCTCCTGCAGCTTTTTATTGAGATACCATAAATCTGCTCTCTTAAATAAAAATCCCATCTTATATTACAGCTGTTGTATTCAGCTACGGATGCATGCATGCTGCTGAGATGTCTGCAGACTTATTTTGGTTGAATTATTTCAGATATTAAAAAAATATTAACAAACCCACTCTAACAAACGATACATGTCTTTAAAAAGGTTATCCAAATTATCCATACTACTGAATTTTAGTGATGCACTAAAGGCCATCATCTGGAATCCCTCCATGCAAAAAGCAGATGCTTAGAAAAGCATGATGACCTCATGGTCAGTGTGAACATGTAATGTTGTTATAATGCAGATTTGATCAGGCTAGGTTGAGGAAATGCATTTCATGCTGATAATTATTTTTTTTAAAATAAAATCACCTGATACCTGAACATCTCAACAAATTGCTTTCATGACCTTTATGTCACATTGGAGCAACGTAGACATTTAAATCAGCTAATTTAGGATCCTGCTATTTGACAAATAACCTCATTTAAATTTTTTTCTTTTAAAACATTTTAACAACAGGTGCAGCTCAGGTTTACTCTGCAATTCCAAAATGATTTGGTCTGTTACAGGAAATAGAGACATCATTAGTCAAAATCACGAGTGACCTTTCACTGGTTTCACTTGATTCTATACTTGTAATCATAATCAGAATTTATTAATCTAAATGCAGTTTTTGATGCACTGTTAAATGAAATCCTCTAATAAGAGTATTTTATTCAGTTTCACACTAAACCTTTGATCCAGTCTAAATAGAGGTTTTTGAGATTCATGTTGGTCAGCTGTAGCTACAGCTCATCACCACCAGCGGGTGCGTGTGCATGGGTGAATGACTGATTGGCCCAGTCCCAATACTCGCACTTCCACCCTTGCATCCTTTAGTTACATGTTCCCGGCCAGGAGTGCGAGTGCGTAGCTTGTTCTGTAGATTCACCATAACAACTTTAATATGTATGCAGATAGGGGTTGGGGTTGAGGGGTCCTGGCATGTCTTGAATACAGGCAAGGGGGTCCTCTTGGAAAAAAGATTGTCAAAAACTGTGATAACGTATCGAGTGGATTGTGATTCAGTGTTTGCTGATATCTCAAATTCATTTTGATTTGATTCGAGAGGACAGGGAGAGAATAAATATTAAATAATAGAATGAAATAAATTAAGTTGAGTTGATTGAGACGATTTCTTCACTGAATGTTGTCACACTCCTCGCCATGACTACGCTAGCTTATTTGTTAGGTGATGTGCAGGAACAGATAGAAAACAGCATGTCAGTGGAGCTTCAAAAGAAAGCATTTTCAAAATAAAAGTGCATTTAATAAATGGTTATTCTTTCAACTTTTACCTTTTGGACCAATGACCATATAATCGATGTATTGCTGTATCGACCGATTACACTCTGGGGTTAAAAATCGGACCTCGTGTTCACTTTTTTTAAGTCCTGAATGGTACAGATACCTTTCTAAGCACTAATACATATGTTTATGTTCTGTGTATTGCTGGGTTTCACATGACGTAGCGTCCCCGCCTCTTGCCTGCCTCTCCTATTGAAGTCCACGTAAACAAATGCAGATACGGGTCAAGCAGGAGCTGCCTCTGCACAGATCCCTGTTTACTCTGTTGATTTTGTGTTAAAATGCTCAAATTCTGTGTTGTCTATGGTTGTTACAATTGCTCTAATCGGGAGAAAGACCAACGTTTTTTTTTTGGGTCCCGAAATTAGTGCGCCACCAGGGACTTATTTAAAAAAAAAACTTGCTGAAAGAAGACGGCAGAAGTGTATCATAATCTCCGGCTAAAACATTAGGAGCTGAAACGGACAATGCTAAAGTTTGCAGCGATCACTTTCTAACAGGTAAGGGTTTACTAAATGTTTTATAGCATTTTATGGAACACAGCCATAAAAACAGCAGGTAAACAGTTTGATACTGTTTTCATGTGTCCATACTGCAAATAGCTTTCAGAGTGCTAATGTTGTTAGCAGTTAGCTTAGTTTTGTAATGTGGCGTTTATACCCTATAAAAAACAAACTAACATACCAGAAATTTAGATTTAAATAGGCCTAATAAGTTATCTACAAGTAGATTCTAGCACATAAACATACTTGTTGTTATCAAAAACGATATTATCATGAGCTAAATAGCACAACTCACTACTTACCTGAGCAAAAACAAGACGACAGCCATTTAGAGCTTCTCATGATCACTTAATGGTTTACCCAACCTGAAATAAAATAGTTGTAGGCTTCCAGGCTTATAAAAGGCTTTCATTTGGTTTGCTGTATAAGAGGTATGCAGCACAAGGTAATTTGTTGTCGATCGCTTCAACGCTGGGTAAATCCTCCAGAGAGTATGAAAACGCCAACTTTTTTTAAAACTATATGGGTCGTAACCTACATGAAGATGTATTTTTTCGCGATATCACGTCTGTGCCAGTCCATTTAATGCCTTACTATACTCTCTTTCCTCCATCGCGCTGTGTTTTGTACTGAAGCAAAACACTTCCTGACCCGTGTTTGAGTTTCGCGCGACTTCCGGGTCACGTGAGTGAAACCCGGCAATTCTAGAACGTAACAAGGTTATTGGTTATCAGTTAGCTTGGTGGTTTTGCTGCTTGCCATTGGATTGGATGGGGTCCTTTTCTTTTGTTTTGTAAAAAGTAGGGTCTAAATGTACAAAATACAACAAGAACAGTGCTATTGATTGTACTGGTTATTTGTCTAGGTGAGGGTTGATCCACCATGAAAACCATACAGAATCTGATTTACCTCCCCATGGATCACTCGATCCCTTCCACATTGGCTTCCTGTTAAAAACTTCATAACTTTCACCTCGTTATGCCTCTGAGCCACCTCACATCTCTACACCTTCTCGTTTTCTACACCTTCCTCCTGCCATCTTCCTCATAACACCCCTTATGCTTCTGCTGCTTCTACAGTTATTAGAGCCGTCAGCAGTACTGCCCCTCGCCTCTGAAGCTCCCCCATCAGTAAAACATCTGGAACACTGACACGGTTCATACCTCGGAGGTAAAAGCAGTGATGATTTTATACACCCGATTGCATGAAGTGTTTGTGACGTGTCCTTGGATACATTAAATGCATTTTTATTAGGGATGGTCTGTCAGCCTAATGTGAAATGATGGAGGGGAGCACTGAGATATGCACTGTGATCATTTGGTTTTGCCTCTGGTAAGGTGAAAACTCTATCATGGTCGACAGCTGGGTATTTTATAATATTTTTTCTGAAAAAGGGAAAAGTTAAGGGGATTGACTAGCAAGGGATATGTCTTTCTGATTTGCAGGAGAGTGTTTTTATGTTTTCTGCAGATATAATACTGCACACCCACGTTTGCTTTACAATTATCCCCCTTCTGTTGAAAAACCATCCTTCTCTGGCAGAGAGGACAAATAAAAGGAACAGGTCTTAGACCGTGTCAAAGACAACATTAACGTGAAGAACATTGATCATCTCCTTCAGTGCTGCTGGATAACTGAAGGTCTTGAAATTCATGTGGGTGTGACTTTTTTTCTTACACATACCACCCACCTAAAGATTGAAGCTGTATTTCCTGAAGCATCACAGGACAGAAAAAAGAAACGGTACCGTTGACTGAAAATGATTTCATCCTGTCAGATAAAGACCGCTGTGAAATTGTTCTTTTAAAGAAAATGGACTTTTGGGCAAATTCAGTGTTTTTTTTTTTTGGTGAATGCTGTGTCCCCATTCTCCCTTTATAATCACTGGTTATTTGTTCTGTTTGATTATTTAAAAGGGTTTTGCTCGCGATCACACAGCTGTTATAGGCTAAGATGATTTCACGGTGTTCTGTTCTTGTGTCATGTTGCATTTTAAGCTTGAAATATTGATTTGGTGTTGCACTTAAGATCCCTGGCTGATGGCCATTTTCTCTGGTATTTGAACAAAGATTGCGATAGCATAAAAACCTCAATTATTTGTTATTTTCCATGTGAAGAGGGTTATTTTTAAGGTTAATTTCAGCTGAATACCCAGACCTTAACCACAGACTGAGACATCATATGGAAATACTAACATCCACCACAAGACCAACTCACAGTTTGCATTAAAGGCATACTATGCAACCTTTTCAATGTAAATTTTCACATCTGTTGGAATTAAGCCTAATTTTTAGACATCAAAGCATGACATAATAAAACCATTCAGCCAATTAAAAAGAAAAAAACAATAAATAGAAAAACGTTTTATTGTGAAAGCTCAAAAAACACTTTATTGATGTTTATTCTTTTAATCATAAATAACCAAACAACTGATTTTTAAATATTTTTTTCTTTCAATGCATTGATGTGCAACCTAATAATTTATTTATCTAGATTTCTAATTTTACAAATTTTCCACAAACATGAGTTCTGAACATGAAAGTGGGTTTAATTTGTCTTTGTTAATATTTCGCTAAGAATTGAAGGTTACGATGGGGAAAAAAGTCAGATTTGACAGTAAAATATTAAGAATTAAGTTAATTTTGGTGGATTCTTATGAAAAATAGCAAAAATTAGGGATGTTGGATACTGGCTTTTTTCGATACCAATATAAACTGATACGCATGCACGCACAAACCTCAAATCACATATCTCCTATCATCCATACTTAAACTTTAAACATTATCGGTTGAAAACAACTTAGGACCAGCTGAGCCAAACAAACACAAAAATCTGAAAAACTAGACCTCAGATTTGACATATGTTGACATTTTGTGTGAGAGGAGAAGTAGCTGAAGAGTTTGATGAAAAATATGTGCATGGTATGTAAACGTTGTCATTAAAAGAGTAAAAACAGATACTCATCATTCATGATATTGTATTTTAATGCCAATATCGACCGATAAAATCAAACATCCCTAATAATAATAATAGGAAATATGGAAAATGGTAATTGCAAATCGCCTGTATTTGATATAGCACCTTCTAGGGTTCTACAACCCTAACACAAACAGTCATTCACCCACGCACACACATTCACACGCTGATGAGCTACATTGTAGCCACAGCTACCCTGGGGCGTACTGACAGAAGCGAGGCTGCCGAGCAAAGGTGCCACCGGTCCCTCCGCCCACCACCAGCAGGTAAGGTGGGTTTAGTGTCTTGCCCAAGGACACAACAGAACTGCAACAGACAGGGCTTGAATCTGCTGACCTCCAGTAATGGGGCGGATACTTACCAACTCTCCCACTGTAGCAATATGGTATAAACTGGTATTGTGGACATACAGTTTAAAGACCCCTACTTTAGAGGCCTATTCCTAACCATCATCATCATCATCCACTTGGTACTTATCTTTTGACCATTTAGTATCACCTTGTCACCAGATTATACTCCCCTTGGCAGCAAATAACACCCAACATTGATGATTATGGACTAAACTTATTAATAGAATTATTATATACAACTCAAGATAATTAGTATTTACCCTAAAATACAAGCTAGCTATGTATGTCCTTTCTCTGAGTTAATAGTTTCTGTATCACGGACAACCTTTGAACTTGGATACTTGACAAAAGCACATCCTAATCTCACATTTCTCTTCTACCAGGGTTATCTAGTGATTATTTTCATCAATTAAAGCAACATTCTGCAACTTTTACCCCTTAAAATTATGCTTTTTTGTAAAGTTTTGGCGTCATACTATCATCTATTATGTTCATTTTCGTACCTGTGTTAGTGTTGGGGGGTCACATGTCTGTTTACCGCACTATATAAGTTTTTGAGCTCGGGTCGTACCGGAAGTACTGACTGGGTGTTGCTTTACGGCTGTGTATGGCAAGCCAAAGGGATAAAAAAAAGTGTGCGTTCTAAACGCGCGTTATGTCCGCCAAAATGCACGTCTTGAACGCGCGTTATGACGCCAAAGGGGGCAAAAACTCACGTGTTCTAAAAGAGAGTATTATGTCCGCCAAAACGCTCGTTCAAGACGCGAGTTTTGAACGCTCAATTTATTTATCCCTTTGGCTTGCCATAATAGTATAACGTAGACTCTGTCACAATTGCTGCGCTGAGGTGAGGATGAGGACCCAAATGCAGGAGAATGAAGAAGCAGGTGAGGCGGTAGAAAGGTTTTAATGAAGAGTAAACTGAACACACTAACACGCAGGACTGACTGGAACAATGAACCGACCGGGAACAGAAAACAGACAGGGCTTAAATACATGAGGATGAGGGTGAATTGGTGATTAGGTGAACGAGAGGCAGGTGGGACCAACTAACCTGGACAAAGAACTGAACAGAACAGGGGAGACAGGACAGAATGTGACAGTACCCCCCCCTCAAAGGGCGGCACCGGACGCCCAACGCAGGCCGAGGGGAACCCTGGGGGGCCTGCGCCTGGAGCACAGGAGATGGCAGTCCCTGGGGGGCCCGAGTGGCGGCGGCTCGGGTTCTGGAGCCGGGGCGATGAGTGGCGGCGGCTCGGGTTCTGGAGCCGGGGCGATGAGTGGCGGCGGCTCGGGTTCTGGAGCCGGGGCGATGAGTGGCGGCGGCTCGGGACGTGGAGCCGGGGCGATGAGAGGAGAGGGCTCCGGAATAGGCCGGCTGGAGAGGTGCAGGAAGGGTAGGGAGGCTGGAACTCCTGCCTTAGACGGCACAACTGGGACCTTCTCTGTAGGTCTCCCAGCAGGGGTCTCTGAGGCGGCAGGAAGCTGGAGCCTGGATGGGGGTTCCAGAGCAGGGGTCTCTTGCGCAGACGGCACAACTCTGGTACCTGGAGCCAGAGGGAGCGGGGGTTCCGCTGCTGGAGCCGGAGGGAGCGGGGGTTCCGCTGCTGGAGCCGGAGTGAGCGCCTGGACTTCCAGAGCCAACTGGTGAACCAGTGGAGACAGAGCCTCAATCTGGAACATCCGGAGGTTGGCGATGGCCCGAAGCCGGGCTACCTCAGCCTGCAGGTGAGCAAACTCGGCGTGGTCGTCTGCAGGCTCGATCCCCGGGTCCGGAACCGGCTGACCTGGCAGGGGCAGCTGGAGCTGGGCCTCTGTGCCAGGCGGCGCAGCTTTGGAGGACCGGCGTCTTCGTCCAGATCCTCTCTGTGCCTCCGGAGGTGAGGAGGAGGGTTCGGGAGGGAAGCCACCAGGCCGGCTGCGCAGACCCACCGGAGAGTTGGTGCTGACGTCAGGAGGGGCTGCGCCGCACCCGCCGTGCTGTTCAGGAAGTGGCGGAGGCGCCGGTGGAGCTCGAACCCGCTCCCAACGCCGTGGGCCAACCCCCGGGGAACACACCGCCAGTCTGGTGCCGACGAAGCTGGTCCGGTCCTGCAGGTCCTCCAGACGCAGCCCTCCAACCGGACCAGGAACATTCGGCTGGAACGCGGAAGTGGAGGTTCGGCCGCGTGGTCGTCTGGAGCGCCGTGGAGGTGGAGAGGAGTCTGGCAGCTGGTGGTGTGGGGAGAGCCACTGGAGCAGGCACTCCCAGGGAAGGATCTCACCGCTGGGTCCTTTGGGAGGTCGGTTCATTCTGTCACAATTGCTGCGCTGAGGTGAGGATGAGGACCCAAATGCAGGAGAATGAAGAAGCAGGTGAGGCGGTAGAAAGGTTTTAATGAAGAGTAAACTGAACACACTAACACGCAGGACTGACTGGAACAATGAACCGACCGGGAACAGAAAACAGACAGGGCTTAAATACATGAGGATGAGGGTGAATTGGTGATTAGGTGAACGAGAGGCAGGTGGGACCAATTAACCTGGACAAAGAACTGAACAGAACAGGGGAGACAGGACAGAATGTGACAGACTCGCTGTTTAGCAGTGGCAGATTCACCAAAGAAAGCTAGAAATCCCTTATCAGAGTAATATAGGAAAAGAAAAGAAGAACGTCATAGAGCAATAGCAAAGACCAGAGTTATTATTGGTCCGTCTTTTCCTCGCTGGAAAGCTCTTTTAGAAAGAAAGGCATGAACTACGGACTCTGACCTAGCCAAGCTGCTAATGGCTAGGTAAGTAATAAATGATTTCACCAGGGTTATTGTGTTTGGTCGGGCATAAAGTTGTTATACAGTCCTGATAAAACTATTTATTCAATGTGTGGAGGTGGAAAAGTTTGTTTTCGTTGTTTTGCCTGACATTAGGAATGTAAATATGCCTCTTATGCCCCAGAGAGAGATTTGATTTTACGACAGTGACATTACGCAGCAAGCCTTGAGAGGGCGACAAAGAGCATATATTCGCAAAGTTAAGGAATGGGGCTTTAATAACTTAAAAACTCTAATTCAGTGAAAAGAAGAAGTTTTTCTTTAGCCTTTTTTAGGCCAGTATTTGATTTAATAAAGTTAAAAGCGAATGAAGCAGGACTCAGGAGTTTAGCAGCATTCTCGCAGGACATCCTTATCACCCTTTCTTTCATTTGTCCACGACAAAGTTTGAGACCCAGAAATTTAGTGGCTTAAGTTCGGCTGTGATAACTGACAGGATGTGACTTCCAGCTGCAGTCCACTGAACTGCTGAACCATGAAGCATTTCATTTATATTTTAGTGATGAAATAAAACGACAATAACCAAATCAAATGAATATTAAATGAAAGCAAAAGGATAATTGGGGACATTCAGTAATTTTTAAACGCTGACTGTGCAGATTAAGTGGAAACTGGGATTAGAAGCACGAGCAAAGACAACTTCTGCACAAGCAGAGGAGCTTGGTTCATCAAAGAAGGGAGGTCAGGGTGTGCTTATCATGACCAGGTGGGTTTTATTAAATTGTCATTCTCAGTGGTAGCAAGCGGGCTGTTTGTGTGACTGTGGCTCTCTAAAGTGAAGAAATCTCCACACGACTGTCGGAGTTTGTTGGAGCTTAAAGTGAAAACGTACCCGAGATGTTTGCAGCTTCTGCTGCCCCCACATGCTCAAATCTAAGTTTAGAACACATTTGTGTTATGCTATAGGCAGCTTTTCCGTTGTCCAATTAAATCACACACATTTACACCACTCATGCTAATTTGTAAAAGCTTTAAGTGATCAAGAATGATTTTATGGAATTCTGTTGTGGCAAAATAATCATTAGTAGTGTAATTTAGATTATTTTATTTTAATGTTGATACGCTCACAGACATAACAACAGATGGCATTTTTAGAATTTTCCTTTTTTTTGCTGAAATCAGACGTTGAACTGTAATTTTTCATTCTCTATTAAAGGCTTCAGGAATTAATTGCAAGAACCGCAGAAGTTGCACACACTGAGAGGAAACAGACTGTAATGTGTTGCAACCTGAGCCATTAAAGCACATCAGCACCAACATCTGCATCTCATTATGGAGTGATTTTCAGACTCAATGAAAAACCCTATAATTATGTGGATTGTTTAAAATTATTTTGTGCAGCAGAGAAACTAAATACATTTCTGCGTGTGATGTGATGAGGCTGTGCTGTAGTTTCAGCTAGTCCGTGCTTGTTGTTTACAATAGTTATGTATGTTATGGAGCCAAATGATGCTAATTATACTTTCCCAGCTTAATAACAAACCAATGTCCATCCAGATTTGAGTGCAACATGCCAGCTAAACATGAAAACTCATTGCATCATAATTATAAGGTTCCGGTGTATCAAAATGCTGGAAATACAAATACTGGGTCCTGCCACCTATCCCTTGTGTAGTGGAGGAGTGAGAATTTGAAACGTGGCCAGGAAAGTGAGCATGCTGACTCTGCTTTCAGTGATTTTGAGAGTCTGACTTACAAATTTTGGCTCATAATTTGTTGCTTTGGAGTCTGGTCTGCAGGAGGTGGTTTCCTTTGCAGCAGCAGCAGCAGCTCTAAATGTTGGATTGGTTTACCTTTCGATAACCAGACCACTGAGTCTATTGAGTTTCCGCTGGAAACACATTTTTCCTCCCAGGCTTTTGATTTAAGCAGAGCATGAAACTCAAATAGAGCAAAATGTTGTCATTTTATTCACTTAAATTTTTTGAATATCTTGTGTTGCATTACTGCTGTTTTTAACTATTTGACTAAACTGTAAAACACTTGCTTTTTGCATCTTTAATATTTTTGCAAAGATCAAAAACTCATATTTTTAGTTCTAATTAAAAAAAAGAAACAATATGTTATTTTTAAAGCCAAAAGTTTTGGTTAAGTGAATATTTATTTTTATTTTGAAAAATGGAAATTTAGTTTGAGCATCTTCATTTTTCTCTCTCAAAAATGATAATTTTTTGTTTGAACCATCTGTTTTTTGATGGATATTAACTGGTTTTACTTAAATTCATATTTATGATTAAAACAATATTTTTTTTCTTTTTGAAATGAAAACTTTTCAATTAAAACAAAAATATAATTTGAATTTATTAATTAATCACACACAAAAAATGAATGGGAGTCTATGGAGCGATATGTTATTTTCTGATACCGGTTACGTGCCATGGATTTAACATATGATGAATTTTAAAGACACATTTTGAAACCAAGAACACGTTTTTTTTTTGACAGGTGGCTAAAGTTACATTAGGTTTTGTGCAAAGAAGCGTAGAGGAATCCAACTGCTTGTCTCACCAAATTTACATCATCAAACCAGAGAAGGAGAACAAGGAAAGAGAAATGTCTATGAGTTTTGCGAGATTTGCATCTTTCTTCCAGTGTGTAAAAACGTGATTCTTTAGCGCCATGCAGTTCAGAATAGGTATTGCAGCTACAGTAGCCCACATACATCAAATGGTAACGTGTCAATGTGGCGGTGCACGCACGGCTGCGGAAGAGAGGGAGATACTAAGATACAGTTTTCAACTATTTGCACATTTTTTTTACTGTTTCTGCTGCTTCCTACAGTCAGCGTCTCACTCAGGGAATTGAACACCCTCTGTTCGTGTCCTAATATGTGTAGACCGGACCTGATTAGTCATTTGTAGCAGCTGTGTCTTCTCGCTCCAGTGCTGCTGCTTCTACCGCGTCTACCACTCCCTCCATGTCGCCTGTCTCCCTCTCACCCACAGCCGTGCGCACTCCACCACAGTGCTTCCAGCTTTCGATCCAGCATTCACATGTTGTTAGAGCAGGGCAAGCAACCCAAGGGGAAGGAGCAGAATTTCCCTGAACTAGCAAGAACCAGCGCCATCTCCCTGCACATTTAGAGGGAGAAGAACTTTTGTTTCAAAGTGAAAACGCAAAACCCAAAGCATCTTGTATGTCCCTATACAGCTACCGTATTTCAAGTTAGTGTATGACTCTGTAGCGTCGACCACAGTTTATGTATATAAACATGTAAACTTTCAAGCTAATAGGAAGACTTAGAATAGACTTTGTGAGAAATATTAATGAACTAGGATACGTTTGTGAACGGGATACACACAATTTGATAGTAAGGAAGAAAAATATTACAAACTGTGCCTTTAAACGTGAGAAAAACACACCCTAAATCTGGCCATGTGGAAAGTGGCATCTGAATATCAGGAAATAAAACCCAAATCCTGCCGTCTTCTGCTCCCCTCTGCTCTGGATAACTTCTCCCTCCTGAAACAGGAGCGCGAGAGCGTTTTTCTCCACAGATCGACTCACAAGGCCTTCATTCATACTAGAGACCACTATAGATGTGTTGAAAAAAACGAGTGAACCCAGTCTTTAAATGTCACTTGAGCCTTGTTTGTATTGATGGTGGTGACATTATTGTGCTTTTTTCCCTTTCAAAAAAATGAATTCTCCAGCTCATAAATATATATAGAAAACAAAGTTCCCTTTTTTCATGAGAATCATAGAATACGAGGGTCTGCCTGCATATAAATGGTGTATAGAATTGCCTCAAAGCAACAAACTCTGTAAGTTTATTATCTAGTTTTTGCATTCTCAACAGTAACTAAAGCAGAAATCATCACATTTTTCTTGCTCTTATAGATCTAAATATTTTATTAGAAGCAGAAAAAATATTGTCTTCTCTCACATGGCAGTAAAATAACCCTCCCACATGGAGAAACACTTGTTTGTATCTTTTGTAGTAGCATCCTTTATTTGCTCTTTGCCCAAAGCCTTTTCATTCTCTTGACTGCACAAAAAAAATAAATAAAAAAATAAGTCAGCTCAGTTCATTAGGAAGTATTTGGCAAACAGCGCTGGCTTATTCCTCGGACCGACAAAAGGCTTTAACTTTGATAAAACCACAGCGACTTCATTTGATAAACTAAACTGCATCATTATAGCAACCCTGTGCAGTGACTAGTTTATATAATCTCCTCTGTGGAGCCAAAACAATGAAGGCTGAAGCGAAGCATTAAGGGTTTGTCTTTACTAATCACCCTGCCAAGGCTGCTGATTGCATTCGCGATAATCAATGTGATGCCTTTAAAAAGAGGGAGGGTGGAAAAATGAGTAAATGAAAAGGGGAAATTTGCACCACCTATGAGGGATTTTCTTCATAACCCCCTCACCGACCAAATGATGGGATGAGAGATTTTATTTGTCAAGACATATAATTAGATTTTTAAGCAGCAGTAAATCAGGTGTGTCCATGCTTGTAGTTGCTGCTACCTATTGGAAAGAGATCAGGATGAAAAATTGGCGGAGCTGCCGAGGGGCTGAGAAGATGCTTGTTTCAGCATGTTGTGCATGTCACCCTTCCCACCACAGTTCCAATCAATGCTGCCTTGACAAATCTCCCCTGGAGTATGAATCATATTTTCAAGTGTTTGAAGGGCATTTGCTCACTATAGCCCTCATGGTGACCCAGCTCTGGCTCACATTTTACAAGCATTTCACACCGAACAGAAAATCCACTCGGTATTCACCGACTGACTCCAAGGTGTCATGCCCGTGGTGTACTCTATTATTTATAATGAGGATGTAGTTTCATTTATGGAGAAGATATTTTTAAACAGATTTTTTTGTGTCTTAAATAGGCTTAAATACTTTCAGATCCAAATAATATGACGACACGTCGTTCCACATTTACTGTGTTTAGACAGCTTCTGCGGCTGAGAATGCACCTCGTGAGTTGATATCATGAACCCGTTGACCTACGGGGATCGGGTGACCTTGTGATCTCGTTTTGATGTTCAAATCTTTTTGGCACTTCTCCCGGTGGCACATGGATGTACGCATGAAGGGTCTTTGGTTCATTTTTCAACCCAGTCTGATTTGTCAGATCTGATGAGCAGCAAACCAGATTTAAGAACGAGGGACAGATGAGGGACATACGTGACAAGCAAATCAGATGCGTTGATGTGTGTTTATGTTCAGAAAAATCAAAGCCTTCATTCTTCCTTTTTTTTATTGTAGCGTTTGAACTTTCTGTAGCATTGGAACAAAACTGCAGTGTCAGCTGGATCCATGAGAAGCCAATTTAACAATGACTGACATGAGGCAATAATTTCCAGAAAAGTCAGGGGCCACTGCGCAAGCCATGCCACCATTATCGATACAGCCATGTGGGCTCTAAGTGCGGTAGAAAATCTCTGTCACTCAACGCTGTCAGCAGCTACTAGCAGAAATATGACCTGAATCTGTTGTATGCAAAGAGGAAGCCTTACTGCAGAGTGTGCTGCAGAGAAAATGCCAGTTTCTCTTGACGTGAGCTCATCTTGGATAAATGGACATTGGACACACGTTTCATCTTGTTTTGATGGAAAAATATATCTGTGTCTAAGTTTTAAAACCATTGTGCTGTAATCACCAAAAAGTTGCAAAGTATCCATTAGAAATGATATATGGGTGCATCAGAGTTCCTAGGTGACATGCATAGATTTAAAAATTACCTCTGAGGCAAAGACTTGTTAGCATAGAAATCTAGACAGACTAGCAGCAGCCAAAGATTTTTGCTCTGCAGATCGGTCTCACGGACTCCCGTCTTGGGTTGTGACTGTGGAAGGCTGCGCAGAGTGCATCTTGGCTAGTAAAAGCTAATGATTAGCGATAGCAGTTCCACAACATGGTGGAACACGTTCAGGCTTGTGTTATTCGTAGAGCTAAATCAACATTGCAGTTTTTACCCAAGAAAGTAGAGGGAATGATGGCAGCAGAAGAGTTGCGTTGCGGTTTGCCAATCATGAATATTAATGGCAAGACTTCAAATCCAGCCGTTTTCTACCCCCTACTCCTTTGACTAACTTCTACTTCCTGAAACAGGTGTGGCAGAGCTTTTCTTTCGTAGGGAGCCTAAGTCTCCTCCCCTTCTGGTCGGCTCATGGGTCCCCGGCTAAAATAGCTATTTTCTAATCCGCTTTACCTTACACCTTGAATCGTGTTTCGATCACGCCTGTCACGTACTTTCAGATTTATCAACTTGTAAAAATTCATAATTACTATGACTACAAATTGGATATCGATACGTCGCATATATGATGTCACCACACAATTTCCTCTGCGCTAACATAGCTGCTGCTTACCTCATGGCAAAATTTATGGTGGTTCTTTCATCCTGAAGGAAGGATTCAAAGCTCGTTAAACGTAGACATTTTTCCTCTGCTCTTCTCCGTGTCTGGTTCAATGACGTATTTTCACACAAACCCTAAATTAACTTTTGCTCCCGTTTGAAAATAATCGCTTTCCTGGCATCAGAATGTGTCTTTAAAATTCACGAACATCATATATGAAATTCATGGCACATAACAAACAGGATTAGAAAATATCTTTTATAGCCCCATTGACATACATTCATTTATTCGTTCTTCTGGGGACCCATGGTCCGAAAGTAGATGGTCATGACTTAGGCTCCCTATAGAAAATAACTCGCACAGAAGTCATTCATTCATACTACAGACCACTGCAGAATTATTGAAATAACAAGTTGCCACTTTAAGGAAACGTGCAAAACAACGCAATAATTTATAAAAGTATTTTAGCAAAAGATGCAAGTATACCTTTTCTTATGAAATTCACATTTGGTTGCTATAAAATAATATTTTTCTCCTCACAGACCATGGTAAAGAGTTTCTTTTTTGTGGCCAGACAAATACAATAACCCACACATAATAGATATGAAAATTCAAATAAAATCAAATTCTGCAGGAAGCCAACCACCGTCTGTTATGAGCTCCTCATGAGATATAATATTACCTGCTATATTCAGGGGTTGATGCTGTGTCAGTGATAGCCAGAAAGCTAATAGTACAATTTAAATTTTATTTTGCGATTCATCAATACAATCCCTAGAAGTTCAAAAGGGGCCACCAGAACGACGCAACCAAGCATGCAGGTTCTATCCTAGGAGCGGAAATAGTTACAAAATGGCAATCAAATCACAGTTACATAAGCAGAGGCCTTTCTCTACCAGTATAAAGGAACCCTGTGCAGAGGCGGTGTTTCACTGAAGTGAGTGACGAGAGGTTTAGAGTTGAACAAACATAAAGAAAGTCGTGACCTGATTGTAGGGCAAAATAAAAGCTTAAACCTAACAGCTGATCCCTAGATTATTTCCAGAAAATGACGGGGCTGCTGCACGCAAATGAAAACACTGCAGCTGCCAACCACACTCTTCAACTTTCAAGGTGATACCTGATTCTTTGTATCAGCAGGAAACGGTTGCCAAGGGAACAGAATTACTTGACTGTTGATAAAGAATGTCAGGCAATCAAGAGGGAGCTGGAGGCACTGAAGCACACTCTGATAGGGCAGCAGCACCTCCACTTTTTTTTCTGAGCAAGGATGTGGGAAACCTGACAATCCATCAGCTATTGCACGGGCGCTGGTCAGATCCAATGTGACTAGTGCTGTAACTCTGTTGTGGTTCAGACATCTCTATCTGGGGGAGTCAGCTGCAGCTGAAGCTATGTAAACCAGACATTTGTAATTACAGTCATTACCTGACAAAAATAGACATGGGAAGGTCACCTACAAGGCACAGTCTCACAGAGAAAAGCAGCAGGAAAATGTCAGTGTGCCGTTTTCAGAAGACTTCAGATTTGTGGAGCGACATTTTTCTTTTTCCGCAGTGTTATTGGTTGCACTGTTGCGAGTGAGGCTGTCAAATCTCCACACACAAGCCACTTGTCTTTATGTAACACATCTAATTCAATGCTACTTGTTTGAAGTGGAAACTGTCCTGTTCCAACAAAGTGAATGTGATCAAGCTGGGAAATGTTGTGTTAAGAGCCATGTTGAAGAGGTAGTTCTATTTGCACTCGGCAACAAAAAGTGTATTACCTGCAAATCTGTGGGTGTTTTTAAATTGAGAATGTGCGTTTAATGTTTTACTGAGTGTACACGACTTTATGAGTCCAGTCCCACTCTTAGCCCAATGAGTAACATCACTATTCTTGTTAGGTTTTTTTGGTGTTGTTTCACATTGGCAGCATGCTAATGCATCAGGTAGTTTGAGGCCCTGTCCACACGTAGCCGGGTATCTACCAAAACGAAGATATTTTTCTACGATTCGGCCTGTCATCCACACAAAAATGCAGATTTCCGCAACGAAAACTAATGTTTTTAAAAACTCCGGCCAAAGTGAAGATTTGCATTTTCTCTGTTTTAAGCGTTTCTGTGTGGACAGACATAACCGGAGTTTTAGGTTTCACGTCACTGTCTGCGAAAAAAATGCAAAAATGCTGACGGCCCATGTGCGACCTGTGTTTACACTACAACATGGATGCCCTCAGAGCTGTGCTCACGTTATCAATCGTCCAAGCGCTTTTTGACGTTTGTTGACTTTATATTCCAAAACTACATTTAAGAGCAATTCTACCTCCTTATCAGTCCACACAAGCGAGCTAAGCACCATGTTTCATGTTTTGTTGAAGTTGAGCAGGAAGACGAAATGTATAGGATTCGGGAGAACTACTGACACCTACAGGTCTGGCATGCCTATGAATGTGCTTAACAATGCACTTGCGTAACAATGCGGTTACTCGTGGATGGAGTTTTTTCTAAAAGCGAGGTGGTGTGGATGCTGTTTTTTGGGAGGGCAGACATTCGTTTTTAAAAAACCCGGCTACGAGTGGACAAGGCCTGAGCAACATGCAGAATTAATGTTTTGAAATGTTGTAGCCATTGTAGCTCTTAAAAGAAAATTGTAAATGGTATGAAAAAAAATGAAACAATAGAAATGTGAGAATAATTAGCCTTTTTCTGTGTTTTTAAACATTTATTTAGACGTTCTCACCTCTTAACTGGGAGAAAAACATAGCCATTGTAGCGTAGAGCACGCATCAGTCACTCGTTTTAAAATCTTGCACTTGATCTTCACTCATCGCCTGTAAAAAATAGCACAGCACAAGTTTTGTCAAACCATTTATTTTGACAAGTCAGTTAAGGGATTTCAGTTAAACCTGAAATGACTTGAAACAGTTTGGCTCACACAGCAGCCTTTGACGAGCGCAGGAAATAAAGGAACCCTCGTGCAGACGTGCGGGACCAATTATTTCAATTTTTTGAGAAATCTTTTCCCCATTAAGTCATGGAATGCTATCGGATTTGACGAAAAGGCCTGAGAGGTTCAAACTTTTCATTTGTAAATTAACGAGATTTACAGTTGTGATTCATAGCCGTCCCAACAAGAATTCCCTCTCTTCACTTTCATCCTTTTTGTTTTTTGGATTGTTTCATTTTGCGGTGCATTGCAAGCAGAGAGGAGAGAGAACTCACTGTGTGCTCATTTAAATCATGTTGAGCTTTAAAATCTGTAAGCTGCAAGTAATTATAATCCACTTATACATCCCCCTCACAAAAAACATCTCTGAATAATCTTGGGAGCTGAAATGTTTGAATATCAACCACAGAAATTGTGTGTATTTAATTAAAACAACTCAGACGATGTACGTATATTTAGTGAATCTTCTGAAACACAACCTGCTTTGGTTTACTGAGCTCATAAATAACACGGAAAACTAAATAATTTCACAGAAAACTTTATTCAGAGTTATGAAAATCTAAATGAGACCTCACAGCATATTTATGAAGAAATGTCTAAAACTAATGGAAGCTTCAGTAATTAGTGATCAGAACAATTCTGCATACACTAAACAAACCAAAGTACACACTCACTGTGCCTTAAAAAAAATCTATAAATCTTAAATCCCTTAACAGCCTTAAATCCTTCCTCTATTTTGGAAGTTGGCTGCGGGGATTTACTTCCAACCAGACTCAAAAGCATTTGCGACCTCTTGCACTGATGGCTTGCGATAATGCCCAGCTTGCAGTTGGGTGTTCCAGGTGAAGAAAGATTTTTCATGTCACAGTTGATCCCGGAGGTTTCTGAGGGGGGTTGAAGTCGGGGTCAAATATCTCCAAGGCAAACCTAAGACACAATTATGGCCTTTGCTTTGTGTACATGGTGTTGAAACAGAAAAAGAGGTTCTCTCTTAACTGCTGCCAAAAAACATGGAAACAGAAAACCATCTGTAAGTAATAGAAAATGTCTTTCTCTAAATTTGATACCGAAGCATGACAAACAGCCTTAGACCATGGAGACGAGAGTACATCTATCTACTGTCGGCCATATAAACAAATTGAAACTGGCTATGAGGAGGAAACACGAAGACTCCGGCAGTTTTCGTAGAACTAAAACACTTCCTTCTATTATATCTATATATATATATATATATATCTCTATCTCTCTCTATATATAATATATGTATATATATATATAGATATATATATATATATAGATATAGATATATATTTATATAGATATATATAGATATAAAGACTTTTATTTCAATTTAGAAAAAATGCCGGAGTCCTCGTGTTTCCTCTTCACAGCTGGGTTCCAGTTAGTTTATTTGGTCAACAAATAGAAATAAACTTCTTGAATGAGAGGCGAAACGTTTTCAAGGAAAATAAGAAAAGTCCAGTAGTTTCCACCTAAACCTTCAAGATTATCATTCCCTGGATGAATGAGAATCTACACAAAAGTAGATGGATGTACTCTCGTCTCCTTGGTCTAAGGCTGTTTGTCATGTTTGAGGTGTGTGTGCGTGCGTGTGTGTGTGTGTGTGTGTGTACACATAGCCTGGCAAACCATCCTATATATGTGGATATATAGTCTGGCCATTACCCATAGACAGATCTCAGTTGTGGGGTGAAATCTAGTGTTGTTTTCAAACTATCTATGCATGCTACTGGACAACGAACAACGTGACATACTCACCTCTTCTGATGTCAGTCAGTGGGGCACTCTGCCATACACCATTGAAGAAGATGCACATACAACTTTTTTCTAAATAAAGGACATATAAGTACCCATATCTGCTGTTCACTCAGAAAAAACTCATGTCTAAATAGTCCAAAGTTGATGCCAAATCCATTTTAAACTAACTGCCGCCATCTTGGTTGTTCAGCTCTGTCACATCATCTCGCCCACCAAATTGATGGAGCACGCAGAGCAAAATAATTTTGGTTCGGCTACTGTCCTGCAAGTTACTTTAGGTCAGGGGTAGGCAATCCTGGTCCTGGAGTGCCGCTATCCAGCATGCTTTAGTTTTTCCCTGTTCCAACACACCTGATTTAAATCAGTAGGTGATTAACAAGCTTCTGCAGAGCTTGATAACTTGGTGAACAGCCAAGTAACCATTCAATTAGGTGTGTTGGAGCTAAAACATGCTGGATAGCGGCACTCCAGGACCAGGATTGCCTACCCCTGACCTAAAGTAACTTGCCGCCTGTTGAAAATAAGCATTATTGGCATCAAATTATGTCTTTAAAATTCATGGACGTCATATGTTAAATCCAAGGCACATATCAAACAAAATCAGAAAATATTTTTTATTGGCCCATAAACTCCAATTTATTATTATTTTTTTTTTTGGCAGTAGGTAATGCATGGACTGGAAGTAGATGGGCATGGCTCACTATTTTGTTTTCTTTTCATTTATTGCTAATTATTTTCCATATTTACTTTTCCTTATTTCTTACTGGGCTCTGATCTTTGATGATTTATTGTTTCAGCAGAAATGCTGCCATGTCTCTGTTCCTATGATCCAGACCTGGCTCTCATCAGTCATTACTCACCCTCACCCTGTGTACGCCGTGGTTTTATGTTCGTATTTCCCAGATCTTCATGCAGTTACCTGTTTGGATTCACATGGTGTTTGTTCTTATGGATTTTCTGTCAGTCATTTGCAATCCTTTTGAAATATTTTCTTTTTTTTTAGTTTCTGTGTCTATTTCCTTCACAAATCTGTTGAGTTGAATCGTGTTGAGTAGGGCTGTTATATTTGGCCATTTATTTACAGTTCTTTATATTGTCAAATTCTCTTTTTGTTTCCTTTGATCAATTTATTTCTTCAGTTTTTCTTTTTGCATTACACATGCTGCTAAGCCTTTAAGTTTTACAGTATATCTTTTCAAACGTGTTCTAATAGAGCTTTCTACAGTAGCTAAAAATAGATTGTGATGTGACGTCGCAAAGCACATGAAACCACATGAAACAGCTGGAAAGCGACACGGGCTAAGCTAACGCCTGAAGAAGCAAAGCGGTGGTAGTTTTTATGTGGACATGCAGATTTTAACTGTGTGGAGCAGATCAAGAAAAGAACTTGTTACTTACGTCTTCCCGGAGGGAAAAGTCCTACATCCGAGAATGACCAGCCACCGGTCCTACCGACGCTCTCTGTCGTGGAGTTATCCAGGAGGATCAGCAGCGAGGAGAATAAATGCAGGACGCAGCGTTGTTAACGGAGAGTTTTTAGAGGCAGCGGTGTTAACGGAGAGGTCCAGCTGAACGTCTTGGCCAAACAGCATGTCCACCCAAACGTCCATGAAAAAGGCTTTTGACCAGAGGTGAGTGGAATATAAAAAGTAGGGACACAAATGATAACCTGACAGTTAAAAAACTACCTTGAGAAAATGTTACTTGAGCTCTGTGAGTAATGAACTTATTTGTATATTACTCAAGAGGGAGCAGTGATGGAATAATGGTGTTTAAAACAACAGCACTGCTAGCGGGAGTTTTTACTTTCACTTTCATTTGAGCTAGCGCTTCAGTTCTGGTGATCGATAATTAGCAGGGTCGCCATCAAGAAAAGCTCTCTGGTATGTTTTTCTCCATCAAAACAACTTTCTCCATTTTATGCCTTCATATCGATGTCAAAGTGCTCTGAAAATGTATATTTTCTATTGTTAAATGCGGCTTATAAGTATGACGTATGTATGGCGTGGTGACGTCAACTGTAGAATACCCAATTCAGCTTTTACCTTCAGGTTTGCATATTTGATTAATATTAAGACACAGACACTTTACATTTTGTTTTTTCTGATATTAAAAAAACTCATGCCAAAAGGTTTTTTTTACTTGCATATGGGAGAAACAATGATTTGTATGTGTGGGAGCTTAAGTTACACACAAAAATGACAAAAAGTTACAAATCAAGAGGTACACAGAGAGATCTAGTTACACACACACAGATCTAGTTACATACATACAGATTTAGTTACACACAAACATACACCTATAGTTACACACGCACAAATCTAGTTACACACACATTTAGTTACACACGCACAAATCTAGTTACACACACACGTTTAGTTACACATGCACAAATATAGTTACACACACACACACACGTTTAGTTACACATGCACAAATCTAGTTGCACACACGTTTAGTTACACCTGCACAAATCTAGTTACACACACACACACACACGTTTAGTTACACACGCACAAATCTAGTTACACACACACGTTTAGTTACACATGCACAAATCTAGTTACACACACATACACACACACACATTTAGTTACACATGCACAAATCTAGTTACACACACACACACACACATGTTTAGTTACACATGCACACATCTAGTTACACACACACACACACACAGACACACATGTTTAGTCACACATGCACAAATCTAGTTACACACATCTTTTGAGACTTGCTTCTCCCCATATTTTAGGCCCATTTTTTCCAGGGCTGAAAAACTTGAGAACTTTTTAATGACACAAAATTCTGAGAAAATACACAAACTTTTAAGTGATTTGTTTTCTTCAATTTAATCACAACGTTTCGTAATTATGTCTTGCTTTTTTTTTAAGCAATTTTGTCATGCTCAGGAGACCAGATTTGTTTTATCTTCAGTCCGTCATGTAAAGTGCCCTTGGTCCAAATGCAAAATAAAGCTTGTATTACTCAGAATTGTTTGGCTATAAAAAATGTATTTGAGAAGGGCTGAATGCAGGTTCCCAACACTGTAACAACGCTTTGGCAAAATGGAAGGAAACATTTCCAGTGAAAGCAAGGCCCTGCAACTTTCACAGGGAATTGAAAACACTTTTCAAGAATTTTTGGAAACTCATCAACAGTTGCAGCCCAGTAAGATTTGGGCTTTATCTGAAATTTTTTAAGCTGTAAATGTGATAAAAGAAAACACACATTTCATTGTGGAAGGGTTAATAAGGTAATGATTAGACACTGATTAGTTATCAGCTAACCTGATCCTGTACAAATTTTATATATTCTTGTAGATATGGTGAAAATATTAAATATTTTAATTTTGCACAAAAATAGATCTTTTTTCTTATTGTCAGATTAAAATCTAAACCTGCTGTACTTTCATGTAACAAGCCGCTCTTGGTTGTAAATCTTCTCAGATTCTTGTCATGTCATAGACTCAATAATTCTCCAGTAAATTGAACTTCTGTTGGTACAGATTGGTCAGTCGCTAAATTCTACAGCAATTCAAAAACTGTATTGGATGTGACAATTTTACTGCTCGTTGACACTGAACAAATTGGAAAATCATTTAACTAGAGAAGGGTTGGGAATGATGAGCAATGTGAATTGGACAAAGAGAATTTATACCCCACCTGTCCTTCCAGTGACTCAGATCTTGGCTGCGCTCCAGCAAACTAGTCCTAATCACACACTAACTCCAAAACTTACCGACTTTTTCCGAGTGCAATGTTTGAAGTGGAAGCAGCAGCTGCTGCTGCCAAGAGTTTTTGACCTTTCTGAGGCTGTCTGAACAAATTGGCTAGCAAGAGGATTTTACTTCTTGTTGCAGAATCACGGAAAATGTTGCTTGACTCAGATACATGATGGTGCTGAATTTTCTGAACAAAAATATCAAGGTGGTGGGTTTGTGTATTTGTTTTTGGGTTTTCATACATATTTTTTAATGTTTATTTCTTAATGTTGTTTAGATATAATAATGCAAGACTGTGATGGCCCGGAGACTTATCCAAGGTGTGCCCTGCTTCTCACCCAAGGATCGTTGGAGACAGATTCCCCATAACACTGCACAGGAGCAACCAGGTAAAGAGGATGTCTGAAGTATGTTCTGTTCTGTTTGATTTCATTGTTTTCCAAGGCTCTCAGATGTCTTTACCTTAATTTATAGCAGATTCTTGTTCGCGGATAAAAAAACTGTACGAGTGGTGGTTTTTCTACTTGAGTATCTAAGTGAAGAGTCATTGAGAATGATTGAGAATCTCCTTCATCTCCCTCAATGTACTCATCTGCGTACCAATGCTACACATCCATTTTATATGTATGGTGTTTAAAATATGAATTTGGACCAGTGTGGCTTATGATGGCATTTGGTGTGGGGTATGGAAACATTTCTTCTAAAGCAGTAGTTTGAAAAGTTGGGGTCAGAAAAAACTAGAACAGGACAATAATTCAATATATCTATTGGCAGACGTGTGGTGTGATAGAAAAAGAATGGGTCAATAAAGTTTCCTTTCCTTTTTCATTACAGCCTATTGGATAGCTTAATACTAGAGTCATTATACTCCCAACCAATAAAAACCAGACCCAGGCACGCTCTGTCACCAAGCCATCCCCTCTCAAATCAAAACGGAGAGCATGTGATGTCGCAGCAAGGAGAGGAGGAGAAAATTGTCCCGAAAAAAGGTTACAGTAGTTCACCAGCATAGCAATACTTTGATTTTTGCAAGACTGATAAAAAAACTAACAACAGCCATTCATTAAATTTGCAGAGAATCAATAAAAACCAAGTCTGGTGACAAAACCAACTTGTTTTATCATAAAGTAATGACATAAAATAGTCAGGGCTGCACTTAAAATGTATTTTCTACATGTTTTTATAGTTATCAATAGTTATTAATATCGATCAATATGGATTTTATTTTATCAATATGCTTTTTTCCTGTATCGTCCAGCCCTAAAAAAAACAGCTGAGACCTCTCTGGTCATGTCTCAAATATTTAAACCAGCAAAAGTTGTGGCCAAAAGGTCACTGCCCCTGTGGTTCTGTGGGTCAGATGGGCTTTAGAACCATTGATCTAATGGTAGACATCAATAATTAGATCATTTAGTGCAGTACAGCCTCAAAAACTATAACGTTATCTCATTGTCACTGAGAACATTAAAGGCACTATACCTGGTTTGATCAAATGTTTGTGCTACAAATCTAATGCATGTTGGTTTAATGCATTGTTTCCCAAACATAAACTCTTAATGGGTGAAGTTTGTTATTGGCGTTAATCTGGACAGTTAAATTATCTTCATGGCTTAATGGTGCTTAGAATCCTTGAAAATATTAGAATTTTAATTATATTAAAAAACTGCTTGAAATTGGTCCTGACTTTAGATATATCCGTAGAATTTTATGAGACAAAGAATTGAAAAAATAATTTTGAGCATGCACGTGTAATCAAACGACTGTAAGTTGTAAATCTTAAGCTCACTTTTAAGTTTTTGAAAAGTGCTAGAATTTTCAGCAAAGGTATACAAACCATTTATTTTTTCTGCTACAATTCCAGTTTTTTTTTTTTTTCTCAAACTGTCTAAGAGTGGTGCAGCAATGCATGACCGAAGCATGACAGAAGCTCCTTTTGGGGGCCGTAACCATCGACATATAAATCTATGGACATAGCCCGCCCATTTGGAAATACATATTCAGAATGAGGCAAAATGGGAGGTTCCCACCGCCTCCATTTTGGCCGTGACGCACGTTTCTTCACGTCCAGACAATCCATAAATGGGAAAAGAGGTGGAGCTGAGGGTGGGGCAGTGAGGGTTGGCGATAACAAAACCAATGTAGGAAGCTAAACTGAGCTAACACACGAAGCTAAGATGGAGAACCGAGACAGCGAACCACGCAGCTGTCTGGCTTCCGTGCGAGGCAGCAGCGTTGGTCGTCTGTGGAGCTGTAATATGGACTGTAAAAATACAAGCAGAGCCTCAGACCGCTGCGATCGGAGCCGTGCGCGCTGGCTGCTTACGATGTCCCGCTCCGCTCCACTCCGGGGCAGATCAGCGGGACCTTAGCGGCATGCTAACTCGAAGCTAGTGGAGTTTTTCGGGCGCTTTTAGCGAGAGAAACGCAGTTGAGCGACTCCAAAGTGTAACGAGATCAGCTCAAACAGCTGGATTGTTTCTGTAGTCTCCGTCAGAGAGTTCCACAGGCTACAACCACAGCGTCAGACGGTAGTCAAGCAGCCGCGCGTCCCAGCTCCCTCGGGAGAAGGGAGTGTGCGGCTGCCTGTGTGTAGAGAGGTCGGGCGCCCGCCTCGCTGGACTGCGTGCCTCCGCAAGGATTAAGCGGCACATTCGCGGATCTCTGATTGCAGGCCGCTGCTGGTAAAAGGAGAGGCACGTTGCCCAAACTCGGCAAACCTCCATTCTGCAGCGATGACCTCGTGGATCTTCGTCCCGAAGCCTCAGCTAGCCTCGGTTAGCTTACCTAGCTCGAGTTACGGTACCCAGTCAGCCCCACGAACACATATTTCAACCCATCTTTGACCAAGCAGTGTTATGTTAAACACAAAGCATCTTCCCCCATTCAACCAGCGAAATAAAGTACAGAAATATAATTTTACTTACTGATAAAAATGAAGCAGAGACTTCTTGGATGATCTCTTGGTGCAAATAATTCCACAGCTTTCCCTCTTTGTCCAAATAATTCCATGATTAACATCCAAACACGAACACGCAGAAAACACAACTAAAGTTCAGAGTCGAAATGGCCGAACATCTATTAACGTGAGGCTGAGGCCTTCCTTGGAGCTAGCTGCTTATGCTAGCTCTGAAGCTAGCTCTAACGCTTGCTCTGACGCTCATGCTTCCTGTCAATCAAATCTAATTATTCATAATTTCAAGCATTTTATTACACCTAAACGGAAGAGTTACAAAAAAATCCACCCCCCTCAGAGTTGTCAGGACTATAAACTAGACCTATTAAACACAAAATGGAAAATTGAACCAGGCTGTAAAGATCTTTTTTTCAGCTGTGAAATTGGCATTTTTAACATGGGGGTCTATGAGGATTTGCTCACTTCTGGACCCACCCCCCAGTGGATGAGGGGAGAACTGCAATTTTTGCCACTTCCGTGTTTGCCTCATCTGTGACCCAGACGGGTTCCCCCTTGGCCGTAACACACACTTGAAAAACTAAACACCTGCTGGAATATGCTTTTCAACCTCTTTCCTTATTAGGATGCTGCATTAACTCTATGTGATGTCCAAATCACTGGTATACTGTATGCTAAAGAGATAATTCAACCTCTAATGTGTTGAAGCAGAAAAACATCTAAATGATGCAGGACAATGGTCCTTAAGGACTGGGATTGGACATCGCTGGTTAAGATTAAGTCAAACTCCACTGTCTAAACCCTAATCTTAATTTTGGGTTATGTTTTTTAAAGGTGTGGATCACTCATTAAATCAATACTATTGCAGTGGTCTTTAGTAGGAATGAATGCCTTGTAAGTCATACTCTGGGGAAACAAAGCTCCCGTGCACCTGTTTCAGGAAGTAAAAGTGAGCCACATCAGAGTTGAGCTTCAGACGACATCTCACCTCTGATTGGCTAACAGCAACGCGACTCTACCGCTGACTCTGTTTGCTCTGCAACCTTGATGTTTTATCTCCACAAATAACACAAGCCTGGAGGAGTTCTGCTGTGTGGTGGAGTTGCTAATGCTAATGGTTAACTTCTACTAGCCAAGATGTTCTCTGCTAGCCTGGCAAGCCATCCTATATATGTGAATATATTAGTATATATAGTCTGGCCACGAACCATTGACGGCTCTCAGTCGTGAGGCGGGATCTACGGTTGTCTTTCAAAATGTCAGCACGCAATTGGATAGCGCTAGGACCAATCAGAGTAACAAACAACGTGACGTAATCACAGCGACGGAAAAGCGGGACGCAGTAATGGCGTCTAACATCAATGATTTCTGTCGTTTTTGTCTGAAAAACATGTGAATATCAGGTGTACTGGGACATTGCACTACTTTGTTTGATAAAAATAAGAAGCCACTAAGTATATCAGACAGACTTACGCACGTTGGAGTCTAAATAATCCAATGTTGATGACAAAGCCGTTTCAAAAGAACGTGGCTCCGGCATTGCCGCCATGTTGCTTGGCTTCGCGGCCGCAGCGCTGACGTCATCGGCTACTCCCGCTCTGTGATTGGCCCAAAATATAGAGCGCTGTGATTGGCCCAACCAAAACTATAGCGAGCTGTGATTGGACAGCCACAGGCTGCGAGGATTCCAATGAAGCGTGCCTAGACCAAACTCTGCAAAGCAAGAATTTGGTCTAGTTCACTAGGCTAGTTCTCTGCTGTTTCCTGGACTAAACCAACAACAGCCTTCCCCGTCGTGAGTCAAGATGGGTGACTCCATGAATGTTAAGTGACAGTGTGACGTAGATCTGTCAGGCTTTTCAAATCCTAGATCCTAGCTAATGCAGGAGATAGGTGTAGGAGACTATTTTCATGTTTAGCCTGCATGAAAAATGTAGAGTGAACGATTATAATCAGAAATAATCATTAAAAATTGGTATTCCAGTTTTCCACACATTTAATGTCATTAGGACCAGGATACAGTCCTGTAATCTGTGAATAAGCTCACACATACTCATATCCTGCATAAGACCTAAGTTCTCTCTCTCTCTCTCTCTCTCTCTCTCTCTCTCTCCTCTCTCAAGTCGAACCTATTTTTGTGAGCGTGTCATTGGTGGGAAGTTTTTAGAGTGTGACACATCAAAGCCTCTGATTGACAGCCAGGAGGGAAACTAAATCCACGAGAGAGAAATTGGTCGCATCCTAGCATGAAGCAAAGCACACCTAATTAATGGGGCGACCAATCCGTCCAAGAAAAAAGGAGGAAGGAAGCAATCCTTTTAGGACACATTTACATGAGTCTTGGCTTCAGGTAAACACGATGGGTCAACAGCTTTCAGCCCAGTGTGTCACCTGGGGGCAACGTTTGTGCTTGCAGAATAAATCAAATGAAAACTCATAACAGTGGAGACGTCTGTCCTGCCTCAGCAGAAAACACAAGTGTGTCTTATGAGCATCACAGTAAAGCCGGAGTGTGCGAGCTCCATCTGGCTAAGTTTTAGTTGGCTCTTGTAATCATCTCACCAATTAATAAGACGTCATAAGAAATTAGGTATTAAATATATATGAACTCACTCTTTTTTATTGCCTCTCCCTCTTTACTCTCATTGTCGTATGTTTAACCTAGTTAGGACTTGTTGCTGATTTAATGTAATTTCACAAAACGTCAAACTAATTATGCAAATTCTGCTTAAATATTTAGTCTGACGAATATTGTCATAATGTATGTGTGTTATTTTCATTATGTGCTTAACAAGAGTTGAAGCAAGAAATTTGTTTGGAGAGTTCAGCCTAGCGGTTTTGCAGTTAGCATTATTGCAGCCAGTGTTTATATATTGCAGACACGCAAGTGGTTTAGAGCAAGCAGATGTAAACAACTGCTTATTACGTAACAATCCAGCGTTTCTGAGATCAATCCGTTTCTCCCTCACCTTTTGCATGGAAAGCAGCTCGGAGATTGTTCTGACTTTTTGTTACACCACATTAGAAACCCCAAACTGCCTATATTCAACATCAAGGTGCATGTGGCTTCATGTCTACTGGTCCTTTAAAGATTAATACTGAAACTTGATTTGAAACTTTGGTTTCTTTAATGCTTCCCCAAATTGACATTTATAAGTTATTAATTTTCAAATATTTTAATTAGATATGAATTAATTTAATTGTGCTGTACTTAATTTTTTTTTAGACTACTTGTTTGTGAGAGATGACTGGCATTCAAATGAACTGAATTAAATGAAATTGACTAGGTCTGATGGGGTCTTAGGACAGCAAAGATCCCAAACTCTGGTTCTGTTTTTCCTTATTTATTTTTAGATCTTTGTGTGCACAAGTACACCTGCAGTCTCAGGCCCTTTTATTGGTACTGGTGGGGGAATTTACATATTTTAATTAGAAAAGGCTGGCAGTTTTCAAGGACACCAGATTTGCCTTCATCACACAGCAGGTGCCTACTCACTATTAGGTCCCTATACCTCACAGATTTTTTTTAGATAATGTTTAATGGACTTACATAGGCTACATATTTTGAAGTTCTATAATGATTATTGGTTGGTCGTGACAACCAGTGACTGGATCGTGGGCTGCACCAAGCTCTGGTATACTCTCCCTTGCATAATTCAATTAACTTAAAATATAACTATGTTTTGCGAAGTATTGGGATGCATTCAAGCTCATCTGTAGGTGGTCAGTTGACAGACAGTATAAAATAATAATGCAGAAGTTTCACCATCCAGTGCAAAGTCTTTGGTCATTCAATGCAATGCGACTTCTCTGTTACATCACAATGAGTGACAGCAGCACTCCTCTCAAGTGGGACTTCCAGAGCTGGAATTCCCAGACACTGACTGGCAACGTCCTGTAAGAGACAGTGACACGGAGTCCTCTAACAAGCGTTGTTTAAAATAACTGAGACTCAGGGAATTCTTTCACAGCTACAAGCAAAAGAGAAAGCCTCAGAAAAATTGTGGCTCAGCAAGAGATCCCTTCATAAATGCAAGAACAAGCTAACAGCCTAGATATTCATAATATGTGTGTGTATATGTATATATATATACTGTAAAATCTAGCAGTTTGTGGCAGTCCCTCTCCATTGCAAGTAACAGCATTTATTCTCACAATTTTAGGCAATTCTCAGCTTGAGTTAATCTGTTAAAAAATCTTATCAAGTTATAATTCTAAAGACTTCAACACAACTCACAAGTGCTCATTCAAACTCATTCATGCACATAACTGATCTTTAGATGAGTTCTAAAGTTCTTACGAGGCTGTTATCTTGAGTTCTAGAGGAAGATAAATTCAAACGTCCGGAATCCTGGACAAAAAATGTAGATTCCATTTTTATTATTACTTTTAATAAAGTAACAGTGAAAAGTTTCCTGCTCCTCCGCCCTACTGGTTGAAAGTGGAATTACAACTGTCGTAAACAACCCTGCAGCAGCTTTCTGTAGCTAGCGCTAACAACGAGCTAAGACTAACATAAGCTAACTAATACTAAAATAAACCATGAAGTAAAAAGTTCCACACTGTTGGAGAAAAAATATTATTACTTACAAATCCAGTAGCAACAAAGCCAGGTCATCATCAGTCCGTGATTTTGTAGCCTCCTTTAGCTCCCTCAAACTAATGTAGGTCACGCCGTTGTTTACTGTGGTTTTAGCTCTTTGCTTCACCTCCAAAGACATTACTCTTACTTTTACTTCCAGGCTCCACCATGATGGCAACAGAAAAAGCAAGCTTCTTTTTCTTCTTCTTGTGCTTTTTATTGACGATGGATGAACTGAAAATGCTAACCGCTAACAGCCGTGAGCTTCCCCTATAGGGCACCTACCCGCTCCACAAAACTCTCAAGTGCGGTTTTTGGTCAGCAGAGGTGTCAGATATGAAACTGGTCAAGTTTTAAGTCAACAATCACTGAGATCAATGTTAAAGATCTAGCTTAAAGTTAAAAAATCTATCTATTGTTTTCTTTAATGTTTAAAAGTTCCAAACAGTCAGTTTGAGCTGATGAACACTTCCTTCTTGCTACCATCCCCCTCACACACACACCCTCCCTGTTCATGTTTACCATGCTCTATTATTCTATTTGCCGTACTTTTTATTCTGTCCTCTGCTTCCGTTCTGAATTTCTGATTTCCTACTACAAGTTCTCTCCTTTGTCCCTTGAAGTAAACACCTCTGTGCCAGGACTGTTCCACACGAGATAACACATCAGAAAGAATTCCTTATTTCAGGAAGGCGTGGACTCGATGGTTGTGCTGCATGAGCAAACACCTTTCTCTCTGTGAAGTTCTATCCTGCAGATGTTTGTTCTTTGTGCTACGAGCCAATAGATGTTAGTCCCAGGCTAAAGTGTGACAATGTGTGGATTTAATGTTCAGCTTTGATGCATTTTTTATAACAATGAAATGTGACACGGGTGAAATATAAAATAAAAACCGGTGTCTGGTTTAAAAAACAAAAAAACGAAGACCTTTGAGCATCAATTGGAAGTCCTAAGAAACTCGGATGTCATCGTAATGCTTCATCTCCTGAATATAATATAAAGAAAATTGCTTTCTCTGCTTGAGAACATGTTTTATCTCTGGTTGTGTGAAGTAACTGACTCAAAGTTTAAAAAGAAAACAAAAAAGCAACTCTTAGTTCTTGAGTGAGGAAAAAATCGGATTTGTTGGTAAAGCTATCATTTCTAAGTGGAATTATCCGCCTCCACGTCTCGATCTTGTGTTCATTCAATTCACCTTGGCATTGGGAGGCTTTCGGTGTTGCTTTATTGCTTTGACAGCTAATTTTCCTTTGCACTTAGGAAAGAAATGTATATCCTGAGTTGAGAAAAAAATTCAACTTCTTGAGTTTATTCCTGTTTTCTTTCTGTTTTTCACTCGAATGGCAGCATTTAACATCAGCCTTTAAAACTGGCATTTTACCAGCTGAATGATGTGCATCTGTACCCAGAGTAATAAACACAACCAGTGTCAAAACAGGCTTTATGTTTGGAAAAGGTGCTTTTGCAGTTTGGGATTGTGGTATTCATATGAAAGCAGTTCCATCTGCTGAACTAAAGGGCAAATCATATCTCGTTTAAAACACATCAATCAGAAACTGTAACTCTTAAAATATACTTTGTTTCATTTTCATCCATTTATGAGGATAATTTATGCTGACCTGAACAAATGCCAGAGCTCAAAAAACACCAAAGCCAAGAAAAGTATTGTATTTATTCCCTTTACAACAACAAAGAAAAGTTATATTTAGTGACCTGATGCTGCTGTTGGCAGGAGGAGATTATTCATCAAGTCTTTAGCTGTCTTGGTGACTCAGAAATTGCTTTAAATATTTTGAAAGCTATGATTTAGGTCCTATTAGGTGTCTAACAATCGTGACTGTTGTTGGGGTATACTAAAGAAGAAGGGCATCTTCTGACATGAGGGTTTTATAGCTGCAAACACTGTCTTCACTGGTTTTCATTGGAATCTCATAAACATTTAACAAACCTATGTTTATGTCACCTATTTCCATGGAAAAACACAACAAATACAACACAGTTGTGCAGCTTTACTCTGGTATGTGAATACATGAGGGTGACTGTGGCAGAGGAGTTAAGTTCCCCTACCCCAGTAACCGGAGGGTTGCAGGTTTGAGCCTCATCTGAGCTTAGAGAATTTAACTAAGAAAATATGTTTAGAGTCAAGAGAAAACTTCTCTTTCTGCAGTTTATTGCATCACTTTTAGGCACAGTTTGTTTATGTTCAGGTGTGAATATTAGTTGGAAAAAAAGAACAGAGGTTCAGACTCAATATTGACCTGAAACCTTACCTTGAACAAACTAATCATAGATCTCATCACGGAGAAGGTGTTGTTGTCACCTTGGTAACTAAGGAGACTGCTCTAGCTGTTTTTTTAAGAGCATGTTCACTGAGAAATTGTTCTTGTTAATTTTTTTAATATGATCGGTCAGTCAAGGGCAGGCCAAATGTGAAAATAGTCTTCTACCCCTATTTCTTGCATTAGTCGCCAAAAATAAATAGACGAGGAAACGCTCAGGTCAGAAAAACCCACACAGAACTACGTGACACTCAGTGCTTTTACATGTAGCATCAGGAAATCTAATTATTGCCTAAGACCTGGAATATACTTGCTTTTTAACCTCGCATGGACGCAGGCAGCAGGCTGCGTCTTTGTACACAGACTTGCTGCGGCACTGCACGTAGTACTGGAGTGTTCCACTAGGGGGCACAGTAGAGAACTCAGACCGGATAGAGTCCCGGGTTTATGGGGTCCAAAAACAAACATGGCATCACTAGAATAGATGAGTAACTGGTTAATTTTGAGATCACGGCAGAAAAAAAGACAGCAGCAGTATCGTAGATAATATGAAAGACCTCTAAAGCAGAGACCGCGTGACCATGAAGAGTGTGTCTTGCTCGTTTAGTCAACTCCACCTGCTGGTTACTTGTATATTGCAGCGAGCGAACGCATCACGTTAATTTCGGGGGACGTGTTCAAACGACTCTTCAAATCAAAGCAAGTTACGTGAAGCAGCCATTTTAAACACGCATATGCATCGTTAAAAAGCAAGTATATTCAAGGCCTAAGTCCGACTGAAGTCAGACTTTTTAAATACATGTAAAACACCTTAGTCCGGCTGAAGTTGAACTAAACTGGAAACCAAATTTCTCCGTATGTAAACAACATCCCAACTTGACGAGCTATGACCTGCCTGGGCACACACCCTTCCGGAAGTGACGTCACAATGGAAGCAACCTTCTGATATCATCGCCACAAGTCTCTGTGTGAATCTGACACGTAACACTATCAAACAGTACAGTACGTACAAAATGTATTGCGTCTCAGCGTTGTTGTCTATTTCTTTTTCCATTGTGCGAATTCTGGTTTTACTCTGCTTCATCCCCATGCTTTGAGGCAGCAGTAGCTCAGGAGGTAGAGCTGGTTATCCGGTAATCGGAAAGTTGCAGGGTCGATCCCAGCTCCCGCCAGAGAATGCTGTTGTTGTGTCCTTGGGCAAGACACTTAACCCGCCTTGCCTGCTCGTGGTGGTCGGAGGGACTGGTGGTGCCAGTGTTCAGCAGTTTTGCTTCCATCAGTGCGCCCCAGTGCAGCTGTGGCTACATTGTAGCTCATCATCACCAGCGTGTGAATGGGTGGATGACTGATTGGGGTGTGAAGTACCTTGGGGGGTTGTAGAACCCTAAGAAGGCGCTATACAAATACAGGCCCACCAGCATTTGTTTTTTATTTATGTGTTGCTATAAGCCAACCAGAAGAATGCAAAAAAAGGGCGCATGTTGCCACCTATCGTTGCAGAGTCCAATGCACTTCATTCAATAATTTGGTTTTCTAACAGACATGTAAACTAGAATAAAGGCTCTCATTATGATCAAGGTATTAGCTCGATTATTGCCGTAGCTCGACTTAGATGCGCATGTGAACCGTACTGAGTGTAAATTTGCATTCATGGACTCATCCACCGGTGAAGGTTGTGTTGATTTAGCAGCCAGGAGATGGCAGAGCATGTCTTGGCAAGTACTGTAGAGCTAACATTTAGCATTAGCAACTCCCTTACATGGCAGAACTCCTTCAGGCGTGTGTTATTTGTGAAGATAAAACATCAATGTTGCAGAGTGAATGAAGGCAGTGGAAGAGTCAAGTTGCTGTTAGTCAATCAGAGGCGAGATGTCTGAATACATGAATAATAATGATTAAGTCTCCAAAACCTGACGTTTTCTGTCCCCCTCTACTCTGGCTAACTTCTGCTTCCTGAAACGAGCACCAGAGCTTTTTTCCACAGAGATTGACTCACAAGGCATTCATTTATAAATGATGAATGACCTGCAAAGTCAGAGGACCCCAAAGCGCTTCGCACTTCAATATACTGGAGACCACAGCAAATGTATGGAAAAAAACGAGTGGATGAGAGCGTTAAAGGTTTTCTTTTTCTGTTTATTTAGTGAATGAGAAATTTCAGCAGTATCTGCATCAGTTTTGTAGTTTGACACCTGAAGTGGCTCTACTACATAGAGCCCTGTGTAACAAAGTTGTACTCTTTTCACTTTTTTCTGTGTGACCAGCCTGTTTCCTTTTCTGCAGACAGAAAAAAAAAATGATTCGTGGCTCCCAGATAGCTTTATCATCCAAATAGTACGTGTTGTTTTGTGGCCTTTGCAGAAAAGGCTGACGCTGCCAATTCTGCAGAGAAAAGTGAATTTGTGTCACCGACAAACACTTTAACGTGATAGTCGTATGAAAGCATCCGTTCTCGGTGCCTCCAACATCCATTTATGAACACCAAGGACACCAAAGAGTCATTATTGGAAAAAAAAAGTCATGAGTCATGCAGCTCACACTTCAAACAAAAGCTTTGTGAGAACATATAAAAACATTCTATCAACATGACACTTTTGACTCGTCGTTCTCTCGTCTTTGGAGGAAGATGTTTTCAAATGTTTGTGTCACATTTCACCGTTTTGCTCATATTGATGCCTCCCTGAATAGTTCCTCCGTCATGGTGCGTAAAGAGATTTCACAGTGTCTCCAACATTATTGCAGGAGTTAATTGCTCAAAAGAGTCCCTGTGCAGTTAAACCCAAACAGGATTAAACAGCAATTGATCTTCCCCCTCATGCTTTACACTGACAACCTTTACCAATTACTGTATACTAGAAAGGAGCTAACAAGCATTAGTCCTCACTGCTAATCACACTCTGTTTTACAGAGCTGCAGTTTTGCTGCTAGTCTTTTCTTTTCTTTTTTCCCCCTGAACACAGCTCAATAAGACATTAATCAGGCAGGAATAATGGAAAGTCAGCATCTTTGGTTTAAAAACATGATGTCTGTGCAAAGCTCGTCTTTGACTGTTGTAACATCTGCTGCATTTAATAACCCTGGTTTGAAAAATGATGAATACCTTAATGTCTGCCTGTGCTTTCTCTGGCATAGGGGGGGTGTTATGAAACAGCATTTTATGCATCATAAAAATGTGTCATTGCTAAACATATGCACTGAGAAAGATCAGCCCATTAAAACGGATCACAGCTTGTCTAAATCTTACCCCATAATGTGTTTTTGAACATTTTTCTTTGTCTGCTTTAGTGTATTTTAAGGTAGGGCAGACTTGCTGCTTGGCAGTCGCACACTTTTGTCAGGACACACTTTGCTTTGATCACAGCGTGAATTGCCATGGCATCATTCTGAAAAGCTTACGTAATGTCACAACATTTATTTCTGTCCAGAGTTGCGTTAGTTTGTATGCTAATGATGGGATTGGACGGCTATAAAGACTTCTACTGCACATCTCAGTTTCTCATCGGTAATAATATTTAGATTCTTAGGATCGTTTCGTCTGTCAGCTCTTCAGTCTGGACTCATACGTGACCTATTTCCACTCAGTCCTTTAGCTCTACTCTCTTTATTATAATTAACTTCTCTGTTAAGTCTTCTTGAGACAAAAAGTCTCAGCATTTCAGTACTTTGAGGTTTCTTCTCGATATGAAGATGGCTTTTTTGGTAACACTTTACAATAAGGGTCCCTTTATTAACGTTACTGTTATTGTTAACTATTATGGGTCCTTAAGGTTAGGACAAAATGCCAGGAGGCGGGTCTACTTGGTAATGCATTACCTAATATGGTTAAGCAGTTGTTAATACATTATTTAAAGTGGACCTAGAATGCAGGTAATCAACAATCTAAAAAAGCTTTGAGCCTCTAAAAAGCATAAGAAATGTTCTTTTGGCTTTCATCTGTCCCAGGAGCCCTGATACAGGCGATTCTAAACCCCCTAAACCAGCCATGCTGTAAAAAGACATACAGGTTTGAGGAGGAAGGGCTCCTCCTTATGACGTGTCTGAGCCCTTCTGGGGAAACCAACCAATCAGCAAGCAGCTCATTATCATATTCATGTCCTGGCCGAGTGGGAGGGGTAAACAGCTCTTTTCACAGCAAGGCTGGTTTAGGGGTTTTAGAATGGCCTGTATCAGGGCTCCTGGGACAGATGAAAGCCTAAAGAACATTTCTTATGCTTTTTAGAGGCTCAAAGCTGTTTCAGATTGTTGATTAACTGCATGAGCACCTTCAAATGAGTAAATATGAGCTGCATATATATTTTTAAATAATTTTTAATTCGCTCCAGCTACTGTGGATTGTACAAAGTTCTTTTGGATATTTTTTGTTCAAATCTACTTTCTGTCAAACAGTGACAGATTTCTTGCCCCCTCAAGAACTGGATCTGATTGTCTGCTGTGTACATGCTGCAGGGTCAGGATGCCACACACACATATGCATACCTCTATCTTTGTGGGGACCCGTGCAAAACATCCGAGAAGGCATTTAATCCCGTCTGCTTAAGATTTAGCCGTAAAACCCAAAGGCTCGTACCCTAGCCATCAAAACCGAAAGCTTATTCTCAGCTGTGCCTGCAGGTTTGGTTCTGCATGCACATCACAAGAACGTGCTTCAAGCTGCAAAATGCATCCAGATCTCAGCAGGACACCAAACAGAAGCAACTCTCTTAGTCTTTTTGCCATTAAGTTTAGAAAAAATATAAAAAAGAGAAAGAAACAGACCAACCAATCTATCAAAAGTAAAATCAACATCAAGGAATAATTAATAAAATTAACTCATTTATTTAAACTCATAAAAATTGATAAACGAGTTCATTAAAAGACCAAATTTAGTTCCGAATTTAGAATTATTAACATGAATAATTTTACTTTTAACCTGAGTGAACTAAATTTCCAACTAGTTCTTTTTAATTGTTCACAAAACAGTTAAACCACCTTTGATTTCTTTTGTTTGCTCTTTTTTATTTGCTGGATGCAAAATAATAAAACTCTAAACATTTTCCAATGACAGCAGGATGCACGCTCTTACTACGTGAGTTTGAGTTAAATTCTTTAATGCCGACAGATTTTTCCATTGCAGTATGTTTTGTTTAACCCAATATCTCACTGGGCCACTTGGGTGGAATATCCCTTTAATTGTAATTTGGTTCTCCATCCTTCACAAATTTGTATAATTTCTTTCTGATTCAGAGAAACTAAGCAAAGAGGAAACAAGTGCAATCGCAAACATTTCAAGACACTTTGGAAACTCCCTCGTGAACGCTGCTTGTAATTTGTCACCACCAGTCCCAGACCGGTGAATTACTGGCTTCAGCTAATTTAGTAGATTTTTTTTGACCAGGTAGTGTGCTTTGTGTCAGCTTTAGTCATACGGACATCCAGCAGAAACCAAAAATTTCAATGTATTACAGGGTGATTTTCTTTTAATGATCTCCCAGCAGGATTGTCTTGAACTTTGACGATATTGATCAGGCAAAGCAGGCTCGATTGCTGGAACCTGCAGTTGGTGCTGCATAACTCAAGGTATTGAATATTGAATGATCAGACCCAGGGGAAATTAATGAGATATCAGCAAATGGGTTCTATCACAAGTCGAGGTAAAATGACAGTGGCAGGGTTGGGGGGTGGGGTGCTTTGGGGGTGGAAATGCTGTGAATACTTCGTCTTATCTATTGAGGTTGTGGAGCTGCAGGAGCCCAAGGCTCAACTGCGACTCCTTTTCTCTTCCTGTGTTCATACTTGACTTCTCTGAGGAAAGAAAGAGCAGCAACATCTGTTTCACCTGAAGCACTTGTAGTCCAACTGCGTGATCTCTGGATAAAAGGCTGCCGCTGTAGAACAGAGAACAATTAGCTGCAGTCACCACATTCACCAGTCCAGTTTAAAAGAACATGTAAAGAGCCCAAACAACTGTTCTGAAACTTTCATTTTGCACATCTTGCACATTTCCAAACAAAAGCATGCCCTGAACGGAAAAAAACCCACTAAGTTGCAAGCTTTGTAATATCAAGCAGATCTCTGGTGTTGAGTGTTGGGGAGTAAAGGGGGAACCTTAAACAGCCTGTGTTCAATGCTGCACAGATGTCCTGTTGGAATCCTGCATTGTCTCAATTATGGCCAAGTCCCAGGTCTGCTTTTTGTGCCAGGTGGAAACAAAGCATTGTGTATTTACAATTTTATTTCTCTGCAAGCTCTGCAATAAAGCACATAAGAAAAAGGTGCCTGAAGGCATATATTGTTTGATGCCCGAGTCAAGTTATTGTAGCACCATAATCCTATGCAACAAAACTCTATGCTGCTGGTTAGATATACAATCTGCATGATAAAAGACCCTTTTGAAACATGGGATTAAAGGACAGCACACATTGTCTTATGTGCCCTAAACTACGGGACTCATTGTTCCTATTGCACATTGTGACAAGCCAAAAAAGCATACACTCTCTTCCTTTCTTCCCTCTATATGCAGTAAGCAGATAATCCCAGACTTACACACTGATCGTCTCGAGGCTCTACAAAGATTTGCTAAAAAAAGCCATCAAAGAAAAGGTGACGTGAACATTGGGCCAAGAGTTTTGGTTTTACAAGTTATAGAAAAGGTTGTGTTGCACAAGGTTTGCTAACAAAGAAGCTACTTGGAAGTGTTGTCAGGCCCAAAAACTGAAAAGCTAAAGAAGTTTATTTTCTTTAGTACCAGTGGGGGTTTTCCCTGCAAGTAAGACAGCTGTTGTACGGTATCTAAGGCAGGATGCTCCAGTACACTGTTCTGTTTATAGCATCACCAAAGGAAAAACTATTGGCTATTCTGGTGCTTCTTCCCCTGTTCGGTTGGATAACCTCCTCTGTCTGAGGTAGTGTTAGCAAAGTGCTTCAGCCTTCACCTTGCTTGCATTAAAAGATCTGATGCAATACGATGTAGTCAGTGTAGCGTAGACGGACCAAACTGACCTAAACATCGAGCTTGAACAACCTCACCTCTGCGTAAACCATTCGAACACGATCACAGTTCTCAGGGCGAGAACACCCAGAAATCTGATGGCCTCTATGGATGACATATTGTTCATCGATGAACTGCTCAGTTTAATACGGTGTTGCACCATTGAACACAAGCGACGCATAAATCCGTGCCTTTCCTGGGGCTGATTCACCCCCTGCCCTGAAGCGTTTCCCCCTGTGATTCAGGCAGCTTTGACATTCACCTGCCTGCCATCATGGGCAAAGAAACAGACCAGTAGCTCTAACCTTTACTCAACTGGTGATTTAGCCTGCCTGCCTGCACTGATAACACACTTCATCAGGGTCGCCCTGAGTGGAGGAGATGAGGGTTGCTCTGCAGCGCTGCTGTGCTCAGGTAGGGCCTTTAGTCTCTGCCACCCATCCTCTGTGTGAATGCCAGAATCCTCCTTTTATCTCAGCCCCAGTAGCCTCCATTTCATACACCCACTGAACCTTACCTCCCTTCGTCTCCACAGCACAAAACCGTAGGGTGGAGCCTTGAAAGTCACCTACGTGCAGCTTGCACAGCCTCCAGATGCATCCACTCTTGATACAGATGAGGAAAGCCTTGACATTCACTTCAACTGCAACTCCAACAATAGTGGCACAATGATGGACTGCATGACTAATTTTCTTTTATAAATCCTTTTTGCAGTTCTGCATAGTAATGTGTGTCATATGACAAACGTTGATGTGCTCCGGAGCTTGTTAGCAGCAATTACAATGCCACAGTCAAGTTTGTGATCATATCTGACAAAGCCTAATTGGGATGCAGCACATTATTATTATTTCTTTTACTAAAATGCCAAATAGATAGGCGTTTTTTTTTCCTAAAGTAAAAGAAAATAAAGAAAATTCAAGCACCTGCATAGAATTTCTTACATTCCACAGACTTTGAGGTCCAAATTTTTGTCCATAAATAAAGGACGTATTTAAAGATGTGGTTCGCTGAAAAAGCATTTTTTAATGATTATTTCTGATTATAATCAGTGAGAGAGAGTTTTGTCATGCAGGCTGAACATGAAAATAGTCTCCTACACCTATCTCCTGCATTAGCTTCTGGTAGAAAATAGACAGTTGTAATCTAGGATTTGAAAAGCCTGACAGATCTACGTCACGCTGACGCTTATCATTCATGGACTCACCCATCTTGACTCACGACGGGGAAGGCTGTTGTTGTTTTAACGTTCAGGAATCAGCAGACAATGTCTCGACTAGTGAAAGCTAACCATTAGCATTAGCAACACCAACACACAGAAAAACTCTTCCAGGCTTGTGTTATTAGTGGAGATAAAACATCCATGTTGCAAGTCAGTGGCAGAGTCGCGTTGCTGTTATCCAATCAGAGATGAGATGTCCAAATATCAGAAAATAGGACTTCAAACCCTGCTGTCTGCTGCCACCTGTTGGTGCTGATCCAAGAAATGATGGGCTTTTTCTGCCCTGAGCCGGCTTGCAAGGCATTAATTCCTACCAGAGACCACTGCAAATGTATTTATTATATGAGTGTCCCACACCTTTAAAGAGGAGGTTCACTAAGAAATGTATAATACGTGTTCTTTTTGACCGGTCACTCTGAGTTTCACATGAATGCTGAATTTGAAAAGAGTCTTCTATCCCTATCATCTGCATTAGCTGCCTAAAAGAAAATAGACTGGATAATGCTCGGGTTGGAAAAAAACTGCTTTCATGGGCTCACGTATCTTGGCATATAAGCTGTTTTGATTTTGTGACCAGGAGACGGTGGAGGGCGTCTTGGCTAGTAGAAGCTAACGGTTAACATTAGCAAATTCACAAGATAGCAGAACACGTTCAGGATTGTGTTATTTGTGGGAATAACACATGAACATTGCATCGTTCACCCAAGAAAGAAGAGCGATGGGAGGCAGCGAAAGAGTTGCATTGCCGTTTGCCAATCACAGGCGAGGTGTTTGCATATTTATTTTATTTATTTAACCTTTATTTAACCAGATGAGTCAGTTGAGAACCCATTCTCATTTACAATGATCTGGCTAAGAGGCAGCAGCAACAGAGACATAAATAGCTTTGCACCAAAGAACAACAGACAGACAAGATAAAATAAGATTAAAACAGACATAAAAGACATAAACTGTTCTCATATACAATATGTGCAAGCAATCAAAACAGACTTAAAACAATCTTTAAGCACTCAGAAGCAGGCACATTGATCAGAAACTATTGATCATAATGAATTGTTGAAGGTAGATAATGGAACGTAGGTAGTGAGCTTTAGTGGTTTTTGCTGCTCATTCCAGCGGCCAAAGGAGGTGGAGCTTTAGGAACAACCATAGAAATGAAGTTACTGGAGCGTAAATTGTGCTGGTTGTTGGAAGTGATGAGTAATGAGCAAAGATATGACTGGATTCTATCAATGATTGTTTTGTATATAAATTGATACCAAAGTATATAATGAATATTAATGAGTCAGACTCATTAATACCCCCCTACTTCTTGAAACAGGAGCGCCAGAGGTCCCCCCCTAATTCACATGTATTCATTCATACTAAAAACCACAGCAATTTATAAATAAAAAAGAAAAGTGTATGTCCACTTTAGACCCTATAAGCATGAAAACGTTATTTTTACGTTTGCTGCACTGGAAGTGAAGTGTCCAATTGTATGGTTGGGAATTGTACTTGTGAGTGCAAGGGGATTTTACCAAGCAGTCATCATCTAATAATGGGAAGCTGAGAGTTGTCTATTCAGCACAAAAAAAGGTGTTCAGCAGAGGGTTTTTTCAGATTATTTCCCACCGACAGATGCTCTGTAAATCTGTGCTGCGAGTGATTGTGTATGTCGGGACAGTGGTGTGTGTTTGCCGAGCGTTGGAAGGTGAGAATAGTCACCAAAGATAGACAGCTGCAGAGTTGTGTTGATTGCCACTTCCTCTTGTGTGATTTGAAATACAGTTTAAAAAAAATCTCTGTCTGCCGAGCTCTTGACAGAACCCTTCATCTCGATGCCAAGGAGCTGCAGCCGCGTTCACTCATCCTCCGATTGAAGGACTGTGATAGAACAGAAAAACAGTGTTTTTGCACTTTGGTCCACAGGAAGAATAAATCACAATGCTTGTGTGTATGCAATCAGACTCTTTTGCTCCTGCAATTGGAGGAACAAATTGTCTTCCTTGTAATCAGCCCCTCTTTCCCTGCTGTTCTCATCAAAATTCTCTGAATGTTCTGTTGCCATGGTACCTTGAAAAATCTGCTGCTGAGATTTTTTTTTCTTCCTGAGATAGCAGTTCTCATTTTTTAGTCTGCTTACCTCACAGACAGAATCACTTTGGGTCAGTTTATGACAAAATTGGGGTTTAATGTAAAAATAGATTGTTACGACTGAGAAAAAACCCAGAACAGAGACTGAAAGGAGTGCCGTTCTGCTTCGTATCTTCAGCAGGATTTTTGTCAAATTATTTCTGTCTGAATGCACAAACACACTCAGAAGTATGAGGTTTGAAATTGCTCTCGGCAGGACTGTGGATTCACCATCAGGTGCAGCAGTTAAAGTCTCTGTCAGCTCGTTCACTCTCTCCTGTATACAAAACAAATATGATGGAAAAAAAAGTCATTCTGAGGTGAACTTTAAATATGTTCTCCCCAAAGACTTTCCTCAGAAGAGAAATCAGGAGCGTGCTGTGTTTGGCTGACTCTCTTAACACCCTGGGCTGGAGTGATGCAGGAGTCAAGTTCACATAAAAAGGTGTCTGAGCTTCTGTTAGACTTCCATCTGCAGGAGTTGTGAATGTCTAATCCCCAAAAATCAACAAAAACCATATTTTAGATATAAAAATCTCATCAGAACCGTTATCTTTGAGGAAGAAAAACACAAAATAACCATGAGTTCAGATTAATTAAATGTGATGAAATCAAGAAGACTAAAATAGAAAATCAACAGACTGAGAATGAGGTGATGAAAAACAAATGATGTAGTCTGAGTCCAGATTTAACCTGTTCCAGTCTGATGGAGCCATCAGATTAAAGGGAAGGTACGATTTTTTTAAGGTGGACTTCTGTGGACCAGTCATTAGTAGTAAGTGTCTTACTTGCATTAGATAGCAGTCAGAATAATTCAATTTTAAAAAATCAGAGTTTCTCATGAAGGTGTCGATCTAATGTCAGATTGAGGTTTTATTCCAAAGGGTGTTTCAGCCATTTAAAACAAGTTATGCTTGAAACATTCAGCTTTGATATATTTCCACAGGATGCGTAGTAATGTAGTAGATGCGTTTTCCCTGCAAACTCAGTGGCGTCTTCCTTCCCACTTGGAGCATTACAGCCACAAATTGGCAGTGAAAGCGTTCCACGTGGCTGCTCCCCCAAAGTCACAAAATCAGCGGAGAATTGCAAGACCATGAGTGATTTCAGCAGTTCATGCGACAAGAAGTTTTGGAATGCTTTACAATGCTTTGACTTCCTGTCTGGCCCAATTTGAACAGCATTCAGAATGATTCCAGTCTGCAGAAGTCATCTGAATACATTGTGGAAGATTTGCGTGCAAAAAATAGATGCGAAGTGTAAATTTAGCAGAGCAATACGTCACTACACTTCTGAGACGCGTCCAAAGATGTGCTACTTTGCAGCCAGTAGAGACGCACCCATCGACTAATTGTTGCGAACGTTACGCAATGCTTACGCATCTGGTGGAAAGCCTGGCAATGGTTAAACGAGCTGTTTGAATTGTTCACTCATTCACTATAGTGATCTTTTTAGTAACCCTCAATTCACACGGGGAATGTCTGTGACACGTTACGGCAGTGGCACTTCTGCGTCAAATAGAAGTCATTATAGTCTATGTTTTAACTCCAGCTGCACCTTGTCTTGCCGCACCGCATTGCTAAAGGTAGGATTGGGCCAATCTTCTGTAGCACATCAAGCTCTGTAGTCAACATAGGGTTAGACAGGAAATCACTCCTGGTGTCAGTGTACAGCATCCAGTAAATTTCAAAATAAAAGACTATTGCAGAGTAACAGTTCCTTAACCATGTTACCATTAAGTCCTTCCCTATGACTAACCAGCTTATCTGATCCCTGCATCATTTGAAGAGAGCAATGATGTGTTTTTAAGCATGGATGAAGCTTTTATCCTAGTGTGTGTAAACGTTCATTTATTTCAGTAGTTCTACATAAAGGTGAAACTAATACATGAGACAGACTCATTCCATGCAAAACCAGACATTTCAATCCTTTTGTTATAACTGTGATGATTATGGCTTACAGCTTATGAAAAACCCAAATTCAAAATCTCAGACAATTAGAATATTGGTATAAGGTTCAATATTCTAAATGCAAAGTGTCACACTCTAATCAGCTAATGAATCCAAAACACCTGCAAAGGGTTCCTGAGCCTTTAGATAGTCTCTCAGTCTACGCTGGATTACTGACATAAATGGACCATAAATTGCACCATATTCTAATTTTTCAAGTTTCATCTGCATGACACCACACACTCGTTTTACAGACAACACCAAAAATGAGAAGACATGTACCAAAACATCAACAAAAACGGGAGCGGACGGTGAGCTTCAAAACCTATAATGTAAAAAAAAAGTTATTTTAATGAATACATCATAAATTCTCCCATGATTTTATGATTTCTCGAGTTCAACTACTGCTCCTCTGCTAACACGCTCCTGGAGTGAATGGACGCACCATGGAGCACGGGCATACACTGAGCTGTTAGTCATAGGTATTCAGAACTTTAACATTTCTTGCACTATATTTTGCCCAAGAAAAGTATTATGTGGTACAATAGAAGTAGTGCATCAAGTTGTGAACTAAATCAGTTAAAATTGACCAAATTTCACTACAAAATGTGTCAACGGGACATGAAATTACTGGGAGAATGTTCAGCCATCCCAAACTTGTTTTAAAGGTTTATAGAAATTAACATATTGTTACATGCTTTTGCATGTAGACAGACAAAACAGCAAATGTGATTAGTGATCAGATTTGTGTAACTAAATTCAGATCAGTGTTATGGAGACACAGGTAGATATATTTTCCAGACTAAAAAAAGAATGAATGATGCCGGTCAATGATTACTTTTGCAACGTGAAGCCTGAGAAAACAAAAAGCAATTGTTTACTTTTACCATTCATTACTTCGCTTTAGTTTATGCTACATGGCTGCTGTTATGTATTTTTTATCTCTGACTCTGATTTTATGGTCTTCTGTGGTCATTTTGAAGCACTCAACACTAAAGTTGAATTGAATTGGAAATCCATTTTTCTTTTTCCACTGTGGATCTAAGAGAAATGTATTTTTCAACCCTCTGTTTTTTAGTACGTATCAACAATAAATTTGACTTTGACTTGACTTTGAAAATTTCTCGGATTCTGCAGACTGAGATGATTCTGAATGCCGTCTACTTCAGCTAAAGTACTGACAACTAACTCCCCAGAACCCAGCAGAACCATGCTTTTATAAAGAGTGCTTTAAAAACGAGGTTATAAACTAATAACCAGATTTACCCCCATTATTGTTTCTCTCCCTGATTTAATGGACATATTCCAAGATGGCAATGCCAGCATCCATCAGACTCAAATTGGGATTCAAGGAGCAGGAGACATATTTCATTCACTAACTGCTCTTATGAAAACACGACCATTTAAATAGAAATGCAACTCTGGACAGAAAAAAAGAGATATTATTTGAGCTTAGTGAAACGTTGCCTTAGCAGTCCTCTGTGAAATGACTATTTTCTGAACGTCTGAGTCATAACATTTATTGCTTCATTCTTTTTTACATTTAGCTGTCACTGTTTGATTAAAGGTCAATAACTTTACTCATGTCTTTAATACATGTGCATTTTCATGCTCTATTAGAATGAATGACAACACAGGAACTGCTAGAACATCAACGGACTCATGGTGATGGTAAAATATATTCTGCCTTATCTCTTCTTCATATAAATACACTTCTAATTGACTTTTTTGATGCAGAAAGGTTTTGGGGGCAGCAAAATAAAAACAAAACATTCTGTCTGTAATTATTTTTAAATCTAAATATATATTTGAAAATAAAGATTATTTTTTGCCTTGTAAGTTGTTCTCTGGTGAAAAAAGCTCAGATGCTCCTGTTTGAGATCGTAGAAGTCAGCTGGAGGAGATAGTGGCAGCAGATGGCAGGATTTGGAGTCTTATTTCCTGATATTTAGACATCTCTCCTCTGATTGGCTAACAGCAACGCGACTCTACCACTGACTCTGCTTGCTCTGCAACGTTGATGTTTTATCTCCACAAATAACACAAGCCTGGAGGAGTTCTGCCGCATGGTGGAGTAGCTAATTCGTTAGCAGTTAGGTTCTACTAGCCGAAACGTTCTCTGCTGTTTCCTGGACGCTAAACCAACAACAGCGTAATGTGACGTAGCTCTGTCGACATTTCTGAACCGAGCGTTTTTCTGTCATTTCTATCAGAAGCTAATGCAGGAAATAGGGGAAGAAGACTATTTTTGCGTTCAGCCTGCATGTTAAACTTTAGAGTTACTGATCATTTTCAAAATTAATAAGTAAAAAATGGTTTCTCAGTGAAACTGCTCTTTAAATTCAACCTTCAAAATGTATCATAAAATCTTTGTAAGGCTTCTGAAAGCTCCTTAATTTAAGACAGATATAATTTAAACATATTTCTTAGCCTCTGACACAAAAACCTCTTTCAACATGCAGAAATAAATCAGTAAGCAAAATAAAAACACAAGAATAAGCGTTCTTGTGTGGCTCTCCAGCAGCTGCGTTGGCCCACATGTTGTAACATGTTGCAGCCACAGAGGGCAGTGCCACATTTGTGGAGCATTTATGCTGGTGTTGTTGGACTTGCAGCTTTGCTCTACTGTCAAATAAAAAATATTGTTTTAATCCTTTCAGTTTTGTTGTGCTTTTGATTGTTTTTTCTGTTGCATTTTGTTGTAATCACGTCTCAGCAGGAAATAAGAACTGATTCTTATGTTGCAAGTTTGAAAAAACAAAAGACAAAAGAAAACGCTTTCCGCAGCTTCCCATTAAAGATCAAAGAAGATGGAAAACCATCCAGTTTCTGTTAAAGAACAACAGACAAAGCGTTATCAATAATAGCCATCGCTCTCAGCCCCAGTGAGGGTGACACGTTTGCAGCCAAGCATAAAAATATTCAATAACATCCGAAATGCTCATAATCTTAATTGACCATATACAAGAAATGCATAAAACATTTGTAAGGCTGCAGGCATGCAAAGATTCATTAACTGTAAAACAACAGAAATGATGGATGATTTAATGCTTCTGTGAAAAGTGAGACAGAGTGCTCTTTGAAAAACTGAATAACGCTGTGCAGCAACTCCATTAGGAGACAGAGTGTCAAGGAATCCTGTAGAAAGCCTCTTTTAAGAGACCAGACATCCTCTGTCTGCTTTTTTACTTCTTTAATTGCCAATCAGAAGGTCCCTCTTGGTCTGGTGGAAGGTAATTTAAATTTTACTATTGAATCAGCGTGACCTTTTGAATCGTTCTCCTTTTTTAAGTCTTAACCCAAATATATTAAATGGGCTGCCTAATTTTTTAAAATATATCATCAAGCCGTTTAAACAATTGTAAAATGTCAGATCTTTAATCACACCCATTGACATATTTCTTAATGTTTAGAAATAAAAGCTCTGGAGAGTAGTCCTAAAAATCCTTAAGCATTACTGTTATATGTTATATAAAATCTAAGATGAAACACTCTTTACTCTTTAAGTGTCCTCTAAGATAAGGAGTCGTTCATTTTTCTGTTCCAGCACCAACAGCCAGCATGCTTGTAAGTGAGGCGCACCTTCCACAAATGGCCCGAGTCTACCTTTAAGGTTTCCAACACAGACAAATTGAGGCCTGAAGCAAAAGTGTCACTTTTTTATTTGGAATTGAGCACTATTATTTTGTTTGTTTATTTTTGGAGGGTGTGGCTTAACTCCTGCATCACCTCCCCACCCCCCAAACCCCTAGTGCATTAAAATTAGAGAGCACATTCACCAAGAAACCATTATAACTTATTATTTTTGAAAAGGATCGGTAACTGAGTTTAACATGCAGGGTGAACGTGAACATACTTACAGACTTCTACCCCTATTTCCTAGCCTGGCAAAAAAGTACTATATATGTGAATATATAGTCTGGCCACAACCCACAGAGAGCTAAGTTGTGGGGCATGGGGCGGTTATCTTTCAAACTGTCTCTGCGTGCTATTGGACAACGAACAACGTGACGTACCATTAAGAATGTCAGTCAACAGGGCAGTCCGCCATATACCGCCATATACCATCGAAGAAGATGCAAATACATCCTTTTTCTAAACAAACAACTTAAGTGCCTCTATCTGTGCTTGACTCAAAGAAAAGCACATGTCTAAATAGTCCAAAGTTGATGCCAAAGCTGTTTCAAATGGGCTGCCGCCATCTTAGTTGTTCCGTTCTGTTGCATCATCCCGCCCACCTAACCGATAGAGCGCTGTGATTGGCAGGGCACAAGAATGTTCGGACCTGTGAAGGTTCCAATGGAGCGTGGCTAGACTGACATTCCGAGCAAAATCATTTTGCTTCGGCTACTGTCTAGATTTGTAGGCTACCGATTTCCTGCATTAGCTTCTGATTGAAACTAGACGGAAAAACGTTTGGTTCAGAAAATCCTGACAGATCTACGTCACACTGTCACTTAACATTCATGGACTCACCCATCTTGGCTCACGACGGGGAAGGCTGTTGTTGGTTTAGCGTCCAGGAAACAGCAGAGAACATCTCGACTAGCAGAAGCTAACTGTTAGCATTAGCAACTCCACCACACAGCAGAACTCCTTTAAGCTTGTGTTATTTGTGCATATAAAACATCAGTAGAGCGGAGTCAGTGGAAAGTCACGCTGCTATTGGCCAATCAAAGACGAGATGTTCTAATATCAGGAAATAAAACTCCAAATCCTGTCGTCTGAAGCTACATTTCCTCTGGCTGACTTCTACGTCCTCAAACAGGTGCATCAGAGCTTTTTCCCCCCCAGAAAACGACTTACAAAACACTCATTCCTACTAGAGACCACTGCAAGTGTATTAAAGACATGAGTAAAGTTGATCTTTAAGTATTATGCAAGCATTTGTGTGATACTTGCAACAAAAGAACTGAACTGTTTGCAAGATGTATTTAGCAAAAATATAGTTTTCTAGGATCTGGAGGTATTTGCACCTCATGAAAAGGAACAGGAATCGGAGAAATCTACTGCATTATTGTCTTCACAAAAAGAGGGCAGGCATGTCAGGAAAAGTCTAAATAATTTTCTCTTTCAGAGAAGGGTGTCAGATATGGCTGCATGGATAATTAGTCAGAAGTGTGTTGCTGTTTTGCAATCAGAATACACTTAATGGACATAGTGAAATCAATGTTTATGTTTATAGCCTATGTATTTGCCAGTGAATTATTTGTGCCATTTACCGTTGAATCAAACTCGAGGAGCAATTAGTGAAAATGAGTCGTAGCAAAAAAACATACTGTTTGTGCTTCTGAGCCTGTCTCTTGGTGTTCTGGGTCAGGAGTGAGGACCAATTAACTATCAGACCTTAGTGAACCGGATTATGGGTCCAATAAACAACTAAATAAGGTTAAATGTTTACCATTGTCTTTTAAAGATGTATCATGTAGGGTTTTACAGATGAGAAGCGGAATCTAGGGGATTGAGGGTGGGCCAGTCCGTCATTTTTGTGGTCATGCTGCAGAGATTTGAATTGAACGTAAACAGTCGCTGATGTTCAAGCATAATGACACAAAATAATTATCGTTTAGTCGTAGGATGAAGGTGAACATATTTTTGCTATGCTTTTCAAGTGCAGAAAGACCGAACAAAATAAAAGACTTGACACGTTTATTAAGTTCCACTTTGTTGAAAATGAAGCCTCACTTTTGGCAGATAATTGTGCTATTAGCTAATGAGACAGAGAACTGAGAGATGCTATTAGAAATTAGATTTTCGAGCCCAGAGTTTCAGTTTTATTATGATTTGGCAGAAAAAAATACGAAGGCATCCAATTACATGTATGGTGTGTTAAATAGGACCTTTTTGTACTGTGATTGAGAGTAACGGTGCGATTCTGACTGAATTAAGACTCCTCTAATCCATTATGGAGCTCCGTATGTGCTCTAATGATGCTGGTTTTCCTGTAGGCAGCGTTTTATTGTCCCTGTCACTGTGCTCGTTTTAATCCCAATTCAAGGTACGCATACACACGAGACCATTAGCTCATAGCTGAAATGATGGAGCAAGACTTTAAAGTTCCTTTGGGCTCAGGCAGGAGAAGGAAACAGTCAGATTTTGCAGCTCTTAATGGAAATTGATTTGAAGAATTCGTTAAAGCAGCAACAAGGACGTCTGCGTTGAGACGGGGAAAAAACACAGCATTTAAAGATGGATGCGTTCAAAAGACTACGTTCACCTCATCCCAAATTGAGCAACCTCAGCATGTAATATGTTCCAGGTCATTAAGCACACCTCAGAGGATATTAGTGGCTGTGCGGTGGTGTCTACTGGAACTGAGCGCTGATCCCCTTCTCATATTTTGGATTTTAGGGGACGGCGAGTTTCCTGATTAGAGCGGATGGATCACACTGACCTAATCTGCTATTATGCTTTCAAAGACTACTGCGCAGTAATTTCATCACTTCGGGGAGTGAGGACTGTTAAGATGGACAATATCTCGATAACAGACTAATCAATCACTTTTAGAGTGCATTACTGTGAGAGGGAGCTTAGCCCCATGGAAGGCGGCCTGATATAAATAGCAGATTGGCTTCCTTCATGGCTGTTTTTCAATTTTCCATCAGTATTCGCTGCGTGTGTCTCATGCGCTCACCCACCTCATGAACACACATCCTCATTCAGATCAGGCTCGGCGTAATCTCATTATGAAACTTGCATTTTACGGCACATTCTGCGGCACAACAATACGCTGGAGGATGTGTTGAAAAGGCACAAAACTAGTTTGAGGCTGCGTTTAAATTCCAATTAGCAAGTTTTTTTTTTAGCTCTTTAGACCAAACTATGCCCTGAACACTAGTTAAGTTCCAGCTGGGGAGTTGAGTTTTGATCAAACATGTTATTTACAAGTTTCCCGTATCTTCTGGTAGGTTAGCCCGCTGAAAATAAAACGCTGTTGGCCCAATCATTCTGAAGTGCCCTTTAATTACAGCGGGCTGCTTCTCTTGTATAAATAGTAGTGCGTTAGATAATTGTGACCCCGTCATGTTGTTGTAGGAAAACAAAGATGGTGTGAAACATACAGCTCTTTGTTATCAATTGCAAAATGGTGACTGGGTGAAAGAAACAGTGCTGCTAAGATTTACGCCTCCTAAAGTGGTCACTTTAAGGCCATAAAGCGTGCATGCAGAACCGTGTGAGAATGAACTGTTTTATTCATGGTGCTTTCATTTCCTATCATTTCACCATTATTATGACTTTACGTTTGGGAACTGTTAGGACATAATTTGATTGTACAATTTTTGATATAATGAGGGAGTCTACCTCTAAACCCTTTAAATCATCAGTGCTTCAAAGGTGAATTTCCTCTGCTAAGAGGATAAAAGCGTTCTATTCTAAAAACATTCTTTATGCAACACCTTAAGATTTTACTTTATGTGCAACATTTGCAACTAAATTTCATGAGATTGTTTTTTTTTTTTTTTTGACTTGCGACTGAAAAATTAAAGGTGAGTGATGTTTTATTTTGACATCGTGTGTGGTCACAAGGTTTGGGTAGTGACTGAACAAATGAGATCGCAGATACAAGCGGCCAAAAAGAGTTTTCTCCGCAGGGTGTCTGGGCTCTCCCTTAGAGATAGGGTGAGAAGCTCGGTCATCCGGGAGGGGACTCAGAGAGACCTAAAGGAAGACCCAGGACACGCTGGAGGGACGATGTTTCTCGGCTGGCCAGGGAACGTCTTGGGATTCCCCTGGAGGAGCTGGCCCAAGTGGCTGGGGAGAGGGAAGTCTGGGCCTCTCTGCTTAGGCTGCTGCCCCTGCGACCCGACCCCAGATAAGCAGAGGAAATGGATGGATGGATGGAAATTATTCATTACTTGTATGTCAACAACTTGGGGTGTGTATTGGCAAGAATCTGGCAGTACGATATATAGAAGTTGAAAATACGATGTTTTATTATATGTTATTTTTAAGACAGAATTTAATTGGCCAGACGCTTCCTAGACACATCCACCTTTATCGGGTATCTTGTTTTGTCAGAATGAAGGCAGTAAAAACTGCTGCCACCTAGTAGTCGGACTTTGAATTGCACCACACACAAGAAATACAGTTAATGCTTGCAATATAATGAAAGATCAACACACTGATTCAGTATCATAATATGAAATAACCAGATACTTCAGTGTATTGATATTTTCTTACATCCCTCTTGACAACAGATTATCTTGTGGAGTCAATCCAATTCAAGATGGTTGACACAGCCAACCAACTGTTAAAAACATGCATTTAAAAATAATATAAAACATATCTCATGAACCACTGAACAGATTTTCATGAAACACAGAAAACAATCATTAGATGGACTTCTACAGCTGATTAACTTTTGGTGTCAACTTCATTTACTTTCACTCTTTTTACCCATCACAATACTGGCCAGAACATTACATGAGATAGTTTCCTTAAAGGTGCAATATGTAAGAATGAAGTAAGAATGACATCCTGCAGTAAAATTTGGCTACTGCAATCTATTTTTCTAACAAAAAAAGGACTCTCTCACTGCCGATCACATGAGTTTCATGGCTGTCGTCAGTTACGAATCAGCGCCAGAAGATTCTAGAAGACAAAGACGAGTCATACACAGTAAGTTGATAAGTAGATAAATACATTGGTATATCTGGTGTTAGCACTCTTGGGTGTTTTATGGTAGGGAGCACCTGCTACACTTATGGTAGTATTTCTCTGGTATAAGAGGAAGTGTGGTTATTTGCCATTTTGCTGTTATCGTTCTGAACGACTCATTAAAGGAAATAAAACGCCACGATTGACTCATTATTCACTTCACATATACATTTAACTGTAATATCAAGTTGTTGGTAATTGAAAAAGTAGCTTGAGATATTTTCAGAGCTGATTTTTTGCTTCTAATTCATCGTTAGCATTGTTAGCTCAACGTTAGCCTCTATCCTGCTTCACCTGATATTAGAGTAAAACAAAAAGATGCCGTGACTTCTTAGAGGTACAAGAAAAAACTTCTAGGTCGCTCCGGTTTATTGGCTTAGGTTTTTTAAACAACTCTGGAACTTTTTGACTTCCGGTGTCTAATGACAAATGCCGAGCTGCAGCGTTAGCTTGCCGGAGACACGGCAACCTCACAAACTCACTGATGGTAAACAAAGAGCACGTCCCTCTTTAGTTTTTTTTTTTTGAAAAGACAAAAACTGGCAACTCCCCAGCCGGCTAAAAAGGAAATGTTTCAGTGTAACCTTCCTTCAAACATGATTGAGACTTTAGACTGTTTTATGATTATTTCACTGTAGAATTCGCACATATTGCTCCTTTAAATAGCATTAATTGTTGGATTTTAACTCTTTATCTGTTGGCAAAATCTCTCATGACATGGATTTTAATTAAATTCTTAAAACAATAAATGGATATAGATTTTGTCTTTAGTCGATTTTTACAGATAACAACTAGATGTTGTAGATGAGAATAATTCACAACACAAACTCGAGGTGTTAACAGATAGCACGTGATGCTCTGTGAGACTGTGCATAATGACATTTTAAAGATTTGCTAAAACTCCCTCATTTGTAAACATGGAATGATCCTCGTTTCTTTTTGGTACCACTGTCAGTTCCACCAGACTTCCTTTTTCCTGTCACATGCTGTCTCACTTCCATGCAAGCAGAAAATAACAAGCGTGGATCAATAATCACAACGGAGGATACTTGGAACATGTTGCAGATGTTGATATAATGATGAAGGATGGATGCTTTCTTTTGCTGCTCCCTCCTTAGTGGGAAAAAACACATTTATGTTTCTGTCTGTTCAGAAAGACGCGCTTGTCCCAGAAGAAAGGACCATACAGGAGGTCAAGGTGTGCTTATTATCACAGCCTTTAAAGATGGATAAGCACTAGAGCCTGAACATGGAGTTGGGAACACTTCTTCCACCTAAAGAGGAGGATGGATGTTATTTTTGAAATGCAGCAATGACCCAACACCCCCTCCACCTCCTCCCTGCGGTCCCTCCCTGCCAGCCCTCCTTTGCAGCATCCTATTGAGCTGGACCATGATCTCCCAGCCCATCCTGGAGTACCAAAACACTCCCCTTCTCCTTCCTAAATGAATAAACTCTCCTCAGACAAGTGGAAGTCTTCAGTGTATATTTGGCCTTCAACGCAGCTCAAATGACATCACGTTGCTGCAATGCTGCATTGTCCATGAAAGGTGTCAGTCGCTTCCTGTGAGAACCAAGAAAGTGTCCAGGGTGGCTGCTGGGCTCTGCTCTGCTCCAGACATCATGGCGTGACAGCCGTGGATTCTTTTATTACGCAGGTGGACGTCTGCACCAAAAGAGAGCTGCTTTTCCCTTTTTTCTCCCGTTTCTTTCCTGCGGGATACGCAGCCAGCTTTCCCAGCCTCATCCCGCCAAGTCCGGAGAAATCGAGCGCGTTGGCTGCTTTAGAAGAAAGCGGACGGACCAAGTCGTGTATGAAAACTAATTGCTCGCATGACTGCGCATAGTATCAGAAGAGAGACCGGAGGGGGGTGAAGGCGCACTATCATCGGTGCATGGGTGGGATTCCTTCATTCCGCCTCAGACCGGGGGAAGTTGGGACAGCACGAGCGGCTGTGAAAACGGAGACTTTTCTTTCAATTTGACGCCAACCTTCAACCGGCAGAGGATTAATTTATTTCATCGCTCTCTCGTTTTACAGGAGCCCCGGACTGCAGATCTCCATCTCGTTTCGCGAGAGGCGTGAGAGTTCTAGGGGATGCAACCCGCCGTGTTTATGCGTAATAAAACCCAAACGGGGGCTGGACGCGTCCCGAGCTCTCGGATTCTGGAGGGATTTCTGCTTTCAGACCTCGATCGGATCGTTCTGGGATTTATTCGCGAGCATCGTTATTGTAACTGACTCGATCTTAGGTGGGGTTGACTGAAGACACCCTCTGGTTTGAGACATTTCCGCCGCGGATCCGCGCGTCCTCTGGATTTTGCAGCAACGCTTCGGACCCAAAAAAACAAGGGGGGCTTTTACGCGTGGATTTGGAATAAATGAACTCCACAGTCCACCACCTGCAGTTCCAGAGACCAGCGTGAGACCAGTTAAATAATCATCATGCGCACTGGGATCAAGTCTTTGGGATCTGCTCTATTAGCTCCACTTTTGGTGAGTCCCGCAGACTTTGGTGAGCAATGTCAAATGGAGTTTGTCAGCTCTCACACGTGTGGGTGGAATCTATCTATCTATCTATCTATCTATCTATCTATCTATCTATCTATCTATCTATCTATCTATCTATCTATCTATCTATCTATCATCTATCTATCATCTATCTATCTATCATCTATCTATCTATCATCTATCTATCATCTATCTATCGTTGATGTGCATGGAGGACAGTTTTTGTTGGTTTTCCATCTATTTAATAGTCTGAGCATGCTGGGCCCAAGGCACTCCAGTCACACTGTAGTGCTGTGCACTGGTTCCAATCCATCCATTAAAAAAAGATGGGTTAAATACATGAGTCCAGTTCCCACTGATGCCTGAGGAAATGGCCCGGGTGTGTCTGCATCAGCACCAGGCACAGACCAGGACTTCTTTATAACTTTGCAGCAGCAGCTGCTGAGATCCTCCCATGTCCAGAGGAGGTGGCTCAGAGAGAAGTGGCAGGGTTATTATGAGTAAAAGTTGTTAGATAGCTGGTTAAAACGCAGGCCTGCGTGTGTGAGTGTGTGTGATAGCAGGAGCCCATTTGATTTGGACAAACAGCATAGAAGGTTTGGAGATGATAAAAGGCTCCCAGAAGCGGTGATGCTGTGTGATAATGATCTCACTAATGCTGTGAATGACTGATGCTAATTATGTTTGCTGTTAGATTTTTCCTTTTAAGCCTCTCTCGTCATTCAGCCCCAGCTCCAACCCAGCATATGTGGGAAGTTGTTGACTGCACACGCTGGCTACCCTAGCTTAGGAGCATGAGGCTGAAGAGGTGACGGTCTGGTCTCTGCAAACGTCTGCTGGTCACTCAGGAGGCTCAAACGATGACTCGTTAGAGAAATAAGGGCTGGAGGTAGCATGCATGGAGGTGTTTGGAGGTGTTGCACTAAAGTCAAGTGAACCTACCTCGTCTAGCTGTGCTTCATCTGCACAATGCCTTGCAGGACTTCTCCCTGGGGGAAGGTGGAGGTATGGGCCAGCTGTGTAGTTCTATCAGGATGAGGCAGTGAGTGCTACTGCAGCTTGCAGTGCCTGAAAAACACTGAGTGTATCAGCTGCATCTACTGTACACACCCTCTTTACCATCATTAATGTAGCAGCAGCACTTCACCTCTTTGGGTCTGTCTGCTAAAAGTCTGAAATAAAATAAAAGAAGGGTCCATGCATGGTCTTGAGAATGTTGCCTAATCATGTAATCCCATCTGCTTATTGTTATTATTTGTAAGTAAAGGTTTAATCCGCGTTTTTGTCGAGTGACCTGATCACCTCATAAAGGTCTTGACGTAAACCTCCTAAAATTGAAGGTTAATGAGTTTCCCTCACAGGAGGTTTGGTACCCTTGAGCCTTCTTGGATTAGTAATTTGGATGAGCAGAACGTGCCGTGGGACTCGTGTTTGGATTTATTTATTTCCCCCTCTCTTTTAACCAGCTGTATGTGATGCAGTAAGTGGTGATAATCACGTCTTTGGCTTGTCAGTGTGTTGCAGGATGTTACAGCAGAAGCTCAGAGCACTCGCTGTCATGTGTTCGCCTAATGAAATCAGACAGGATGGTCATTATCATTATCATGCATTATTGCCAACACCTCCATCTTCTGCAATGCTAATCCGGGCAACTGGGAAGCAAACTCGCATCCGAGCAGGTAGTGCATAAAAATAGCTGCAAAGCCATATGTGCAGTTTCTTTCTTAGTTGCCGTATACAGGCCATGAGTTGAGATTAATGGGGTCTCTCTGCTTTGTCATTCTGCTGTATTGTGTTACAGCAGCTGCTCTGGTGCTGGTGTCGTGTGTTCTCATTATGAAATCGGGACCAGGAGAAGGTTATCAGCCACAGCAGGAATGAAAGAATAACAGAAACACAAGCTATTGATCTAAATCCTGCAGTAGAAAAGACTTTATAAGGCGATATATAAAGCTTTTTTTTTGGTGTTGCTTGTACAGTACATAAATAGCTATTTGCAGTGAGTCATGTTGGAGGCTTGACATTTTCAGGGGCAACATCATTTTCTCTAAAGATGACTTTTTATGATACTCTAGGCTTTGGGGTTGTGATGGTACATGAAATTTCACGGTTGGCATGTGCCTTGTTACAGCTAGGTGTGTTTTTGATGCAGCACTCCACGAACCGATAAGAGAATTACATTTGCAAACAGAAATTGGTGGCACGATGTCAAAGTAGGAACGCCAGTAATGGACGTGGGGTTGATTATGACTGCAGATTAGAATTCCTGAATGTGGTTCAGGGTGATCTAGATGCATACATAAACATGCACAGAGTGTTCTAACACCATAGTTTTAAAATTGCATTCATGATCACACTTCTTTAGTGATAAACATGCATGCAGCGTTAGTTTTGGCTTTGGCACTCTTCAAGTCTGCAAGGAAAAGTGCTGCAGGGAGAATATTTTGCCTTTTGGTTGTGGATGAGGGTGGGGGATGGGGTTGGGACCTCATAGTGGGTTTTAAAACACAAAGATTGTTTCCAGAAATCAAAATTTAAAAGAAAAATTATTTCAAATAGCATGTCTTTACTAAATGGTTACAAAATCTTAAACAGACATGAATGGATAAAAGTGGAAATTAGCTGTTTGTGCTTTCATTATGCTCTGGTTTATTTATGTTTTAGCTATTTGTTTCATCCAAATGGGTCCATGCTCTTATAAGTGTTATTAAATGTGTTTATTTAAGGTAACCAGTGATGTTTTATTTGGATGTCATATTTTCCTTGGATGGGAATTGACATGTTGGACAAAAACAACCCAACAGCTGGAAACGTTAGATTGTGCTTGGTTTATTTTCACCTTTTTTGTGTATATTCCTGTCTCCCCTGCATCTTCATCTGGTTAATTTGTCTTCCTCCTCTCAGTACTTGGCCTGTCCACTGTTAAACACTCCTTGGTTTTGCAGTCCCTTGCTACTGTTGGCCTTACTCAGTTAATTCTTTGTGTTCATCTTTTGTAGTTTATGTGTTTTTGGCTGCCTTGACAGACATTTGTCAGCTTTTAGATTAAGTCAGTTTTCTTCCTCCTTGCTGTGTGCCTGGATAATCTTTCTTTTAATCCTCATCATGACAAAAACTAGAGGTTGACTGATATTGGTTTTTCTTTTGCTGATACCAATGCCGATTATGTAAAGGTCACGGTCAGCCGATGGCTGATATGTGCTACCGATATTTTGTGCAGATTTTCATGGCCGATACCTAGATGTTAACACCTTATTTACATGCTAAAATGTCACTAATAATATCAGTTGATGCACAAAATTTCTGAAGCTGAATCTGTTTTGTGCACTGGTCAGTGTTAAAACCAGACATCTACCTGAAGTTAATCAAACAAATCAATTAACTTATGGGTATATAAAAAGAAATTTTAGTTGAAAATAATTTTTAGAGCGTTTATTATACAGATGTTATTCAAGAAGGTAAATGTACGTTTAAATGAAATTCTGCAGCAGCTCCGGGCTGCCCGGGGATGTGCCTGACTTTAAATCAGCTTAACTAAGAAGGTATGTCGGCCGATGCCAGTATATAAAAAAAAAGTCAAATATCGGCCAACCGATATATCGATCTACGTTTAACAAAAACAAACAAAAGAATCACCATATTCCCATTGGCTGCCCTAATGTTTAAAGATCATCAACCACTAAGAGACTAGTATCGATTTGCCTCTACACTTAATCTACTGCACAAAAAATGAAAAATTTGTCCTTTAAAAATTAACATTGAAAAAAAGAACAACAACAAACAGGGTAATATGAAATTATAAGTTCAGTGCATTTGAGCTCTACTTGCTACATTTTCTTTGGGCCAATCTGACGGACTGACGTTGTTGGTCACGCTCAACCAAACACACTAAGATGCAACATTTTCTGATGTAACTCATTACCAGTATGTTAACTGACTGAATCATTGCCTCAGTCGAGATGTTTCAAATAAAAATTGTGTTACATTAAAGTCTCATATCTTTTATTTCCGTTTTGTGGATGACACACATTAATACTCTTATTTTGACTTTAGGGCAAGCCGAGTTGCTCTAAAAAACAGATTTCCTGTATATTACAAACTATGAGTTTAATAAAACAAGAATGCGTTGCTATAGTGCAGGGGTCCCCAATCCTGGTCCTGAAGGGCCGGTATCCAGCAGGTTTTAGTTGTAACTCTGCTTCAACACACCTGATTTCAATTAGCAAGTGATTAGCAGGCTTCAGCAGAGCTTGATGAGCTGCTGCACAGGTGATTCAACCACTGAATCAAGTGTGTTTGAGCAGAGAAACCACAAAACCTGCTGGATAGCGGCCCTCCAGGACCAGGATTGGGGACCCCTGCTATAGTGTATTGCCTTTTTATTGATCAGCAACAGAAGGAAGCTTTTGAAGCTAATCCCCCCAAAAGGTTTGCATTGAATTGTCTTTTGCAGACAAAACAGTGATGCAGTAGAGGTGGAGAGTCTATTATCCAGGGATGATTATTCCCTTCTGTTGTAAACATTTAACAACTCCTGCACGACTATCACCAATAAGGTTTCTCAGCACTGCAAGAAACTTTGGACCCCTGCTGTGTCTTCTGGTCAGACATGATAGCATTGACGTGCTAGCTAGCGCTCCTGGTAGAAGTAAAAATACTTTTTAATATTTGGTCTTGATTCTGCAACATTAATTAAATCACTTTGTTCTCTGATGCAATAGCATAAAAGAGAAAGTCGCCTTACATCATTGATCAAAATAACAGAGTAGAGTCAAAAATCTTTTTGAAAGGTTTAAAGGTGTAGTTCACTGAAAAACCCTTTTGTCATGATTATTATCGGTCACTGTGAGTTTTTCATGCAGGCTGAACATGAAAATAGCCTCCTTGACTCGTGACGGGGAAGACTGTTCTTGGTTTAGAATCCAGGAAACAGCAGAGAACGTCTCGACTAGTAGAAGCTAACCGTTAGCATTAGCAACTCCTTCAGGCTTGTATTATTTGTGGAAATAAAACATCAACGTTGCAAGTCAGTGGTAGAGTCGCGTTGCTGTTATCCAATCAGAGGCAAGATGTCTAAATATCAGGAAATAGGACTCCAAACCCTGCCATCTGAAGCTCAACTGTGATGAGGGTAACTTATAATTCCTGGAAATGGTGCACCGCTATATATTTTCCCCCCTCGAGTATGACTTGCAAGGCATTCATTCATACTAGAGACCACTGCAAATATATTGATTAAACGAGTGAATCACACGTAAGGCAGACTGCAGGTGTGTTTAACGGAAGGTTCAAATTTACACATTATATGAAAAAATATTGATGCCACATAATCAGTGTTGCAGAATTGAATCATCTAGCTACCCCACCACAATTGCATGTGTTCCTAATATATCAATCATATGTATGAAAATGTTGGATACCATCCCACACATATTTGATTACAGATTTATTACACTTACGTAATCAGTGGGTTTTTTGTGTCCTTTTTCTTAGTAATTCATTGTAAAGTTAAATTAGAGTTGATATCTGTTGGTCAATATGTCTGTTAACTGCTAAATATCATGGTGGACTGTGATTCCTTGTGGTTATTTTGAACTGCAGAGATAAGAAGCTGATTCCAACATTATGAAAACGGCAATTGTTTAGGCTGAGAAAGGTTAGTGGCCTTAACATCAGAGGGAATTTTTAATTTTCCTTTGACAACGCTTGCTGTCTTTGCAGAACTCAGGCATAACACGGAGATAAACAACAAAGGATCTGAGGATAATGTCATACAAAGCATGAAAGATTTGCAATAAGTGGTGTCAGTGACTAAAAAACGTGGTTAACTGTGTGAAAATTGGACTGTGTATGCAGACAGGAAGATGTTAAGAATGGAGAAAATGAGTGCCAATTAAGTTGGTAACAGGCAACAGAGTGAGATAGATGTTTCTCCCTAGGCAAGGAAAGTTATTTAGTGCTTAAGATGTATAAGAAAAAGTTCAAGAAATGGCATAATTACAGTAGCCAAAAAGATCAAAGGAGTAGCCACTAAAGCACTGAAGCAATTAAACTGCAGCCAGTCACTGGGTTTCCTTTCTGGGGTTAGCAAGCGACTAAGTGACAAGAACAAAGCAGTGGTGCTCTCAAAGCGCCAAGCACCGGAGGAAACACAGGTAAATAACACGCAGGCCTCATGAGGCATAAAACACTTTCCACTTTTTAAACTTTGCTGCATCATGAATTTTAAGAGGAGTGAAAGGTAAGGGCTATAAAACGTTACATTAAATGGCTACTATAGTGGTGCTGTGATGTGCTTCGTATAGATGTTTGATACGGCACATATGGGTGGCTTCTTACTCATCAGCGGTTATTTTGTCATCTGCTAAAGACATAAAAGATGATAGGACGGGCTGTCAAAGCAACCGGATGCTTTTGGATTTGTTTGGATGTGTTCTAAAGACGGCAAATAACGTCGATAAACAAATATGTGCTCAGGTGGATTATAGATTATTTGGCTGGGTTGAGTTCGACGCTTTTTTAAGACTTCAGACAAAGTGGAAAATGTACTTTGCCTCATTTCTATGAAGTAAAAATTACTTTTCCTCACAACATGGCGCGGTGAGAACGGATCAAAGCTGTCCAAAGGTCTTTCATTGTCAATGAATTAAGATTAAATAACCTGCAGTAAAGAAAATCACCAAAACCTTCCTAGGAAATCTCTAAAGTAAACACATCAAAGCAAACAGAAGGACATACCTTTTGTGTCTGGTCATGTTTTTTGTATTTTCCTTTTTGACATTTCTATTCTGACTTGGTAACCTTTGAAAATAATGATTCGTGCGTGTTTCCTTTCATCCTGGAGGCTTTCAGCTTCTCACGGCTGAGCGGTATATCTGAATAAGAAAAGCTGTCATTTATTGTCACTGAGCATGGATGTGGGCTTGAAAAATGCCTTTTAATGACACGGCTGTATTGCTGTGTTTGTTTTATACAATGGAAGATAAAAAAACGGAAAAGGAGACAACTGACCCTCCTGGTGCTACCTGCTAACCGTCTGTCTTAAAATAAAGCATCGTTTGCTGGTTTCTTCTTGTCAAAGGAAATTAAACATACTTGCTAAATAATGTTATTTAATTTTGAAGTTTATCTTTGTAGATTTGCGTTCTGCCTACTCTACTGGGCGATATGGCCTAAAATCAATATCACGGCATATTGAGGAGTTCACCTCGATAACGATAAATGAACGATAACTACATGTATGTGCAAAAAAAAAAGTCCACTAGATGGGGCTGTCACGTGTATTACATTGAATCACGTTGTCATGTGACTCGAGGTGGTACAGCTTCTTAAAGGGACATGAACGTCGCCAACCTTCACACATCATGGCTGCAACACGAGCTTGGTGTGTGGGGACAGGGTCATCGGCGGGCAATGAAGGATCTCTCCAGAGCTGCTGAAATGGTAAATGGCCTGTTTTGTATAGCGCTTCTTAGGGTTCTACAACCCCCCAAGGCGCTTCACAACACAATCAGTCATCCACCCAATCACACGCTGGTGGGGATGAGCTACATCGTAGCTACAGCTGCCCTGGGGTACACTGACAGAGGCGGGGTCTGCCGTACACTGAGGCCACTGGTCCCTCCGACCAACACCCGCAGGCAAGTCGGGTTAAGTGTCTTGCCCAAGGACACAACAACAGCGACAAACTGAGCGGGTCGCAAACCTCCGACCTTCCGATTGCCAGGCGGCCACTTAACTCCTCTGCCACCATCGCCCTGAAAGGGCAGCCAGTGGCTCTGGCTGAAGAAAAATAACTATCTGGGCCTCAACTGGGTAGATGGCATCTTGGAGGTGAACCCGGGACGCTGGGAGTCACTGGTGAACCCTCTGGAGACGTTGTGGGCCTGTCAGCAAAACGTTGAGGAAGGAGGGCGCTCACTACAGAACCCAGAGAGATGCCATCATTCAGTTGATTATCCCACAGAGTCCAAGCTGCAGGTTTAATGTATTCAATTAGTGACATCTACTCCTTTGAAACAAATTGTTTTTATTTCCAAATTTACTCACATGGGAAAAATGATATCGGTTAGAGTCAGAAATTTCGTTAAAATTAAGATTTATCGCCCAGCCCTACTGCCTACCTTTCAGTAATGCAGAAATAAGAAAAATGTCAGAAAAAATTGAGAAACAGGACCGCTTTCTGTTCCAAACTTCATAATCGTAAACTTAATGGCAGATTCACCACACTGGCACATGTAAAGGTTATTTCAAAGCCAATAGATTGTAGCTGTCTACATTTAGTTTACTGATTGTACAGTTTAATTTGTCTTGAAACAAAAAAACGCCCATATCCTTTCACGTGTTTGGCATTGCTGCTAAATACACATCCATAAAGTCAGTAATGTTCATTGAAAAGCAGTTTTATAGCAGGAGTTAAGTGTCTCTAAGTAAATAACTGGCGGTGCTAATTTTCCTCTCTGGTGCCATTTCATCATGTCAGGAAAAGCAGACGCACCACGAGGATGTGATGAGAGACACCAGTCAGACCTCAAACTGTCAGCAGCGATGTGGAGGTAATGATGGAAATCTGACATTTCTGGGGTTTATGTCCCGCTGTTTTTGTGCAGGTGACGGGCAGCATTTCCTATGATTATTTTTAATGACATTGGTCATCTAAAGTGTAATGACTAGATGAGTGTGTAACTGTGGTGACAGCAGTTATAATGTACACCTGCCATATTCTACCTGTTTAGAGCAGTTGGAGGGGATATATTGAGTTGGGGAAAGTGTGGAACCTGCTGTGAAGCACATGGCGTTCAAACTACAGAGGTGCATTTTTCCAACCAATAAGATCCACTGCAGAGTACCTGCCAGGTCCTTTCTTTCTGTTTACTCAAGGAAGGGATGTGGCGTCCGTCATTCTGTGTCAATGTGGCAGGCGTAAGACTAGTTTGTACGTCTCCGTCAGCAAGTTTGCGCTCACACGCACACGTCTTGATGGATACGTTTTTCCTTTTATACTTTTTTGTTGGTGTGTCAGTGTTGTGATGCAATTCTCCGCCAGGACAGCAGAGGGTGTAGTACTTTTTAAATTTTATTTAACCAGATGAGTCGATTGAGAACCCATTCTCCTTTACGATGACTATCTGGCCAAGAGGCAGCAGCAACAGAAACACAAGTAGCTTTATACCAAAGAACAACAGACAGATAAGATAAAAACAAACAAGCAATCAAAACAGACTTAAAACAATCTTTAGGCACTTAGAAGCAGGCACATTGATCAGAAATTATCGTAATGAATTGTTGAAGGTAGATAATGGAACGTAGGTAATGAGCTTTAGTGATTTTTGCAGCTCATTCCAGTCGTTGGAAGCAGCAAACTGAAATGAGGAGCGTCAAAGAGGTGCGAGCTTTGGGAATATCCATAGAGATTAGGTTACTGGAACGTAAATTGATCTGGTTGTTGGAAGTGGTGAGTAATTGAGTAAATGTTGTTTCTGGGTATCCTGCCATCATTACAGTCACATTTCTAGCATCTTTATGTATTTCAGAGACTTTTTAATAAAAACACATTTGTCCTTCATTCACCTCTTCATGCAGCCACCACCTCCAAACTCATGTTTCCTGTAATTTCCCGACACGAATAAAAAATCGGCTGTGTATCTTTGTACACCTTCATTTGCGGTTGTATTAACGTTTCTATCAAACTTTTCTGCGAGACGCTCATTAATCTGTTCCGTGTCTGCCGCTAGATATCTTCGGCAGTTGTTTTGTGTTTTGATGGGGGATGGTGATGCTGTTGATGCCTGGGTAGCGTGTATAAAATTGAGCTTGAAGCAAAAATTAGGCAAAGCGTTGCAACACTATGCTTCTGGGTCGTATTCAAGATGCACCACTTCATGGCCAATGGAAACACACCCATCTACAATAATGGTGACTTTTAGCTGTGAGTTATGCTTCACGGACGTTACGCAGTGCAACACTCACGCATCCGGTGGAAAGCTGGGGTCACTCTGCATGAGCACAAGATCACATTATGGAAACCTAAAAGCAAACGGTTCGTTGCACGAGATCACCGCTCCTACTCTACTACTGTTTACCTTGAAGGTGACATTGATTTAGCTCATACTTTCAGTTGCTGCATTTGGTCATATTGATCAATATCTTCCACTAGAGCAGCATTTCCCCCTTAAGCTCCCCGGAGCAAGCCAATTAAGAGAGCTGCATGCTCTCATACAGAATCTGAAATGTGCACAAACACACTCTTCCCCACAGTCCCATTAAATAATGCATAAGAACGATATATTATTGTGCAGCGCTTACCACCACAGGTCTCACCAGTCCTATTAAAACTTTCTCCTCTGAAGTAAGGAGCATTGGACAAAATGTAGAGCGTTTAATGCACTCCTCAATCATGACTGGGGCATTAGCGAAAAGATAATGCCTCTGTGAATATGCCACTGCGATAAGAGACCTTTCTGTCCTTACTTATTGATTTGTTTGTCAGAAAGTCACATGGCATACTCTTCATCAGACTGCACCGGCCTCATTGGGGAAGTCTAAATCTGCTGCCTGTTAAAGGTTGCAAGACAACAGAAGCATTAGCTATTCTATTGAAGCAAACCTTCACAGCCTCTCTGTTTGATTTCAGTTTTACACACCGGTGCAAAAATCAAGCCTGCAAAAATGGCTTGTTAATGATATTTTTTCGATTCAACGATCAGTGCCTGTTGCTCTAAAACATCTGTGAGAATTAAAAGCTTTACCCTGTTTTGTTTGATTTTGTGCAACTACAAAGAAAAAAAAATGATGAAATGGTTTTCTTTTAACACCGAGGGTGAAAAAGTAGTTACCGCTTGAACAAGGGCAATCAGAGAGCATGTTGGGTTTTTAGGGATATATTGATTTCATGCTTTTGAAGTTGAAAAGTAAGCAAGCCAACGTTTTTACAGCCTTAATGTGCGCAAGTGGAATTTCACAGGTGTGATGGTGTGCTGATATGAATCTAACGAGATAAACGACGTGAAAAATAAATAGCATTGGCAGCAGAATATCTTGGCTCGGTTCCACAAAATCTGTTAACTGTGGTGCAATCTTTATTAGATGTGATATTTAATATTAGTTTAATGCAGAACAAGTTCCAAAAACATGATTAAATGGCTTTTTTTTACTGAACAGCCTTATCTCAAGGTGCAACTCTCCCTTTCTCTTTTTTATGCTACAGAATATTGCTCTTTAAATCTTTTTGACCTTTGACGGCTTTATAACTCTGAAATACTGAGTACATTCTCAGCAGAATGGATTTATGGTTCATCTGGGCAGAAATACAGCACAAATAATTATCGATCAGTGTTGTCAGCGTAATAGATTTAGAACATGTCCTCTATACTCTCTGCAGATGGATTATTTGTTTTTTTTTAAGCATTTGCTTTATCTTGCATTTGATCTTTATCTCAAATGTTAATTTGGAGGGGAGATAAACTGCCAATGCTGCTTAAAGATAGAGTGGTTGTAACCTGCTTAATAAAGAGCCTGCACACTGTGGACTCTTTATTTGGCTGTATTTTTCTTTAAGTAAGCAGTATATCGCCTTCTTCAGCACATTATCACACACAAGCAAAAGGACACTTACAAGGGGGAATAGATCTAAATGTGGGACCTGCTAAACAATGAAAGGTTTCCAAACGTAGTAACGAAGTGCTGATTTTTTTTTTCCAGCAATCTCTTGCATTTAAATTTTTCACCTCATAAAGTTTCTGTAATTTATGTAAACAGTACTAATGATCAAATGGTGTAAAACAGTATAGGCAGGGGCGGTCCTAAGGTATGGTTCAGGGTGGGCCAGTGCCACACTGACAGCAAGCTTGGACCCCCTTGTGGCCCCCCTGCTGAGGGCGGAGCCTAAACATTAATACATACGGATCTTTTGTGATAATTTAGCCTAATGCAAGATGTGGAATCAAAGCATTAGATTGTGTTCATAAAAATTGAAAAGAGAAGCTGATACAAATAATTTCATTTTGTTAATGATATAGAAAGCTAAGATATCAATGTACTTTTTTGCTTAAAGAGGAACTTTGCTGAGAAACCACTTTTTACTTAATATTTTTGAAAATTATCAGACACTGAGTTTAACAGGCTGACCATGAAAATAGTCTCCTACACCTATCTCCTGCATTAGCTTCTGAAAGAAAATAGACAGTGAAACTGAAGGATTAGAAAAGCCTTACAGATCTATGTCACACTGTCATTTAACATTCATGGACTCACCCATCTTGACTCGCGACAGGGAAGGCTGTTTTTTGCGTCCAACAAACAGTAGAAAACATCTTGACTAGTAGAAGCTAACCGTTAGCATTAGCAACTCCACTACATGGCAGAACGCCTTCAGGCTTGTGTTATTTGTGGAGATAAAACATCAACGTTGCAGAGCAAACAGAGTCAGTGGTAGAGTCATGTTGCTGTTAGCCAATCCGAGGCGAGACATCCAAATATCAGGAAGTAAGAGTCCAGAGTACGACTTAGAAGACATCCACCCCCCATCCCCGTTAGTCCAGGACCTCCCCTGAAAGCAGAAGAAATATGAAAATGATTCTGAAATGATCCTTCCACAAAATTTTTATTATACTTTACAAGTTAGTCCAAAAAAATAAAATGTCTACAAAATGACTTCAATCATAAATACCTTTTGTTCATTTCATGCTCAGCTTCATTAAAATTGTGCTAAACTTTGTGGTTTTGATAGCCTGGCAAGCCATCCTATATATGTGAATATATAGTCTGGCCACGAACCTTTGACGGCTCTCAGTCGTGAGGCGGGATCTACGGTTGTCTTTCAAAATGTCAGCACGCAATTGGATAGCGCTAGGACCAATCAGAGTAACGAACAACGTGACGTAATCACGGCGACGGAAAAGAGGGAGGCAGCAATGGCGTCTAACATCAATGATTTCTGTCGTTTTTGTATGAAAAACATGCAAATATCAGGTGTACTGGGACATTGCACAGCTCTGACGTCATCGGCTACTCCCCCTCTGTGATTGGCCCACAATATAGAGCGCTGTGATTGGCCCAACCAAAACTATAGCGAGCTGTGATTGGACAGCCACAGCAGCAGATCAGGCTGCGAGGTTTCCAATGAAGCGTGCCTAGACCAAACTCTGCAAAGCAAGAATTTGGTCTAGTTCACTAGGCTATGGTTTTGAGGCAGCTTAGAGATTGACTGATATGGGTTTTTCTGTTGATGATATCGACATGTAGAGGACAAGGTCAGTTGGTATGTGCTGCAGAATTTTTTGGGCTGATTTTCATGGCTGTCATCTACATGGTTCCACTTTATCTGCATTCTAAGATGTCACACTAATAACAGCAGCATTTCTGAACTTAATCAGCTTTTGAACACTGAATTTAACCAACTGTTGAATTTTAATTCTGTTCACTGCTCATTATTCATTTATTTACATAGCACCTATTCACAACAAGAGTCATCTCAAGGTAGCAAACATTCCAATTGAACCTACTTATCAGTGCAAACATTTAACCAAAGTTATTAATCAAAGCAATAATTTGACCAAGTATTCAATATACAACAAAAATGTCAGTTGACAAAAATGTTTTAGAGCATTTATTTAGCAGAGGTTTTTTAGGAATGTAAACATGCATTGGCAGTAGCACTGGGCTGCATGTGCTTGACTTTAAATCGGCTACACTAAAGAGCTATGTCGGCCGATGCCAACCACAGATTTGAACCCACAGCCAAGAAATCTTGACAAACCATAGCAGTAACAAAATAAATTTTTCATTCATTCATTCATTCATTCATTCATTCATTTTATTTATAGAGCTCCTTGCTGCTGCCAATCAAGGCAGCCCAAAGCACTGAACACAAAAATATACATACATCAAAAGCCCTAGTACCAGGGCAATAACCCTAACCCCAAATCTTATAAAATCGTGATACAACTAAACACTGCATACAGATAAAAACTAAAACCAGCAACATATAAAATAACAAGGCAAGTTGACACATTAGTCAGGTAAAAACAATACGATTTTCTGCAGGTTGGTGTAGCCATGCTCCATTGTAGCCTCATCAAGCTGACTCAGCTAGGTGCAGGCCGAGCCAATCACAGTGATCTGTTTGTAGAGAGAGTTGGGTGAGCTTAGCACCAGAGCTGCGACAAAACCAAACAACATAAATGGCGGTGGCTCAGGAACGACGCTATTTTAAAACTACTTTGGCGTCAAATTTGGCAAATTTAGATTTTTCTTTGAGACATGAGCAGATAGACGTACTACTTCATTTTCTACTCCTTTAATGGTGCATGGTGGACTGTTGACTGATTTCCATCACAATGAGTACATAACGTTGTTCGTTGCTCTGATTGGTCCTGGTGCTGTCTAATTGCATGCATAGACAGTTTGAGAGACATCCGTAGATTCATCCTCTATAACTGAACTGTCTATGGCTAAAGCCTAATTTTGAGCTGTATTTCCTGTGACAGCCCACAGAACAGGAAGTAGAAGATTCAGCATGGGTTAGCATAAAACACATTGCAGTATCTAACTTTAGCATCTTTATTCCGATACAGTAATTTCTCATATTTCTTAGTTTTTCCTCTTTTCATCTACGCTGGTCTGTCTGTAGCTTTCATTTGCTGTTCCAATAACTTAACAAAAACCAGAGCAGTCTTGGACAAACGTCAAGTCGCCAACAGAAACCGCTCTCTGTGTAGAAAAATCAAGACACTCAGGCACAACAAAATTAAACATTCATGATGTATCCAAACTGCATGATACGCTAATTGTATACAGTATGTATTATGGATGACTTTTTGGAGGGGGTGCTATTTGTATACACACACAAACACAATTGTTTCAAGCTCCGCCATACTAACGGGAAATGACACCCTATGTCAGATGTTGTATGTCAGTGATTGTTTTTGGTATTTTACAAAGAATTTTTACAAAGAATGAGCAAAAATAAAAATAACCTTCCTAAAAAAATCTTATTTTATGTTTTCCAAAGTTTTTCTGAGGCTGTTTCACCATCATTCATAATTAATAGATTGTTTTATTTAGCTGCAAATATTTCCCCTGCTTCCTTTGATCTTTGCACACTCAAAACAAAGCAATATTAAGAATACATTCTGGTATTTTCAACTATTTTTCCTGTAGCAAGACATCACTATGATTTAAGTTTTTGTCTGAGATAAAATATCAGAATTTCGTCATTTTTTTGCACCTAAAATGAGCATAAAACTCTTTTTCTTTCCTTAACATCTGTTCTCTGTTTTACTCTAGCCTTAATATTTTAATGTTAGCACATTTTCTGGACAATTTAGTTCATTTGAACAGCCTGCTGAAGCCAGTGATGAAACAAGCCAAGGAAAGAAAAAAAATCCCTGCGACTGTAACTATGAATTTGTTAAATTGCGTTGAACGTCACAATTTGATGCGACTTCCAGTCATTTGTCACACAATTTTCCACCTAATTACCAATGATATTATTGAAGACAGGAGAATCTCGCATGAAAATATAAAAATGGAGCTTTAAAGCTTTCATTTGTGTCAAAATCTGTTTTTAAGGAGGTTTCTATCCATCTGTGCAGCACTGACGATATAAATAAAACAACTTGTACCTTAAGTACCTTCTTGTTGTTGCAGCCTCTGCAAATTGACAAAGTAGATTCAGCGAAAAATAAATGATTAGATTTTAATGGAACAATCAATGAGTTTGACTCATGCATCTGTGGAACAGACGGTAACATTTACAGGTGCAAACCTCCCAGACAAAGTTCATTATTCATTCAGAAGTTAGTGTTTTTGCTTCGCTTGAACAGTATCAGCATGCTTTCCCCAAAGAAATTGCTTTGCTGACAGATTTTTCACTATTTTCCCTCCTAGATTATTGTATCATATTGTAGTAAGTGAAGTTTGACTGTCTCTGGTGTTCCACATGAACAGGAATCTGATCTGAATGAGTTGAATCTTGTCAGCCCAGCTGAATTCTGGTCTATTAATTATAAAGACAGAGAAATCTGGATGTTTCTGTCTGCCAAGTGCTTAAAAATGCAAAAATCTACTGTACTTCAGCTAAATTTACACTGTGTCTCTCCTTATCAGTGCTAATCTTCTGCTGAACGCACCGTTGTCTTAAAATAACTCTCCGGGGTGCCGCTAACCTTCAGCGCTGCCACTGGACAATAAAATGTATATTTTTATTTCTTGGCACGCTTTCACAAGACAAATTAGCTCTGGCGTGCAGGATGAACTAGCTTTTCATTTTCTCTGCTGAATCTCTCGTGATGCGGGGAATCATCACGGCCTGCACTAAAGGCAGGTGGATGACATTGAACTGCTAGGTCGAGTCAAACTCAAGGCTTTTTAGAGAAACAGTAGTGACATAAGTCTCGGTCCTCGGCGCACCTGTCTGTCAAGGTGCACTGAGGAATGCCAAACAAACTCTTGTCAGAGCAGAAGCTTCATCTGTTCAGGTTAGCGTGCACTGAGACGTGGAAAAACATTAAAATTTTTATTATTAGAAAGAACATAAAGAGCAAATATCTGTAAAACAGCCTTTTTAGATTTTTCAGTTAAATAATTTCCCTGCATGGGACCAAAAACAGATTTTCTCTCTGGTAAAACTTGATAAAGAGAACCAGAAGCACCTTTTTTTTATCATTAATGATGAGCAGCATTAGTTATGGAGGACATTCATAAACCTTGTGGGCCTCCCTCTGGATGTTTGGGTGGATGAAAGGTTACTCATCTTCAGCCACCCTGTAAAAAGACTTCACCTCCAGTTCACCGTGATGCCCAGATGTAGGCTTCTCTTCATTTCAAAGAAAATACTAAATCAGTCCTGCTGATGGAATAAAATAGAAGAGAATAATCCATTCTGTAAAAGCGTGTATGAAATACACCAGGAGAAAAGCCTGAAGCTGGAAATAAAAAAGAATATCACAAAAATAAGTATGTAAATGTAAAAAATACAAATGTTTCATTGAAGATTGTAAATTGAAATGAAAAGATGGCTCAAAAACACAGATAGTGTTGGGTGACTCATCAAAATCAGATTATATTCATTCCCTGTTTCCATGACAAAACCAAGAGAAAATAATTCTGATACATTTTCTTATGTTGCCAAATAAATCTTTACAGATATGACCTTTTATCATTATTATTTAAATGTTACATTTATGGTTATTTTAAGGTAAACTATTTATCCCCATAATGGAATATAATGTATGTAATTTATTTTTTTTAACGAAATGATTTCTTCTACTTCGTCTTCTTTGTGTTCTTGTTTTGGTTCTTGTTCTTCTACTACTTCCAACTTCATCTTGAAAACTATAATAAGAAAATCTAACATTAAAGCTGTTATAGTGAATCTACAAACAAGCTAGGTTTTGTAACCGAACACTCACCCCTCTCCTCAGCTATCTTCCCTGAGACGCTTCTGCTGGGGGAAATGAGAGAGCGCTAAACTCCAGTCGCTGTTTTCTAGTTCCAAACGTCTTTTGTTGTTCGTCACTTCAAACAGTGTTTTTGTCTCTGGCACTCTGGTGGTTTGTCCTAAAGTTGAAGTGGTAGCAGCCGGGCTGTTTCTCCTTCTCTGATATTATTGAGCAGAGAACCTCTCACACCAGTGGTGTTCTGTTGATAAATACGTGAGTGTGGAATGAGTGGAGGACCCAGGGAAGTGTGGATAACAATCGGATGGTCCAATATAGGAGTAGACTGATATATTGATATTCCTCGTTTTTTATGCATCGGCATCAGCCGATATTTGTCCTTGATAAAGCCGATTTAAAGTCAGGAACATTCTCGGGCAGCCCGGTGCTGTTGCAGAATTTTATTTAAGTGTATTTTTACGTTCACTAATAACGTATGAATAATAAACTACCAAATGATTCCCGAGCTCAAAAAAATTTGTGTGTGACAACTAGTGGGACTTTAACTTTAATAAATACTCTAAATTAACTTTATTTAGATATCTGACTAACACTGAACAGTGCACAGAGTTAAGATTCAAAAACTGATTCAACTTCAGAAATGTTGTGCATCAACTGATGTTATTAGTGACATTTTAGCATGAAAATGAGGTGGAAAACGTCTAGATATCGGCCGTCGGCTGACCATGACACCTACATATCGGTGTCGGCAATAGAAAAAACAATATTGGTCGACCTCTTTCAGTCCAAAACGTGTTATTAGTGGAGGTTTTTAGCCAAATGCGAGAGAACCACTTTATACATTTTTTTTAATCTCCAAAATATATGAATAGCTATACGATGTTAGAAATTTGCCATTGCAGCTTTAACAGTTGTTACATTCTGAAACCCAAAAGAGACTCATCCCGACTTCCACTGCAGCTCATGAAAAACTGCAGCAACGCCAGTTTGAAGTGTTCCGTGATTTTCTTGCAACCACATCCTGTCATCAGATGGTTTCTGATCCCGTTCTGCAAAGAAGCTGCAGACCAGAAACACCAATAAGAAACACACACACTTGTTTTTACAGCTGACATGACTGTGAGCAATTCCTTTGCTTTTTATGTAACTTGCATCTCATTTATCAATGCAAGATTAATAAAATGTTTGATGCACTTTTTAAGAACTTTAGCGTTTTAATTTTCAGGCAAAAACATTTTATTTGATTTAAAACAAACTTAATTTAGGTTTAATGTCATATTATAATAGAACTGGTTATAACAGACATATAGTAACTTTACAGACATCTGAGGACTGAAACCTCTCTGGTTTTCATCTCAGAAAAATCTCTTTCATGTCTAAAAATAGAAAAGCGTGCCCAGCTGAGGTGATGTAAACCTGGGAACATTTTTGAAAACTTTCTCCAGTTAATTTTGCAAACCAGGAGAAGCTTAGATCCACCAAATTTCTCTCCAGGAACGCATCTTACCTTCAGCATCAACAGTTATTGACTTCACTTGGCCGCTGTCTCTCAGCTTTGCATTATCGAACACAAAAGCACAATTTAATTGGGGAAATGTGAGGTGTTAATATGATAAACATAGACATCCTAAATACACTTCCATCTTATCAAACCCTTGGCTGGCTTATTAGATGATTGGGTGCTGCTCAGTGCCTCCTTTAGAGGGAATAAAGCTGCAGTGTGGGATGAAAAACAAGATAACGTCGGAGAAATCCTCTAACTGGCAGAGTGCATGGCATCAGCTTTGTAATTGCAGATGGAGAACGCTTTGATCCACGGTTAGGAGGGGGAAGTCAATAGAGTGACTGTGATAAGACATTCACCACTTAAGCTCCTGGTTTTGACTCCACTGTGCTTAAATTATCGAAGGATTTTATGTTTTTCTTGCATAATTATAAAATTTTAAAGGTTTCGTGGAATACATCTGGTGTTATTTTCTGCAAGGATGCACATCTTGCTCATCTGCATTACAGCAAAGTATACGTCCACTAAACTGAATTCTAAAGGATTTTGCAGTAGGGTGCCGTCATCTATTATCCATAATTCATGGAATGTTTTATTTCCTTTAAAATAAATAAAAAAATGAAAAAAATCCTAGTGAAAATTGATTTTCTTCAGGCAGTTTAGTGTATTTTACCCCCGCTGTGATTAAAAGAAATATCCCAAATCCCTTCTGTAAAAGCCTTTGACTCTAATCTGACCCGGGCTTTATCCATTTCTGCTAAACTCTGTTCTGAAAAGCAAAGAAGCAACGTGTCACTCTGTTGAAATGCAGCAAAACTCCCCAGCCTGAAGGGATAACGTAATATTTTTTAGTGCTGGCAAATAAATAAATAAATTAGCATACGGTTTTTACCATTTCTGCTGCAGAGAATTTGATAAACAATGAATAAAAACACAAAACAAGATGAGGTGCAACAGAAATTGGTAGCATTGCCCATGAAATACAGGTGACACTCAAAAAATGTGAATATGGTGCAAAAGTACATTTATTTCTTTAATTCATCTATGTTCACCAAAGGCAGGTTTTAATCCTGAGAGATTAAATCACCTAATTTTATTTAAAGACTGCACTGATTCAAACCCAAACACGATAAAAATCAGAAACAAATATTAGGCTACTGTAAAATTCTATTAAAATTTTGAACAGCTGGTCTGGGTTAAATTAAACAAATAAATAAATAATCCAGCCAGTGATTCGGCATGATCAGCATGGTAGGTGATGGGTTGATCTGACGCATAAAAATCAGATCCAGGTAAATGAACACTTCCTGAATCATAATTTTCTAGTTAATCGAGGGCTTATTTAATTTTTGTTAATTATAGTTAATTAAGATACACTGAAAATGGCCAAAGTTGAAACTGGTGAAAACTGGCTCTCAGCAGCAGTATCGTTGCGTTTCTACTCAGGTGTAATTTAAACTCAGGTTGGATGTTCATGGTCCACAAATCGGCCTAAATTCATCTTAAATTCATATTTTTGAAGTTTAAAATTTGTTTTTCAAGTAAAATTTAGATCTCATACTGGGCCAGTGGCTGTTGGAGGTTTCTTCCTGTTAAAGGGGAGTTTTCCTCTCCACTGTCGCTACATGCTTGCTGTAAAGTCTCTGACACAACAAGTCAGTGACTCGATGCAACCTGCTGGGTATCCTTTCGTAGGAAACTTTTAGCATATCTATCTATGATGAACTGAACTCAATACACTGATAAGTAAGGGTAGACCAATAAATCGATCAGCTGATATATCGATCAGCCGATATATCGGACCGATATTTACCATTTTTAATATATCGGCATCGGCCGATATGCTTCCTCGGTAAAGCTGATTTAAAGACAGGTACATTCCCGGGCAGAACGTAAATGTATTTTTATGTTCCTGAATAAAATCTGTATAATAAATGCGCTAAAATTTCTTTTCAACCTAAATTTCTTTTTATACTCCATGTTTGAACATTTAATACTTGGTCAGTTAATTGATTTGTTTGATTGACTTTAGTTAGATGTCTGATTTTAACACTGAGCAGTGCACAAAATTAAGATTTTGTTCATCAACTCGTGTTATTAGTGGCATTTTAGCATGAAAATAAGGTGAAAAATCAGCAGCACATTTCGGCCATCAGCTGACCATGACCTCTAGATATCTGCATCAGTATTGGCAATAGAAAACCCAGTATCGGTCGACCTCTACTGATAAGTAGGTTCGGTTGGCATGTTGACTTTGGAAAGTGCCATGAGATGACTCTTGCTGTGATTTGGCACTATATAAATAAACTGAATTGAAATATAGCCTGTAATCTTAGTCCAACTATAATTTGATTAATTATTTCCTCAAATGAAATGTTGAGAAGGTCTTCGTCATCTAAATCCAAGTTGCGCCAGAAAAAAGAAACATTTAAATCCTTATAATGAAGTGAAGCATAAATCTTTTACGTACAGTATATTTGATGTAACTTTCATGCTGTTGAACCTGATATCAGTGGCAGGAAACAAGAGGCTGAATTATGCGGCACAATAAGGCCTTTCAGAGTCGCAGTCAAACATGAAATTAAAGAGTTCCTCATGAATATCCTTACAGCTGTGAAAATCTTTGAATGTCAGTAATTTTAAGATTACACAGCTGAGAAAGCGAGATGTCTGACAGCTGGCTGTCACTTCAGTCGCTTAGGGGAAGAGACGACATCACATGAGACGGTGAATTTTACAGCTTTAAGTGACTTCCCCTCTGATCATTACACCTTTTGCCACAAGAATATTAATTTTTTTACTGTGCCGTTTAAAAAATTAGAAGTCAAACGCCGGTGTGCTTTCTTTTTTTAATAACTTCAACTCTGATGTTTATAAAAAAACGCTGCAGATATTTTCTTGCAGTAATGATACAGCGCTGAGTCGATTTCCTTCTGGAGACTCTCGGAACACTTTCGAGTCTGTTGACAATTGCGCTACCTTCATTTCACTTGTGTGGCATTGTGGCTTGAGCCTTTTGGTCTCACTCCATTTGTGTGCTTGCTGATGATACACACAGGTGTTATTTGCTTTGTTACCATGGTTGCACACATCCTACAAATCCATGTTTGTGACATCCCGGTGGCTCAGCTGGATACAGTGTGTGCCGTGTAATCGTGATGTGTTGTGTTTGAATCCAGCGGGGAGGCTTCCTTACATATCACCGCCTTTTCACCGTCCTTTCCATTTTGTTTAACCTAAGGAGGAAAAAGAACATCCATTGTTGAAGGTAGTATCACCGGAAATGAAAAAAAAATCCAATAAAATTTTCTTTTATCTTGTTCTAAATGATAAAACAAAACTGTGATTTCACGCTTTAAGATTACAGAATTTGCATCACTGTCGTTCTACACAAGGGACACAATATCAATCAATCACCTGTCTCTTTCAATTAGATCACCAGCTCTGAGACTTGAAGGTGAACAACAAGCTTTATTCCTAACAGATGCACCCGCATGTTTGACTGGAGGGGTTGTGTTCATCTCAGCATGGTTCTAGACTAATCAGTGCATAACATATGGCTCATACTCCAGTCCAAGTAAACTCGTAGCCCGCACATGTCATGGCTCAAAGCGATGTGGGTTTTGGGACGGGGAGATACTGGAACAGAGGAGATACCTTTTAAACCACTTTCAGAGGTTTTTACTGACTGTTAGTGGCTCTACGTAGGATAAAAAGACCTATGTGTTTAAAGCTAGGGTCCGTAGCGTGACGTCATCAAGGAGAAGAGGAGGAGATTTTGAAATGTGAGTGGCTAAAGCTCACACCCCCTGATGGCGCTCCCCTTTGGGAGGGAGCTGAAAGCCACATCTCATACCATAAACGTGCAGAGAAAGTGGAGTCAACAGAGAGAGCTAAAATAGTCTGATGTAGCACAAGGTTCACCGCTACGCTAATCACTTAGCTCCAAAACACAAAAGATAACTCCTTTTTTGTTCCCCTCCCTCTTCTTCCACAGTTAGCTTGGAGTTTACAGACTGACATTAATTTAATGCAGGTTGAGTTAGCATTCAAGCTAGCGTCATATTAGCCTATGTTAAATGCAGCATACAATTATCTGCACTATTATTTCTTTTATTTAAACAAAATTTTGGTTACAGTTCTTTAAAATACAATAACTTACTTAGTATTTACCTGTCCAAAAGACACTTTACCATCAGTTTTGAGCCCTTGTAGGTCACGAAACTTCCTCCATCTTTAAAGGTGTCTCCATTGTAAATTCTGCTCGGCTATCGTAAACGTCTCACGGCGAGTTTTGCAGAAGAACTTATAAACTGTTGTCTTTGAGAAGTAAAAGGCAGTCGAGGAATCGGTAACTTCAATATTTGTTTTGGTTGTTCCATTGCAAACTTTCGGTGTCACCCCGTAGGGCATGTTGGGGACTGGGGGCGCATTCTCATTGGTTGACAGCTCCCTCTTTTGGATACGCAACTCTATTGGTCAACGCTTGCGTAGGGTCACGTCAATGATTTGTTTGCTGTAGAGGCCAAGGGAGGGACTTAGGGGAAAGTTAAGTTATGAAAGATGACCTACTTTATATCATAGAACAGGGTCAGATAGTCAAATATACGCATTTTAAAATTCCTTCAAAACATCTAAACTAGGGGTAGGCCGATATATCGGCAGACCGATAACGAATGAACAGTTGGTTAAATTCAGTGTTCAAAATCTGATTCAGCTTCAGAAATTTTGTGCACCAACTGATGTTATTAGTGACAATTTAGCATGAAAATAAAGTGGAAAACGTCTTGATATCGGCCATGAAAATTGGCAGTACATATTGGCCATTGGCTGATCATGTCTCCTATACATCAACACCGGTATCTGCAATAGAAAAACCAATGTCGCTCGACCTCTAAACTACTTTAAACACTACTAAGGGAACACTGTGATCATGCAGGGCCACTTTACCTTTGCACGTGACATTCACCATCAACAATAGCAATGATCCATTTATCGACGTAAAACAGCAGCATGGGAGAATAAAATGTGTTACTCGGACCAGTCTGAAATGAATACTTATCATAAAAATGTTATTGAAACTATAATACTGTAGCATACAAACCTCACAGGGCAGCACACAGGTCAGAGTTCACAAGCCTCACAGCCTCAGGGAAGAAATTGTTTGTCAGCCTTGTTTTTCAGGCTTTGAGGCAGCTCAATCCTCTGCCTGAGGGACGAAGAGGTGAATAGTTCACGGGTGGGGGTTCATCATTATTTTCTTTGCTCTGGTTCTGCATCTGCTGGTGTAAATGTCCTCTAGAGGAGAGGCTGTTGTAGCTGGAGCGGAATGTCTGAGGTCTATACCGACATATTCAAAGAAAATCAAAACAGTGACATTTTTCTACTTTAGCAGGTGCTTGAACCGTGTTGGGTTAGCTCGGCCAATCAATGTACATCTATGTATGATGTAGCAATCACAGATGAAGCAATCACCTCACATCACCCAGCAGTCCCTAAGGGCCTACTCTTAAACAAGAGCCTAAAAACCCTAGCAAACATAGTTATGAGCACTGTAAACAGCCGAGGTATGAAGACAAAACAAAGGGGATCTATTGTAGATGGTTATAGGGCCATGGATGGGAGAGTAAATGCACCTAAAGTATGTGTAAAGTCTTATTGTAGAGATATTAGCTAGTAGAGGTTGACTGATACTGGGTTTTTTTATTACCGATGCCGATATGTAGGATTCGTGGTCAGCCGATGGCCGATATATATGCCAATTTTTATGGGCTGATTTTCATGGCCGATATCTAGACGTTTTCCACCTTGTTTTCACGCTTAAATGTCACTAATAACATCAGTTGATACACAAAATATCTGAAGCTGAATTGGTTTTTGAACTCTGAATTTAACTAACTGTTAAATCTTAACTTTGTGCACTGCTCAGTGTTAAAGTCAGACAGCTAAATAAAGTTAATTTAGAGTATTTATTTTGCAGATGTTATTAGTGAATGTAAAAATACATTTAAATTAAATTCTGCAGCAGCACCAGGCTGCCCAAGGATGACTTTAAATCGACTTTTAAGGACAAATATCGTCCGATGTATAAAAAACTCTAAATATCGGCCTGATATATTGGCCGACCGATATATCGGTCTACCCCTGTTAGCTGGTGTTTAATATTTGTAGTTTTGTTTTGCCTGTGTTGTTTACCATTTCTTTTTGACCAATAGCTTTTTTCAGCATGGGACTGAGGTTTAATGGCAGCAGAGAGGAAATAAATCATGCCAAACTGAAAATATATCAGTAAAACCAGGTTAAATCTTGTCAGTAAATGTTCAAAAAAGCAATAGTTCACAAGTGCAAGTCAGCAGCAACATCATCGTTTCTCTAAAATCTGAAATACAGAAAAAAAAGTTTTTTTTTTTTAAATCTCCTGCTTGCAAAGAGTTTGCAAAAATCTCTCCACTAAAAGGCCATTTGATTGTGGATGAGAGGTGCAAACACAGCAGAAAAAGTCCATTTCCTGATATATCTGTGTTATTGTGGACAGGGCCTTAAAGGCCTCAAATAAATCTTCAGAGAACAAACAAAAAGACATCAGAAGTAAAGTCTTCATCAGACTCATACCAGCTATCCAGTACAGATCCGGGGGTGAGCTTTGACATCAGCTCCTTTAACACGAACTCTCTTCAGCACCTTAAGTGAGAAAGGAACACCAGCGATTGATGTTTGGTGTTAATAACACCACATGTACTGGATAAAGTCTGATGGAAGAATCCAGAGTCTGCTTTATTTATTTAGTATTAACCTTAAAAAGCTCATCATTTATTCATGTGGTTGTAAACCAGGAGCACCGTCTCTGTAAATCTCTTCTTCAAGCTAACATCAGTTGTTCAACCTCACTAGTAAATATTAAAAATTCCAACCTGAGTTGTTCCACGTTGTGAGTTTAGTTTGCAGATTTTCCACTGGGTTGTGGGTTTTTGGGTATTTTTGCAAATTCTCTGCAAACGAGCTCCACTCAGCCGAAGGAGACAGTCAGAGTAATCTTCCCCATCCAGCACAGCAGCACTCCCCATGTTATCAGCAGTCTTCCAACGATTTCCTTTGGCCGTCTCTGTCTGGCATAATTTACCTTCTTCACAGTTATACCACCACAGCCTGGACAGGACAGCCTGTGTTTACAGATATTATCTACCAGACTCTAGATGGGTGCAGACTTCATCCTCCGTGATGAGTTGATCACACATAAAAGTTCTCTCTTTACCTAACGTAATCTCCCTTCTCAGCCTGTTCCTGAATATCCATTAATATTCAGAGAAAACCTTCAAAAGGGAAATTTGTTTTTTTGTTTTTAAAGCTTGAATTGGTTAAAGCCATACTATGCAACTTTTTGATCATTTTAAATCATTTTCTTGAGCCAGCATGTGCTAAAATGATCCTTTACAGGGTTAATGAAATGTCACTCAGACCCCCATCGCCCTCTGGCCAGAATATTGCACTTGCAACTTCAGAGTGGCGCCACCTGACTTGCCTGGCACTGCAGTCTGCTTCCAGCATGTTTCCTGCATGTTTTAGATCATGAACACATTGATTTGTTTCATTTAGTGATGAACCGCTCCTGTAGACACTAATGAAGACCGAGGAGACATGTCAGCAGTTAGATTAAGGTGTTAAAAAGATGAACGCACAGCGAGGAGATAAGTTTCACTTTTTCTTTTGCTAGCAAACACTAGGGGGTGCTAAAAACAAGCCAAAACTGCCAGGTGTTCCTTTAAAAAGCTTAAGGAATCTTAATGATATACTCATCATCTGCTGCCTTTTATGATATTTTCAAATTAAATTCAACTAAATGAAAAACGAGGGAAGTTGTTGCCTAGAGATTTAGACGGACAGTAGGCAAAGCAAAATGATTTTGCTCTGCATGTTGGTCTAGCCATGCTCCAGAGGAGCCTCAGCGGGTCTACCATTGGCCTGAGCAGTGTTGTGTTAAATCACAGCACTCTTATAGGTTTGGTGGGCAGGATGAGGCCACAGAGTGGAACGACTAAGATGGCGGCAGATCGTTTGAAACGTCGGCATCAACTTTGGCCAGTTTAGACTTGTGCTTTTCTTTGAGTCAAGAGCAGATAGAGGTACTGAAGTCGTTTATTTAGAAAAAAGATGTATTTGCGTCTTCTTCGACAGTGTATGGTGGACTGCCTCGATGATTGACATTTTTAGCGTTGTTCATTGTTCAATAGCATGCCGAAATAGTTTGAAAGTCAATCTTAGATTCCGTTCCACGACTGAGCTCTGTCTACGGGTCGTGGCCTGACTATATATTCATATATATAGGATGGATTGCCATCATTTTGGTCAACTCTTGAAAATAATCTTTTGCATAATCTCACAAAGCACTGTAATCTGCTGCGTGGTCTGTTAGCACTTAGAATTGCGAATGACTCTCAACTACCAGTGCCTGGAAAAAAAAATACCAGTGCCTGATATTTTGGCTTAATACAAACTCCAGGCTTTCCACCAGATGCATAAGTGGCATGTAACGTAATGTGATAGACAAGTTTACAGACATGGCGTAAGCATTCCATGCAGTTGGTCCAGTGAGTTCACGAAATTACCACAGCATTGCAAGATCACAAAAAATAAACTCGAGGTGTAGATTTAGCTGAGCGACGCAACACTACGCTTCTGGGACGCGTCCAAGACGTGCTGCTCCACGGCTGTTGGAAACACACCCATCGACTTTACCAGCAGCTGTTAGCTGTGTATTACGCTTCACGGACGATAACCAACAAATACACATCCGGTGGAAATCCGGAGTTAGATTGACTGATTTTTGTTTATTCCTGTGTTTCTTATTGATTAGCTGTGGTGGCCATCTTGAATCGAGTTTACGCACATCCACTGTTTATTTTCTGAGAGTTACAATAAAATATGTTCTTATTTTGCAAATGCACACATGCTAAAACATTATCATTGCTACAAACTGCATGGTGGCACAGTTGGTAGCAATGTTGCCTCACAGCGAGAATGTCACAGGTTCAAATCCCTGGTGTGGTTTTTCTGTGTGGAGTTTGGATCTTCTCGCAACGCATGCTTGAGTTTTTTCTGAGGACTCCGGTTTTCTCCCACAAACCAAAAGCATGAATGCTTGCATTATTAAACCCTTACTTGTGAGTCACTTTGGCTTAAATCATCGGCCAAATAAATAAACTGAAACATAATAGAAAAAACTAAACTAAGCAGCTGTTGTTAGCCATTATTCCAAGCTAATGGTGTCCCTAAAACTAAAACTTCTCTCCTGTCTTTTCCTTCCATCTTGTCAAAAAGACCACATGACAAGGGCCAATTAGGAAACAGAAACCGTCAAACACTGTCCTTGCCTCCGAAGAGTCAGAAGTCAACATTTCTGTCAGGTTCACCAGCTGCAGGTGCAGAGGAAGGGTCACGGCGCAGTGCACCATGAATAACATTTGTACACACGAGGCTGATGCAACTATACTTTTCTGCTCCTTTTCACGGGTGAGGCAGAAACGCTGCACAGCCACAATAATTTTCCTCTGGCAGGTACTATTCTCCCGTCTTTATCACATGTGTGCTCTCAGTTTGCATCTGTCTTTCATGTGAATGAGCCTGTTTTATGGTGCTCTCGGTTTTAAATATAAATGTAGAGTGGTAAAAAAAATAGAAAGACGTCCTTTGAGGCTCCAGTTGTGATTTAAAGACCGAGAACAGACGTTGGACCGTGTTTAATTAAGCAGGAGCAACACTGAAAAAGGGCTTTTTGTTCGTTTTATTTTGCCATCAGGTAAAAAAGAAACCTTTGCAAGTTTCACGCTCTCAAAGCGAAGGTAGTTGGAATAAAATAAGCACCTTTTCTCTCTTTTTTTGTTTAGCTTGCCAACAGTTTTTCTGTGTATTTGACAGCTTTATCCCAAATGTTTTGGATGGCTTGTCACAGTTCTGGATTTAGAATTTCTGAGTTTTCTACTGAAAGGTGTTGAGATTAAGGCTGAGACCCATCTTCATGCTGCAGCTGAACCTGAGGGCTAATTGTTCCACGTCTCTGGATCATCTAGATGAATCATACAAACATAAATGCCCTTATTGTTTATCCTCAACTAATTCAAAGTTGTATGAAAGCTGTGAAACATATTTGTAGCGTTTGTCCTCAACAAGTCGTGCAGAAAGGAGGCGAACCAGTAAACTGTGCGGTGGATAAACGATGCATCCAGTTCAAGTATGATTTAAAGTAGTAAATTGTCTGGAAATGTAATAAAAGTTTAAAATTAGTGTTGGAAATGTGTTTTTTCGTTATGAGACGTTCATAATTTATGTTGGTTCATACATTATTGCGTCCCGTTGCTTTTAGAAGTAAACAGAGGCTTTTCAAATGATTGTGCTGTGATTTCCAGCTATGCTACACAGGAAAGGGGATGCTGATTTTTCTCTTAGTATTTTGCATAATATTTGCATTTAATTTACCAGGTAGCTTCACAACGCAGCCTGGCAAATATTCCATCAAGTGCATGTCTTGTTTCTTTCTGATTTATTTGTAGTATATTAAAAAGCAGGCTCTTCAAGAAACTGTGTTATACTTGTCATTTTAAAATATGATCGTCAGTTTAAAGCCATACTATGCAACTTTTTCATATTTTTAAATCATTTTCTTGAGCAAGTATGTGCTAAAATGACCCTTTACAAGGTTAATGAAATGTCACTCAGACCCCCACCGCCCTCTGTAGACAGAATACCGCATTTGCAACTTCAGAGTGGCGGGCCGTTCCCTGCTGGGAGAAAAAGGAGCTGACATACCTGGTGCTGAAATCTGCTTCCAGCATGTTTCCTGCATATTTTAGATCATGAACACAGCTGATTTGTTTGATTTAGTGATCTAGTGTTCGTTAGTTCGCTAACGAACACTAGGGGGTGCTAAAACAAGCCAATACTGCCAAGTGTTCCTTTAAAATGGAGGCTAAACATGAAAATAATCTTCTACCCCTATTTTTTGCATTAACTGTCAATAGAAAATAGACAGAAAAACACTCCGATTAGAAAAAGCCACACAGATCTACGTCCCACTGAAAATTAGCATTCATGGACTCGACCATCTTGGCTCGTGTCGGGGAAGGCTGCTGTTGGTTTAGCGTCCAGGAAACAGCACATCTCAGCTAGTAGAAGCTAACTGTTAGCATTAGCAAATCCACAGCACAGCAGAACTCCTTCAGGCTTGTGTTATTTGTGGAGATAAAACATCAACATTGCAGAGCAAATGGAGTCAGTGGTAGAGTCGCGTTAGCCAATCAGAGGTGAGATGTCTGTATATCAGGAAACAAGACTGCAGCCTTCTGCTCTCCACTCCTCCGGCTGACTTCTACTTCCTGAAACAGGAGCGCCAGAGCTTCTTTCCCACAGATTGGCTCATGTGGCGTTCATTTATACTAGAGACCACTGCAAATGTGTTGAAAGAAAAACAGTGAACTTGGTCTTCACTTAACACAAGCTATTCTTAAAGTGTTCGTGCTGTTCTAAATTATAACATCCAAAGGTTCCCGCACTAAAGTCAGACTATTTTTTCAAAGATGTAATTATTTTGTCCTGACGTTGTTAGCCGTTAAACATGTTAGATTAGATAGCGCTGGAGTCTTACCTTGACAATTATGTTTATTTTATGCAACAGCGATCATCAAAAGAGCTCTGGCTGTCATTCATAAATGACTTTTTGGATAATATGGTAATAACTAAGATAGAATTATAAAAGCTATCAGCGAGGCAGGTGATGAAGTGCCTCAGCAAGCATGTTGCTTGTGTGGGAGCGTCGTTGTAGATGTACCAGAAGAGAGAGAGAGAAAAAAAAGATGAAGCTGGATTCAGAATGTAAATGTAATGAGATTTTTCTGCTAATGGAGTGCCATTTTCATGTCTTTTTCTGCTCTGCATGCACAACTTGATCAGCATACAAACATATGAAGGGGAAACTTGTTCTAAAAATGCATATAAGTGATATTTACAGTGGCGTGCTAATTCTATTACAAAATAAAATCTTGATACAACATCCCTCAAATCTGATTAGTGTAATTCTCTCATTTCTGGAGATGGCGAGCGGTGAGGCTGAAGCGGCACAAAGAATGAGACTTTTGACATTGAACTAAATTAAAATGACAAAGGCACATAGAAAAACCACATTAAGATGTATAACAATTAGCAGCATGAGTCAGCTTTTAAATCTCCGGGGACAAAAGCTTGCTTTGAATTAGGAAACATAAAAGGAATTCTGACTGAAGCTGACGAAAATATCAAGGTATCATAACTGAATCAATTAGGTGAAGGCAGAAGAGCGTGCTTGTGTTTGTGAGACAAAGATTAGCTTTAGAGAGACGGTAAAATGTTTTTTACGTGTTCCGGTAAAAAAGAAAAAAAAAAGGGAACTCATTCTTGATTTTATTCCCAGAGTTGGAGATTGTCTGTGAATAATTAGCTCAGTTTGAGCTTACTTTTTAAGAAGCTTAGAAGTACTGCGAGCTAAAGTGTAAGCCGGCTTAGCGAGGTAAGTCTTGTACACCGACTATTGACCACATGTTCTTGTAGTCGACTGATACAGCACATTTTCAGAATCTTTTCGAGGTTTACTGCATCCTGGTCGTTGCCTGGAGGGGTTTTCCAACCTGAAAGGATAAAAGCTGAAAAAGTAGCTGGAGATTTGTTATTGAAGATGATGTTCTGAGCAGCATCCCACTCCTATTTCAGCTGGAATCCCCACATTGTTTAAAAGTTTGATTTCAGCAGCAAATCAAGTCTTCAAAATATCATTTCTTGTTTTATTCGAACTGTACTGTAATGACAATATAATACGCCAGTGACCCTCCATCTCTGCTTATTTCAGCAGCAATGGCACGGAGACTAAAGTGAGAAATGTATAATGGCCTTGCAGCCGCTGTCGCCTTTTAAAGATTTCCAGATTTTCCGAGCCATTACCTTTGAGAAATGAGCGCCAGTAAAGAGTGAAATATCCTGTTTGAGCGGTGTGTTCCACTCCAACATTGAGTCACACAGAAGGGGACCTTGTTTTTGACAGTAAATCAACATGACCTGTGAGTCTTGTGGTTGCACACAAGGGGGGAGTCATTGGCAGGCCCCATTCTTCAGGACTGTTTTTGTCCTCTGCATAGAGCGCCGTTTCCAATGGTTACGGGGACCGACACACACCTGAATGGTGCTTCAGCTTTCTAGTGCAACGAAACGACGCCAATATGGAATGCTCCGGTCTTCTGGTGTAATTGAATTGCTAATTTGTTTGAGCCTAGAATTAAACAAAAAAATAAACATTTCTATTTCCAGGATAGAGAGACTTTGCAGCCATTAAAGCAAATGGCGCATGTCATCGTAGTGTACCTCAGAATACTGTAGCATCCAGCTAAGAGCCAATAAATGCACCTTTTTTTGGTAATTCAGAGATCTCTCCATTTACCGTTTCCCCTTGGGATTGTTTTTTTTTAGATCACGATATAACTCCATCTGTTATGAAAGACCTGTATAAAAAAACTAAAGACTTACAGATAAAGCTCAGATACCTGAGAAAATCCCTGCACTCTAAGAAAAATATCCATTTTCCTGTAACTGATGGATTTTAGTATTCCGTGCATCTCGATCCGCTCCAACGGTTGGCTAGCACACGTGTTTCCTCAGAGGGGTTTTGTGTAGGATTCATTTAATAATGGATGTTTTCATTTAAATGTGTTTTTGTTTAAACCCTGCAGTAATTACTGCTAGAGTTTACAGATGTTAATGCATTTCTTCCACATGTGCTGTGTGCAACATTTATTTACATGTTCGTTGGAGTTGTCCTGCTCCCAGAATAGAATCCTGTGTTTTTGTTCCATCTAGCTTCAGGAACACTTCCTGCGTTATAATCCAAGGAGAAAAATCATTTTACATCCGTTTAATAACACAAATGTCGTTAAAATCGACGTTTTTGTGAGAGAACTCTCCATTTCCAGGAAATTCCCTCTAATATGGTAGCTATTTTTGTAAGCATCTCATTCAGATGTCATGAATTCTCTCAAAAGCCCACTGCAGATGACAACGATGCAGACTTGCAGCTTTACTGCTAGCTCTGACTACATGATCGGGTTTCACAGATTTCCTGTATCCCGTTTCAGGAGAGCCACAGGGGAAGATCAATTGAATGTGGGAATTTTTTTTCTTGTCTGGGTGAATTTAAACCCACTAGATTTGCAATGTGGAGATGGAATAAGGCACATTTTCAAAAGCCAGTGTTGCAGATCACCGCTTTGCTGCTTGCCCCAGCCATGGGCATAAAGTCACACTGTATCCATTATTAATCAAATGCCTCTCAAGGACGACATCTGTGCAAATTGTTATGCAGAGTGTGTGGAAGTAACTTACCAGCAGTGGCTTCAAAATTAAGTATTAAAAACAGGAGTCTGGCCTTTCTTTATGCAGTCCAAGGACGTATCTTTGTGATGCACGAAATGGCCATGGGGATTCTGCTGAAAATATCAGGCCTTTGTGTGTCTGAAGGAAAATGTTTGTGCACAACAGAAAAATATATTGCTCTGTGATTACTTCATTTTATTGTCAGAATAGAGTTCAACAACAAAGAAGGGAAAACATTGTTTAGATCTTAATTTACCATTTATGACCAAGGTTAATGTAATAATCACCGATAAATGAAAAAGAACTATTTCATTGGAGTTTATTATACAACGAGAATACTTCAGATCAGAAGTTAACGGGGTCATTTCATTGCAAGACTCACCGATTTGGCTCTTGTGGAGTTTTGATTGTATCCCACAACCTACATCAACTATCATGGATTTGTAGATGTTCAGATTTTCTCTCATTACTTTTATCAGCCCCTCAAACCCCAGGCTATTTTTCATTTTTTTTTCTCCCTTCCTGGAGGGAAACCATCCTCCAAATTCGGACAACCTCGAAACTGTAAGAGTGAAATGAACCGCCTCAGGCTCTATGGTTGAGAAATACTTCAGGGAGTTTTTAAAACACTAAAAGTCTTTTTATCTCCATGACAAGGCCAGACTGAGATTGAAAAGTCTCCATCAAAAATCGACGTTTTCCGATCTGACTGATAAAACATGCAAATTACAGACTAGAGCTAAAGCTGAAATGCTTTCCAAAAATTCTAAGCTGACACTTTTTGCTGAAATAGAAATGGAGCTCAAAGGAATCCCTGATTACTTTATCATAGCTGTCAAATAACTCTAAAGATGCACTACACAGAGGTTTGTTTCTACAGTTGGAAACTGTTCTTTGAGCCTCTATGTAGCTTATTAAACTTTGTTGGGGCTCACAAGGACCCAGGAGCCCTGATAAATGGCCAAAAACAGCCCCATCACAAAGCTCTACAATGGAAGGACGGGTTAGGGTTAGCCAGCACATAAATATGAAATGAGCTCCATGCTGATTGGTCGTTTTACCCTGATTGCTCTATGACTCTAGTCTAGAAATCTAGACAGACAGTAACCAAAGTAAAATGATTTTGCTCTGCATATCAGTCAAGCCACGCTCCATAGGATCCTCAGCAGGTCTCCCATTGGCCCAATCAGCCTTGTGTCTTGCCAATCACAACACTCTATCAGTTTGATAGGTCTATCACAGCGCTCTTATCGGTTTGGTGGGCGGGATGAGGCGACCGAGCAGAACAACTAAGATGGCGACAGCTCGTTTGAAATGGCTTTGGCATCAACTTTGGACTATTTAGACTCGGGCTTTTCTTTGAGTCAAAAGCAGATAGAGGTACTTAAGTCCTTTATTTAGAAAAAGGATGTATTTGCATCTTCAGCAGGAAGCTAGTATCTCTTGTCTGTGTCTGTGTGTGTGCGTGTGACGGCAGTGGGTGCGCACAAGAGAAAGTATTCGAATGTCTGGCTAGTTTTCCGCGGGGGGTGGTACAGGAGTGTGGACGAACAAGGTTCATAGTGACTGTCTGTCTGGTTGTGGTACAGGGTTTGCGGACGAACGAGGAAGTGAGTGTCCGGGCAAGGTCGGGGGTTTCTTCATCAAACAAGAATGTTTGCAGTAGCTTGAGCTAGCAGTAGCAGTAGCTCAGGCTAGCATTGTTAGCAACCATCATTGAAGGGGGGGTTGGGAGATGTTAATTTGAGGGACTGTGTCTAAGCTTATGGCATGTTAAACCAACTTACACCATTACTAATTGACATAGGGAAGCAGGTCAGAGACCACACAGACGTTTTGGTATGCTACACCAAACAAGTTGCCTTTATTCAACAAGAAGGTAAATGTGGTTTTAAATTCTAGGACTGCATTAAAAAAGGCTGCACATACAGCCTTGTCTAAGTACAGATATCCACAGGATGGAAAGTTAATCTCACAATTACAGAAATACGAGTTTATGCCGTTGCCTGACAACCGCACTCTATTGCTTAAAATGATCACATTGTCATCAAGTTCAATTTCGGCCTAATTATACCACCTGGGTTAACTTGGTGTAATGTTAGCATCTTAACAATGTTGTTTTCCCTTTGTGTGGCCACATGATACTGTTGCTATAGTGAGAGTTGTGGTTCTGAAAATATACAGAAGTGTAATTAAAATCCGATTTAAGGAGGAGGTGAATGAAGGTCGATGTGGAAATTGGATCTGGTTTGACTCATCATGTTGTGACCAACAGGGACTCATTTCACGTCACAGCATTTTGCCACTATTCACTCATTGTTGTTCAGTTACAGGAAATAAAGATGGGAATAAAAAGGGAAATAAATGTATGATTGTTCGGTTGAAATTTTGAAATTGTGTGCCGTTGAGCCGCCTCCAAACACCTGCTCATTTTTCTTGAGTAAGTTTAACATATTGAGATTCAATGCAAAACATTATGACAAATGCAAATTGATTGTTTTTTGGCAAATCTTTCTTATTACCTAAAACATGACCACACAAACAAGTTTAGTTTGAAAATTATATTTCAAAAATGCCACTAGAAGAAGAGTTATATACTGAAGACTCTTTAACACACAAGTGTAGCTGAACCTTTTTAGCATTTCTGGAGAAAGAAAAGTGCTTACAGACTTATAAATGAGTGTTGCTCCTCTCTTTAGAGGCGTTGCATGCTGATAGGCAAATAAATTGTTTGGAGCCCCCAGGCCAACAGGGGCCCCCAGAGGGCCAAAAAAATATTAAAGTCACATTTTCGTGCCAGGTTCTTAACTAAGTAAGTAAACAAACAAACAAGAGCATCATCACCAACTGCTCAGCTTGAAACCAACAACACATTCACTTGTCCTCAATGGATATCAGGGTTATCTTTACTGGGGGCCTCTAGAGACCCTTCTAGCGCCACTGCCTGTCTGTTGTGATGCAGAGGGAAAGAACCTGAATAAATTAAGGTTTTAATTTTGTGGTCTGTCCACGTTACAACCCTAATCCAGGAGAAAAAATGGCTGAAGCGAGCTTTCGGGAAGAGGGGTGGGGGTGGGGTAGCTTGGAGTAGAGCTATCTCTCTTCCTCAATCAAAAGGAGTCAGTTGAGGTGGTTTGGGCATCTAATTAGAATCCTACTGGAATGAGACCCATAAGCAGATGTAGAACTTGTTGAAGGCATCGTCTTAGGTCTAGGAGCACCATGGGATCCCCCTGATGAGGTGCTGGAGTTTTGATTTGGGGGGGTGTCTTAGCTTTCTTCCTGGACTTCATACCTGCTACTACAACCTGACATATAATGAGCAGTGAAACACAGATGGAAGGATTTTGATTTAGGCCAAAAAATGCGTCAATATAAAACCGATCTCCATATAGTGTACACCTATAGGAACATGACAAACGTCTCTAGAAATGTTGAAGCAGATATTATTGTTCTAGCTGTTTCATTAGGACGTCACAGCTGTGAACAGAACTGTATGAATGCCAAGTTTACACTTTTCACAGCGTTGATGGTCTGTTTTGTTTGGTTTTAGTAGTAAAATGTATTTTTCCACTGTTCTGCTTCTTGTTTGACACACAAAACCATTTTCCCTGGGAGCAGTCCACAGTAAACTGGCAGTGATCGCTGTGGATCCCTGGTATCTGGGAATTCTTGGACCAGCTAATAAGAGAGGGTGTCTGCTCATAATCCCATCCTCACTCGTATTCAAATTCGCTGTCGCAGTGGAAATAAATCCCTTTATAGAGGGCGAAGGTTCACAGATGAAGTTTCAATGAAAGTCTCTTATCAAAACACAGAGTTATTACGGGAAGTTATTAAATGATCTTGTGAGTGACTCAAGTCCAGCCAAAGGGTCCTCTCTCCTCTAGTGATCCGTGGTTGAAAGGCATGGCTCTGTCAGCGCACACTCAGTGGCTGACATTCAGCTAATGGATCGTCACGCTGTTATATATTCATCACCCTGCTGTTTCTGTGAACAGGTTGGATTTGGGTGCGAAGGAAAGGGAGTCATCGTTGGCGTCTACTCACTCGGAGCGTACCCGTGGGTAAACAGAAAGAGAAGCAATTGTTCACAGGCTCGAGCTTTAAAACTGCACCCATTGACAACAGAGTGACAGCGTGGCCTCTCTCAGAAGAAAAATGAGGAGTCAATTGACCAGCAGGCAGAAAGAGATTTGGTGTTTCACGGAAATAAAGTTGTCTGAAGTTCACTTCGCCGTGGAACTTTACCTTCTACAAAACCTATGGTGACACTTAAAGGCAGCAATGGACCCCTCAAAAAAGCAGCATATAACGGTGAAAGCATCCTATTTTCAGACCACAATTACTGGAAGAAATTGCCACTGTGGCCTCAGAGAATGAAATGGGCCTTCAACAGTGCCGTGACCTCTCACCTGTAAATGCAGTGCGCTCTGTAACTCTGGTTTAAAGAACCTTCGGAAGACATCGTACAAATAACACAATAATTTTTCAACATTTATTCAATGTCTGAGAAGAAAATTCATCATTTACAATAGCTATTAATACGTCATTAGCCTAAATATACTCCAACAAACAGTGAGTTGAGGAAACCATCTGTCTCCAAATGTGTGGAGCTTTTCTTTTTTTGGGTGCCCGACTGGAAAACTCATAAGTTAAAGCGAAATCCCCAGCGCCATCTCATTCAGATGCAGTCCGCCGCTGACTGCAATGTCTTTGAAGTTGAGATCCCAAATTGATTTTCTTTAAGTTGCTCTAATGGGTTGGGGCCGCTATCTTATTAGCACCATCCCAATCTCTATGACTCATTAAATTTGAATGTGAGATGTGTGCGTTTCTAAATCCGAGAGAGAAATCATCACTGCCTCCCGTAGCGACTCTGCTGTGACACATCCCTCCCTTTCGAACTTACTGACGACACCGGCTCGTGTCTACTTTGTTTACATCGCTTCGTCACGTAACAACAGCAGTCACCGAACGTGCAGGGTGTGTCTCCGACACCGGTGCCACTCTAATGACTTTGGAGATAACTTCATGAGCCATACAGGCGATTTGATCCTCAGAAGCAGAAAGCTTCAAGAGTGCCTTTTAGTGCAAGACGCTTAACCTGGCCAGTTAATCACCCATGCTAATTATATCTGCTGTGAGTCCATATGCTGAATGTCAGCAGCCAACAATGAGCTGCTCTCATCTAAACCACAGAAAACTACCATCAAAGCGTTATCAGATCAGGTCAGTTGATCAGCTGACTGTGGCAGATTTTGTAATACGTTTATGAGAAAATCAATTGCTAAATTTGTTATTTTGCCAACAGTCGTCCATTTATCTTTGGAGTTTTTATTAGAAATATGTTATTATTACAGACGCCAGGAGAAAATATAAAGAGATTTTAGTACATCTTTTACTAAAATGATCAGGGAAGCAATTATTTTATGTTCGCATCAAAACTGAATCAGTTAACTGGTGAAGGAGGCGTACACTCATTTCAATAAAATCTGCTGTGGAATAAATAGAATGCACTGTGAGCCATTTTCAGTGGAAAAAAGCTCTGGCGCTCTTGTTTCAGGAAGTAGAAGTTAGTCGGATGAGTGGCGGGCAGAGTGGCTAACAACAACTCAACTCTTTCACTGCTTCTGTTCGCTCTTCTTTTTTGAGTAAAAGATGCAACGTTGATGTTTTATCTCCACAAACACAAGCATGAAAATATTCTACCAAGTTGTGGAGTTACTAATGCTAACGGTTAGCTTCTACTAGCCAAGACGCCATGCATTCGTGCAAGAAGCCACAAATGCATGGTGTGGTTTATTTTAATCTGAGCATTTCCCTGTTTATTTTCTTTCTGTGGCTAATGAAGAAAATATGAGTAGAACACTGTTTTCACGTCAGAGTGACAGACGGTATTTCAGTAGTATTATGTTTTATTTTGAACCTCACCTTTAGCTAATGTTAAACAAATAGATGGTAAATGCTAATTTGAATTAATTTGATAAGTTGCTTTTTGTTTAGTTTTTTTTTTTGCTGGCTCTAGATCAGTAAACTGAATTAAAACATCACTTAAACCCATAATTTACACTAAATGACACATGGAAAAAAAAGTCTAACAGAGAAAAATATTGAACATATTTCTCTCATCGAGGAAAAACCTTTATTACTTTCCTTGTATGCAAGAACACCAGTGTTTTGAATTTGATTGTAAAACCCTTCTGGCTTTGTTCTTACCTCATTTATTTTGTGCTACCGCTGAAGATTCCATGTAATCGGGACATTTTCCTGATGTAAAAGTGATGGATTCATCCTGTAGCCCCGTTTTGAGCTTTGTGTGATTTAAAAGTTGATCCTGAAAATATTTCTCATAATGATTATGTGGCTCGGCTGTGGTTGTGTTACTACTGTTTTAAAGTAATTTGTCTAAAGCTATGGAGTAGGGCTGGGCAATATGGCCTAAAATCAGTATTACGGTATATTGAGGACTTAACCTCGATTACGATAAATGGACGATGTATGCGCAAAAACAAGTTGTCCACTAGATTGGGCGGTCACGTGTATTACGTTGAGTCACGTTGTCATGTGACTCGAGGTGGTACAGCTTCTTAAAGGGACATGAACGTCACCAACCTACACACATCTTTTAATTTTTTTATTTTATTGACATTGGAAAAATTATATCGGTTAGAGTCAGAAATTTCGATAACGATAAATTTTAGATTTAGCGACCAGTCCTACTATGGAACAATATTTTGTCCACTTTAATTCCTGTTTTACGTTTAGCTTTTTCAATTTCTTGTTTCCTTCCTTTACAGACATTAAACTCCTTAATTGACTGTTTTTACCCTCTTTTCTGTTATGATGTGATCGTTTGAGGAATTCCATGTTTTTCGTACCTCCTCCTTTTGGCGAGACGCTACTCACATACTTTCCTTTCTGGTCCACTAAACATTTTTAATGCACTCTTGTTTTCTTCCAACATACTCTCGAGCATGCTGGTTGTGGTCAAGTGTTTTTCCTTTTGAAGCATTTTCTGCACATGTACATTTTTTCATTTTTTTATTTTAAAATTTATTTTTGCCCCACACTCCTTCCACCTTGTTGCTTTCTCCAGTCATGACATATCTGTATCGTAAGTGTCTTACAATGCTGCTTAGGAAAATAGCAATACTGCTCACTCTTCACAGAAGATTTCTCGCAGTGTACTGGAATCCTGTCAAGCTGTAAGTGCAGAGAAAACAAAGCCTCAGCCCCATCCTGGAGGGGTAAACTCAGGCCAGTGCCATTTAAATTACCATTAAAGACAAAACAAAGGGTGTGCAAGATCAAGGAGAAATGGTGTTCAATAGAAAACGTTCCGAAGGAGAATTTGTCTAATTGGCCTGCGCTCTTGTTCAATTATAAGCTAATTTTGCTGACTTTTAAAGCTGCTGAACGTTTGCTTAGCTGTTACAATAGACGCGTAGCTAATTTAAAAGTTCAACAGCAAGTGAGGAACGCTGTTACGTGCATGAGGTGAGTCATTTCCCTCTTTTCTAGTAAGGGATAATAAGATTGTGGAAAGCTAAAGGTTGGAGCAATGGGGGTTCAAATCCCTTTACTGTCTGAGAAGTCTTCTCTTCTTCCCTCAACAAGTGCAGAAGAAGAAAGTGAAAGAAAAGCTGTTAAGGATATGTGGAGGGGCTTTTATACAGCTCTCGTTTGTTGTGCAGCTTCTAAAGAAGGCAGGAGGAAACCCCCCAAAAAACGGCAACATGAAATACCTGTCAATCATTATGACTGTGATGCATTTTGTTAAGCGTTCAAACAAAAGTGACTAATATGAATGAATTCTAACATTTTTTTATAGAACGCAACAAACAAGCCTTACAGTTTTGAGTTGCAAATTAAAAAATAGGTATTTATTGTAGGGATGCAGCGATACCACTTTTTTCCAAACCGATACGATACCGATACTTGGATCTGAGTATACTCGCCGATACCGATTACCAATACTGATACTTCTACCACACACAAAAATGCAATGAATTGGAATACAGGATTTATTTTCTTCTCTGTTTTCAACAGGAAAAAACGTTGAGTTAGATAAAAAATAAAATATATTAAGAGATCATAAAACTAAAATATTAGGTGAAAAATAAACATTTTCTGTGAAATCATTGCACAGTTTTCTACAAACAAAATGAACTAATTGGCACTGTCTCCAGCTTTCATGAACATAACATTTATGAACCTATCGCAGTGTCCACATTTAAATCAAACATAAAACTATAGTCAGCATGCAATAGTGTGGATTCTGAACTAAGCTTTTTTGGGAAACATGAGCAGCAGGTTCTTTCTGATGAAAATAGTCATCTCTGCATTTTCAGGTGTGAGCCTGTTTCTGCTTTAATTCACAATGTTTGAAACAGCTCCTCCTATTGGTCAATATAGAAAACTACAACAGAAATGACAAGTCACAGTGAAGCCACTTTCAGACAACTGGTATCGGTACCTGGTATCGGTTAACTTTTTTCTGGTATCGGCCCGATACGATACCTCTCTACTCTCTTCTGGATGCTAAACCAACAACCGCCTTCCACGTCGCAAGTCAAGATGGGTGAATCCATGAAAGCTAATTTACAATTTGACGTGCAATTGACTGTTTTTTCTACTCCAAGCATTTCCTCGTCCATTTTCTATTGGCGGCTAATGCAGAAAATAGGGGTAGAAAACTATTTTCACGTTTAGCCTGCAAACTCATAGAGATCAGCTTTCAAAAATAACTAGTAAAAAATTGTTTCTCAGTGAACTTGGTCTTTAAGAAAACAAGCTGGAGCTGGCCACGCCCACCCATCCCCTGATTGGCTGCTGTGAGGCGAGGAGTTCAGATATCAGGGAGGAGCTCGGAGTAGAGCCGCTGCTCCTCCAGCGTCCAGCGTTGTGACGTCGGTAAGGAACTTTTTGGCACGGCTTAAAACCAAACACTGACCGAAAACAGATGAATAGTTCTTTATTTACATTTTTAGTGTTTACAGAGGCAGTAGCAACCCACATAACAGCACAAAAGTTGACCCCTTTAAACTTTTAGCGACGCATGAAAAACTATGTCTATAAAAATAATACCTTCAGATATTTTTCTTAATTTATTATTGGGGTCAGTTTTATCCAAGATGGCCACCACAGCTGATTTGCAAACACAAAATATGCGATAACTCAGTCACTTTTACAGGTATCGAGCAACAGTTTGATATGGTAGTAGCCAAGCCAACATGTAATCTGAGCACTAACAGATAATGCGAGGTCTTGCAACATTACATGAGATTGCACATATCTATATTTTCAAGATTTAAGCTGAAAACCCCTAACTTCATCAGTAAACCTGACATGACAGGTGATGGGAAAATTGAAAAATTGTCATTTTAATGTGATTTTAAATTCAGTGATTTAATTAGACTTTTTAAAAATCTTTTTAATTCGTAGAAACAGCAGATCTCCCAAGCACCCCAGACAATAAATAAATGCAGCAAAGGCATAAATCCTCCAATACCACAAATTTTATACACTATGTGTATAAAATGAAGGCTTTACCAACTTACTCTAAGGCAACATACAATCATTTTTCTCAGTAATACACAGCTAGTTTTTTTTTTAAAGATTTATCATAGAAAACTTATTTCGAGGTCCACCATTTGTCTTTTCAGGGCTGGGTTATTGAAATAGTGTTTTTCCTCTATCTGCTGACTGCATAAGTTCTTTTTATATTGCAAAGCCTCTATCATTTTTCTATTTACACTGAATAAAGTCCAACCACTAGCACAAAATTGGATTGTAGCGGTGGTATTTCTCGAAGTGTAAGGGGTTTGCAGATGCCTTGTGATGGACGTGGCTGTGCTTGTTTCAACGGCCTGGATGCAGCGGTGAGATGACGTTTTAATATGTAGTTCAGTTTTTATGTTATGAAAAATGGTTGCAAAGGGTCCCTCAAACTATCAAATCACAATTTTTTTGTTAACTTCACGTTTTTGTGGATTATTTGCTGTTTAATAATAAGGCCTTTTTGATTTTGGCTGTCTAAAATTAACTGTAGGCAGTGTTGCAAACTGCCTTCGTCTGAAGATGACCCAGAGAGCGGCTAGATGTCACCAGATGATGACACGCGGTCATTTGCGTATTGATGATGTCATCACGTCACACTGCATTGGTGTGCTGCTAACAAGATTCACGTGGTGGTCTTCATTTTCTCCTCAATATCCAATATGAAAAAAAAAAAGTATTTGGTTGTAAAACAACTGGTTTTGTTAGTGGTGAGATTAGCGCCATTCCACCGAGAGAGGTTTCTTATTGGTCAGTTGATGTAACGTCATCATGCTGCATGGACACGCGCATACCATTCCCTTTCCAAGTGTCTGGAAGGACGGTCCGGATAAAGAGCAGGCTGGGTCTGTTGTTTATCCGCAGGGAATATTAATGACAAAGTTCTAAAGAAAGTTGCTAAGAAAGCTCAGGAATGTCGCAAAATTTGTCACTAGGCACTTATTGGAAAAAAATGTCGTTAAAGTGACGGTGTGTATTTTCCCTGGTGATAGGGGGCAGTACATACCCAAATCATTGCAAGCAAGCGGAATTTTTGTGTTCGAGTAAGACCTTACCAACAAATGCCCATTAGGGCCCAAAATCCCTGGGAGCGCAATTTTCGAACGAGTACTTCGCCAGATCGTTCAACCTCCAGCAAAATGACATCAGATTCTCTTTCATCACTGGCAACGAGCGAAGAGGTAAATGTTTAAAACAACGTTTATGAACGGCTAAAGTTTTGTAACCGCTTGTTACAAATCTGCAAATGCGTTTTGTCCTCATGGGCTCTCGTAGAAGGAAACATGGTGTCTAATATGGTGTCCCTCAAAGAGTTAGACCCGCGCCAATGTATTTTAGACCCGATTTTTATGGTTATGTTATGAAGCCGCCAATATTTTTCAACAACTCGGCATTTTCAACAACATTTTGATGGATAATGGTAAAAACTACACATTGTCATTTTAAGAGGGTCTGAAAAATCATTAGTAATAGAGACAAAGTTGCTAAGTTGGCAACACTGGCTGTAGGGACTTTTTAAAGCATAATAAATGGAAAACACTAACTTATATGATTTAAAAAAGTGACAATAATATAAATGCTTTATGTCGTTGAGGAGAATTCAGCGTGGCTGCAGCATAATGGGTTGCCCATGACCTATTTGAACACTGTAATAATGTCCCTGTGGAACGGAGAGCACACTGTAAATGAGCCAACTTGGCGAGATGCCTGGACGTTATAGCCTCCTATAGTACAGGAATGTATAAAGAAAAAAGGTCCCATTAGGAAGTGACCTTTGTGATGTTTAAGTAATGTTTTCTGATAACTAATCTCCTCCCTTTGGGGCCACCTTAAAATTTTGGGAGATCACATTGACTTAATGTTACTTGTGTCAAAATATTTTTTCTAAAGGCCAGATTTGTCCTTAAAGCGAACCTGTTTGATCCAATGCGGCAGCTTTTTTTTTATTATTACTAGGAATAACATCGGCACACCGACTGTAGAGGAAAGAAATGTCTGTGCCACTTTGTCCTTTATCTCTTGAAAGATGCCAGCACAAGTAGAACTTGATATATTTCAAAAGTGATCATGTGTTGTCCGGTTCAGTTTAGGTATTGCCTGCCTTGCAGCGAGATTCGATTTTGTTGTCAGTGTAAATCCACTCTCCCTGAAGCATCCTTGGCTTCATCGCCAGCTCTCACGTGTATAAGTCTCCATGCTTTTCACACCCCTGCATCCCTACCTTCTGTCTCCACCGGAGCAAAATGTATTTGTGCTTATCCATCATTCACTGCTGGGCTCTTTGTTTCTGCCTGTTATATCACCTACACTTTTGAAATTTTGACTGGGAGGAAACGAAACATCAAACCTCCCAGTGTTTTTCTGGGTCAATTGCAAAATGAAATACAGTGGGACTAGTCAGGGATGCACTAGCGCTGGTTTCTATGGTAACTGCAGGGGCTGTATTTAGTGCAGTTGTTTCTCTGCGCCCGGCTCTCTGTTTTCAACCAGGCGAAGAAGGAAGAGTGAGAACCGTTCCCATGAGGGGATAAGCTGAAAGTGGGGTAACATCTCCCCATCGCCGTCAAACAGAATCTCTCAGCTCGAGGATGCATCGTGTCAGGAATTCCATAACGGCTTTCAGAAAGAGGTGATGCACAAAGGAGGCACAAACAATCAAACTCCAAAGACTCCAAAGAAGTAGCAGGCATCAGTTGTCTGTTGACACATAGTTCTGACCTTTTAAGTTAGTTTTTTTTCCTGCGAACTGTCAAGAACAAATGGTGGAAATCTTTTACATTGTCAGCATGTGCTCAGGAAATGACAGCTGATGATAACATGAAGGTTAATGTGTTAAATGGAGAGCAGGAATCCAAAGTTCATGTAGAAAGTCATGAAGGTTTTTTTTAAATCTATTAGTTCTATTAACTGTTTTCTTTGACCTTGACTTTTTTTTTCACTGATCAAAACAGCTTATTTCGCAAAATAACCCATTATTAAGATTTAAAGATGTCCAATGGTTTAAAACAACATAAAGCTTGTTAAATATAGGCAGCTTGAGGTGTCTGATGTAGCATACCATAAAGTCTGTGCCGTCTCTGAACTGCTTTCCTATGTAAATTAGTGATGTTGCAAGGACCACGGAGAAACTGCTCAGTTTGAGAAAAGCTGGTTTAACACACATCCTTAAATTAGCATGTCCCAACCCACTTCAACATATGAAATATGTACAATAAATGTTGGTCACAGTAATGGTAACTGCTGTGAATCTTACAACAACTCTTGATTCAATTTGATTCTGATTCTCAGGGTGAAGATTCGATTCAAATCGATTGATCAATACTCGTTTTGTCAGCTCCGCCTACTGGTTACTCGTATATTGCAGTGTGCGAACGTGTCGCGCTAAATTCGAGGTACGTAAACAAACAACTCTTCAAATCAACACAAGTTACGTGAGACAGCCATTTTAAACATGCGTACGTTTCGTTAAAAAGCAAGTATATTCCCAGCTTTAGTAACAAAGAGTGTCAATTCCAGGATAAACTACTTTCTTTTGTAAGTTAGAAACCTGCCAGGTGTCTGTGATGTAGTGAGGTGTGAATGTGATGGTTTCTCTGGAAGTCCACGCATCACTTGCTAGAATGATACAGTACAGAAGCAAATAAGCTAGGAAATGTTTGGGAAAAGCCTCCTCAAGTAACGAAACTTGGAAATTTTGGATCGATTCAGAATCTTTTTAAATGAGAATCTCGATTTGGACGTGAATCAATTGTTTTCTGACACCTCTAAATGCTAAAGGCTACTGCTAACGCTAGCCCAAGCCATTGCTAATGGTAGCCATTAGCTACTGCTAACATCCAAGAGGAAAACAAAAAGGAAGAATGGAGCACCAGTAACATTCTGCAAATGATTTCCAGATAGATCCAGTTTGTAGTTCTTGTCCTCTTTCTCATTCATCCGCAAACCCCTGCTCCACAACCTGCCAGTCACTTTGTTCCTCGTTAGTGAACCGTTATGAGCCCAAACAAAGTTTCATACGATATATAGAGGCTCAAAGAGCAGTTTCTTATTGTAAAAAACTCTTTCTAGGACATCTTTAAATTTGTTATGTAAGCATTTAAAGAGCGAACACTTCTCACATGCTTTTCTTCTCATTGAATATGCATTAATGTGGATAAATTACACTAAAGGTTACCACAAGGCTCTGCATTGCCATGCTGTATCCTGTGGACAGAACTTGATTGGAGTCTGTTTCATTCTGCAACAAGATAAAGACCCCAAACACACCTCCAAAACGTAGCAGTCAGCCAGATTTCTGACTGTAATCAAGTGGCTAGCACAGTCTCTGGTTCTGAACCCTATTGAACTGTTGTGGGAGCTTGACAGTATAGCATGAAGGAAGACTCCATCAAGCCAATCCATCTTGAGGGAGAAACTCCGGGAAGCGTGGAGTGGATCTCAGCCAGAATTCCTCAGGTCTGCCAGGCTGTAATTGCTGAAAAGATGCTTTTTTTAAAGAAAACGTCTTAAGTTTTGACATTGCTGGCATGTTCAGATATCCTATTCAGACGAATTTCATGTTTGTTTTCATGGATTATTACCAAGCGATCACAAAATTCTGCATTTTAGTATCCCTCGATTTTAGGCTCACATCTTGAATATCAATGAAAATAGGTCACTATTTTCAATCTATTTAGAACATAAATGAATAACGTTTTCATCACATCTGGCCAGCTTCAGCACACGTTTGCCAGCCTCAAAGTGCTGACATGAAGACATCATCACCCATTTGTTATCATCAGGCAGGCCTGCTGCTCAGGAGAAACGTGCCACTTGGAACAAAATTCGTTTATGTCAGAACACAAAGATGCATTTCAGTGCCAGGTGAGTGGGAGATGAGAGGAATTTTGAAGCTTGCTGGGTTGTTGTATTTAAATCATGCTGAAGGAAAAGTGGGACGAGCAGAGGGCTTTAGCTGTTTGAAGACAGAATGATTTCCTCTTCTCGCATTTTGCATCAGGAACCTGATAAACGACTGCCACGGCTGCCTAAAATGACTTATGAAGCTAAAAAATAAATGGCTGCAGTTCATTTCAGGTTTTTATTCCTTTTTTTACCCTGTAATTGTTAAGTAAACTAAGCTAAATATGAGAAAATGTAAATATTTTATGAAAGTAAAAAAAAAGTAATTAGGAGGGAAATTAATGACATAAAAATCTTTATAAATATTTCCTGTATGGTTTTAATGGAAAAGAGATAATAGAAACCCATTAAAATTGAGTGAAAGCAACCATTTTACTGCTTTTAGACTTTTCTGGCTCATAGCAAACCTACACTGAAAGTTTTATGATGTAAGAAGAGCAAAGAGAACTGTCAGCATGTTTGAGTAGAACATGTCAAAGATGGGACAGCTGGTGCTGCGTGTGTGCAGCTCTTTGACTTTTTTCTAGCAGCAGTCAATCTTCCAAATACAGTAAACATAGTGTGGAAAGAACAATTCATTTAAGTAAGTTTAAAACCGTAATCCCTTTTCTCACAAAGTTGGTACCAAATGTTGTGCGTAACAAATGATGTCACATACTTGTAATTGTATCAATTGTAATTCATCTGACCACTCTTCATAACATTCTGGAGTTTATGCAAAGTGCCTCTTAGCCACGTAAAAATGAACTAAATCCAGAACAAAGATGTTTATGATGCACGATCAGAACAGAGTATGCTCACGCTGGTGTGCTGGAGGATGGCCTGGTGTCAAGAAGGGCAGCACAGAAGCCACTTCTCTTCAAAGAAACCATCAGAGACAGTACGATATTCTGCTAAAGGTCCAAGAATTGGACTGCTGATAACTGGAGAAAAGTATTATCTGACTGCTTGGGTCAACTTGCATCTGGCTATAGACCAGACATGCACTCCTTTGGTACAGTGATGTGTTCTTAGCTTCTTCAAACTATGATCCTCAGCTCTTGCAGTTCAGAGCCAAGTGAGAATGCATGAGAGTCTGTGAGCATGAGAGACCACACACACGGTGATAAAAATCATGGATATATCAGTTTTGGTCCTACAGGGTTTGGTGTGCAGCAACTCAGCAAATACTACACACTACACACAAATCGGAGTTTGACATGTTTTGGAAGTGTAGCGCATAAAAAATAGACTTGAAACGTAATGATAGTGTCCCTTCACTTCTGGGATGCATGAAAGCCGTCCTTTATAACTGTGGCTAATTGCCGTGTACGTTTCGCAACACTTTCACGTCTGGTGGAAAGAAGGGGTTAAGGGGAGAGGTCCTACATTAGGTGGAGGAGTTAAAGTATCTTGGGGTCTTGTTAATGATTAAGGGGAAGGTGGAGCGAGAGATTGAGACACATTGGGGGATTATCTGCAGTGTCATGGACACTGAACCAGAGGGAGCTAAGCTGGAAGGTGACATGGGTGGTTTACGGGTTGAACTACATTCCAAGGCTCACCTCTGCTCATGAGCTTTGTGTAATTCTGCAAGAACAATATCTGAAGTTAGTGTCTTCTGGTGGGTATCCAGGCTCTTGGGCTCGACACACGGGAGGCGACGTCGCCTCTCCATTCATTTTCAATGACACATGCGCGACTAACCGATAATGGCGAATCTCCCTCCTGCTAAGCGACACTCGAAATACGTGCATGTGAAATTTTGCACTCATGCATGTGTCGTGCACAGGCGAGCCAGCGACGCGATTCATCGCTGACGCTCGGACAAAGACCAATCAGCGAAGGTTTCGTTGACTGACCAATGAGCGGACAGGATGCTTCGCAGTACATCTCTGGGCAAACATGGAGGAGAAGTTAATACTTGTCGTGTCAAATTTCCCAGAGCTTTACAAGACTTCACTTAACTTTAGCAAAACCTTGTGAGACTTCATATCTACCGCTTTTTCAACTCTGAACTGCTTTAACCCTCAGGCTTCATTAGGGACGTTTTTGTCCATTTGGGCAGTTTTTTGCTTTTCTTTTTGATGCCATTTCACCATTGTTTGTGCATATGGTGCAAACTTTTGTCGCAAAACCAGGCTCTAGACAAATTTTGAAATTCAATTTGGAATTTTGAAAAAAGACCAAGGGAACACTATGAAATAAAAACACTATACTCTTGAGTCATTAGAGGACAAAAACGTCCACTGCTTAAAATGGCTATAAAAAATGTATACAGTAATATTTTTTTTTACTTTTTTTTTTCATAGATCTGTTAAACAACTTCTGCCCTGCTCAAACATATAAAAATTTCAATCATTTTGAAGATTTTAACCCTTGAAATGCCAGTTTGAATACTCAAAGGCACTGCTGTAATTTATGAAAAAAACACAAAAACTGAGTTATTTTCCCCAAATAAATTTTTTTTTGCCCGGGGCGTTCATTACAAATCAGTCTTGATTATGTTATCAAATATCTAAAATTTTGAATTTTTTGCATTTATAGTTTTTACATAGCAACAGATTTAAAATTTACTACCCTCTTGAGCCATTAGAGGACAAAAACGTCCCATTGACTTCAATGCAAACCACAGTTTTTGATCCTGTAACATCTGCAGCAAATAATCATGCTTTCTGTGATATTATGGTTTCATTTAGGAGAAAAGTGGTCAAATTTATGATTTTTACTGTTCATCACCAAATTCAGTCATTTCTCCATATGTTGCCCAGGCGAGAATGTTTACACATTTCTTTAGATCTTCTGCTCTTTTTATTGAAGTCAAAAGGTCAACCTGACCTCTGATAAGTAAACAAAACANATTTTGTGCATCTTTGGTGTGAATCAAGTGTCAGGGTCAGAACACAGACTAAAACCCTAAGTGCACCAAAGACATCGTTGCTCTAAGGGGACGTAGCTCTGAGTGGCACAAAGGTCACAGCGTTTCAAACATTAATTCATTCATCTTTAATCCACAATAAATTACCTTGACCTGACCTAAACTAAAAGCTTTTGCTCAAAGAATAAATAAAAATCGCCCAAAACAGAAATAAATCTTAAAATGTAACCCAAATACTGTTTCGACTTTTTTGGCTTAAAGCTGTTATGGCGAATCTGCAAACAAGCTAGGTTTTGAACGGAATATTCAACCCCGCTCTCGGGTATCTTCTCTGAGACGCTTCTGTCGGAACCGGAAACCCGCGATGCCGGAGGAAGCGAGATAGCGCTAAACACCAGTTGCCGTTTTCTACGTCCAAACCTTTTTTGTTGTCCGTAACTTCAAACGGTTGAAGTGGAAGCAGCCGCCTGTTTTTCCTTCTCTGATATTATTGAGCGGAGAACCTCTCAGTGGTGTTCTGTTGCTGAATACGTGAGAGCGTAATGAGTGAAGGAAGTGCGGAAGTGTGGCGGTTCGGCGAGACCGGAAACCGGGTGGTCCAATAGTTGCTTTTGGTCTGAAACATGTTATTGGCTGAGGTTTTTAGACAACTTTTTTCGTTTATTTATTTTTTTTAAATCTCCACAATATATCTATAGCTGTACTATGTTAGAACGTTGGTAGGAGGCATGAAAAAAAATTTTTTAAGCTAATTTGTTTTCCAAATTTGCCATTGCAGCTTTAAAGCTGTGGTACATAGTTTAAAATGTCGGCTAGTAGAAGCTAACCGTTAGCATTTGCAACTCCACAACATGGCAGAACTCCTTCAGACTTTTGCTATTTGTGAAGATCTATGTCTTATTTTACTTATTTAATTCTACTCTTACTGAACTCTCAGTGTGAAAATGTCACCAAATTAGACATATTTTCTGGGGGTGTCCAGGTAACAAAAATCCCCATAAATCTGAAAAACATTCGTGGTGTAAAAAACAAAATCCCACATTCTGTCATCTGACCCGAGCGGTGACCCCAGCAGCACGCAGCAGCATCTCGTGGTCTAATTTACTCCACGGTCGGCTTGCTGCAGTAAATTTTCATGCCTGATAAATGACTCCGTGGTTTAAATGGACTCAGTACTTGATAAAGCTTAACTGTTTTCTCAAAATGTGTTTTTTTTCTCTCCAGACCATGAACATATTTTTACACCGTGCCCTCTAAACTTCTGGAGAAAGGCCAGCTTTGAGTATATTACGTGTTTTGTTTGATGATTTTATTGCTCGCCCTCGGGGCACACATCCCCACCCACAACAATGCACCTACATGGGCTGGAGGAATGCTTAACGCTCAATACGGCTCCAGCGTGGAATGCTGCTTGAAATATAGGAAATCCTTATACCTTAATTATAACCCAGATGATTCACGTTTCTCCCCAACTTTAACTGGAGCCTCATTAAGTTTTGAACCTGCTAATCTTAATATAAATCCACAGAGTTGATCAAAGATTCATATGAGCCTTGGATCTTTTGCTTGCCAAAATTTTCTTTGAAGCCCACTTTGAATTTACAGTCAGCACGGTGCCTCTCTGAAGGAAAACTAAAAAGAATAAAATTTGGCATCTGCCTGCCATGAAAATCAAATTTCCCTGCCCAACTCCAAAAGCAGAGCTGGAGAAACGCAGGATTTGACGAGGAATAAAACAATCCCTATCTCTGACAGTCCCTGTGACAGATTCCAGGGGAGCTGCTGCATATGCAAACAATGGCAGAGTCCATATATGATGCACCATGTGCCTCTGAGAGAAAAAAGAGGTGTGGGTGTAGAGAAGCACTAATGGAAAGCTCCTCACAAAGGAACCTTTCAGTTGTCTTATGAAAGCAACCTGCTTTTGCTGCAGAGGTGAGTAAAGTGGTGCATTTGCAGAAGCATGAGCAGATTTAAGATTTGTGTTCCAAGATTCTCTCCTGTGTCTTGTAAGGTTATTTATACACACTGTAGCTTCCTGTGTATCTGGCTTGTGTGTGTTTCTTAGCCTTCTTCCATAAAAAAGAAGAAAAAAATCCATCTTGGCAAAATCCAAATGCAATAATCTTTAAACAGCAGGACCTTAAAGGAAAAGCACAGTGGGTTTGTGTTATGAGCCTATGAATTTATATCTTATCTGTTATGTTGCTGCATTTGGCAGACGCTTTTATTAAAAGCAACTTCCACAGAGCTGAGGCGGCAAGGTAGGTGAGGTGTTCAAGGACACAACAGCAGAATGACGTGGAAAGCGTATCTCCGGTAGTTATCTGGAAAAATTTCGGAAAAATAAAAGATTTTCCAGATCATTTTACGCTGTCATGGTACCCACAATGCACTGTGGTAATATCCACCATGTTGAAGGAGGTGCAAACAAAACATTGTTCATCAAAGAAAAGTACTAATAGGAGTTAATTTTAAAAAGATAATTCTATAAACAAGACATAAATATGCAAGAATGGTGGTAAAGAAAAAAATTGACATTGATAGTTAAATAAAATATTTCTTCAAATTAATAGATCAAATTCAACTATCTAATTATTCAACTTGAAGGTTTATGTCCTGAATTTTACATTTTATGAACTTAAAACAGAATAAATGTGGTTTAGAATTGTGTTTAAAACAGACGTTTTGGTCAATTTAACTGATATCCCAAATGCAGTTTTGTTTAAACAGGCATGCATATAAGGAATATACAATCCTCAAAGCCACAGTTTGAATTTACATGTATATTTTTTCAAAACAACAGCTGGAAGGATAGATTAGGAAGGGCAGCAGTAGCTCAGGAGGTAGAGCAGGTTGTCCAGCAATGGAAAGGTTGCAGGTTCGATCCCGACTCCCCCATAGAATGCTGCTGTTGTGTCTTTGGGCAAGACACTTAACCCACCTTGCCTGCTGGTGGTGGTCGGAGGGACCGGTGGCACCAGTGTACGGCAGGCCTCGCTCTGTCAGTGCGCCCCAGGGCAGCTGTGGCTACATTGTAGCTCATCCCCACCAGTGTGTCAGTGTGTGTGTGTGAATGGGTGGATGACTGATTGTGTTGTGAAGCGCCTCGGGAGGTTGTAGAACCCTAAGAAGGCGCTATACAAATACAGGCCATTTAGCATTTTACCATTTAGACTGAAATTGGTGTATTTGCACCTCCAAAGATATGGCAATGAAATTGTGTTTATGGTCACTGAGCATCATCAAGTAAGTACCTGGATGAGTATTTAGATCAATGCAAATTACTGTTTAATGCAGTGGTTCTCAATTACTTTTGGTGAAGCCCCCCCTAGGGTACATAGATATTTTCGCGACCCCCCCCCCCCCCGCGGGGTAATGTGCGAGCGGGGGGGGGGGGACACTACTTTGAATTGGCCCCCAAAATGCCTAGAAACGGCCCTGGGTGTGGGACTAAGTTTTGAAGGAGACTAGAATTGTATCAAATACATAAATATTACATGCTTATAAGTTATTGCTTTATAAAGTTACAAACGTGTAGTGGGTTAAATCTACCTGCATTTTCCTTTTCAAGCACTTTGTTTTATTTTTTTATGCAACCATTTTCCTGTCCTGTCTGTATTTTAGCTGCATCTCCTCTCAATCCTCCAGAAAAACTGCTGCATGGCTTCATTTTTCACGATTTAAGCAGATCAAAGAGATCTGTGAAACACAGTGCGCTGCGCTCGCTGCTGCGCCAGTGAGGTAAAGTCGCAGAAGCACGTGTGATGGACCGCAGCAGCGGAGCGCGTCAGACACAAATAAAAGACAGAAAGTTCTTGTATTTTTAATTCCAGAACTTGACAGGATGTCCAGACAGACCTCTGAATCCCTCTGTCAGCGCTTCTCTTCAGCGCTCCTCACATGACATTTGCGCACAGACAGGTGACCAGTTCACGCGGAGCACAATGTGTGTTTGGGTGGCAGCAGGTGGAACGTTAATTTAAGTGAAATCGTTTAATTGTGTTGTTTATATGTTACTGGGGAACTCTGGTCAGCTTGTGTGGACTAAATATTAATGAAAAAAGAATGGATATTTAACGGTTTTATTGAATAATTATTATTATTTTAAAAATAAGCGAAAATAGATCATGCTGCCTCTGGCTGCCAACAAATGATTCTTTCCATTTCTCATATAAGACAGAAAGGAAGTTATGTTCAGAAAAAAAATATTTTATTTAAATAAAATCAAACAGTGGTGCAGGGCACCTCAGGGAAACAAAGATGAAGCATCTTTTTAACATTACCATGTTCAATAGGGCTGTTTATACGTCACTACCAAACAAAAAATATAAATGAAACAAAAAGTAAGAAAAATCTAAATTTCTCTTCGATGGAACATTTGCACTGCTCCATTAAATAAAATCCATGTTTGGACTTTTTCTGTGTTCACAAATCAGTCCTTACATGTATTGTGGAATCTGTTTTACTCTCCGTTGTGGAAGCTCCGAGC